>BTPG01000002.1:166718740-166825579 GCA_036245525.1 Semisulcospira habei
ACATGTGTAATGTGTATGATCTATTCTCTTGTTAGCTTCAAATTTGCCGTCATGTCATATGCACATTTGTAACAAGATGAAATTTTCCCCACTCTGTCCCCCACCCCCTTTTCAAAAGGTTGTGATTATGAAAGGCACTTTAGACCCATTGTTCTAGATGATGTTCCATAAGCCGGAAGTAGGTCAAAATTGCTTGCATTTAAACGAGAACAGTGGATTAACAGCCTAGACAAACATGGGTGTTTGTCCGTGCTTTAATTCACTGTTTTTGTCGAAACGGGCAGTTTTACAGAACACCTCATATTCTTAGGAAAATGATACAGTGAGAATGTACAGTTTCAGAGAATACAAGAATACATTTCTCATTGTGATCATTTTAATGCTAATGCACCCAAAGCACGTAGAAACGTGTGGGTCATGAAATAACGAAAAATGCTGACATGAAGTTCAACCGCGACAACTGCCAGCTGAAATTTTCTTAACCCTTTTCATCCTGATACACTTTTGCTTGAAATTAATATGACTGATACAATGTAGTTAAAGGGTGGTGCCAGACAGCTTGGCGCCTGAGACGCTAGCTGTTCTGGCACCACCCTTGAACTAAAATGGTTGATCCATCTTCTAATCTGCACTGTAGCCGTCATAGGACAAAAGCAAATTTAAAAAAAAATCGGCTTCAGGATGTAATGGGTTGACCCTTTTAGCCCCACAGGTGCATTTCCCAAATTTTGGAAGTGTTGCTTAACGACTATGTACTTGTTGCAGGAGGTGGATTGACCATGCTAATTCAAGGGTAGTGCCAGATTAGAATGGTACCTGAAGGTGCCAAGCTAATCTGGCACTACCCTTGAATTATCATGGTCAGTCAATCTCCTGCTGTAGGGAGAGACTCGGGGCTAAATGGGTTAAACAGTATGAATTCATGAGTATATGTTTGACCATTGGTACTCTTCTTGTGCATGCAGCAATTGGTATTGTAAACTGTCCTGTACTGGAGGCTGCACACACAAAGGGGTGAATCGTTTGGGATCATAGAAATTAAAATAAGGAACAAATCCACAGAAATGGATCTGTCTCTGGCTAAGGTCAGCTTTCAGAAGTGGTTGTGTGGACTGTCTGAAGTGTCTTTTAGAATAACCTGTGTTACAATGAGAATTGGTGCAGATTGTTATGTGCTGAAGTGTCTCCGCTTTGGCCAGATTTGCTTTAGTTGAAAGCCACGGTCATTTTCCAGCTGTGGTACAGTTCTCTTTTACCCTGACCCCAGCCCTGCTTTTATTTAACTTGTTCTACCCCAGACACACCACAGCAAGATATGGATCGACCATGATAGTTTAAGGGTGGTGTCAGAATAGCTTGGCACCTATGGGCGCCAAGCTATTCTGGCATCACCCTTGAACTATTGTGGTCGATCTGTGTCCTGCACTGCACTGCAGTCTTCAGAGGACAACGGCAAAATTTGGGGATTTCGGTGGTGGAGTACAATGAGTTAACTCCTTTGAGCATGCAGCCGCTAGAACTGTTACAGTACCAGTGACTGCCTGCACAAGGCTAACCCATTAAACCCCAAAGCCACACTTTGCAAATTCTAGAAGTGTCACTTAACAACTGTGTTTCAGGAGATGGATCGACCATGTTGATGCCAAGCTAATTTGGCACTACCCTTGAATTATTGTGGTCAATCCCATCACCTGCTGTAGGGCGTCGGGGCTAAAGGGGTGAATCATCACGTTCACTCATGTTTGTATTATGCATATTAATTTACCTTTCGTGCTATATGATGCTTTCCCCCCACATTCAACATAACATTACTAATAAAGCACTTTTATAAGGCGCAAGCTCCCGACAGAATCTGTGCCATATTAGAGCACTTTATTGTGCAGGAATCTGAACCGCAAAGGGTGTCGAACCGCAAAGGGTGTCGGTCGCGGAGTCAGGAAAAGGTCTCAATATTAATGGGTATTTAAAGTTTTACGTTGTAATGAAATTGTGCATGTTGACCCATTTAACCCCACGGCCACATTTTGGAGGTGTTGCTTAACGACTATGTACCAATTGCAGGAGATAGTTTGACCATGATAATTCAAGGGTAGTGTTAGATGAGCCCTTGATTTATCATGGTCGATGGCCCGAAGGCACCAACCTCATCTGATACTACCCTTGAATTATCATGGTCAATCCATCTCCTGCTGCTGGGCGTTGGGGATAAATGGGTTAATTGGATGAAAATGTATTTTTTGGTAGGGTAGGATGTTACGCTAACTCTTTGCACATTTTTTTCTTACTTTGCACAGATGTTTTTCTTGAAGAAATTGGTTTATTGTTAATGCTTATATTTCAAAATGTCTTTAAAAAAAATTGCCTGACAATTTTTAGTGTTTGCACTGCATTCAAGTAAATCAGATTTCCGTCCATTTTAATATTGATGTACTAAGTACAGATATTGTTGGTACGCTATGTGACATGTCATTGGGCTTTACCCCCCGACGTGTTGTTGACCCGACTTGTGATTTACAAAATACACATGATCCGTCCAAAAAGAGGGAGTAAAATCCACAGGCGGAGATTGACACAATGATATGAAATTCTCCATTCCTTTTCAGCACAGGATAAAGTGAATAGATGTCTGGAAATGAGAAGTGGTCAAAATTGCACGTCTTGATGAAAACTGGATTAAAACCCCAAATGTGTGATATCACATTCGTCCGGGTTTTTAATCTACCGTTTTTGTTGAAACTCGTGCAGTTTTGACCTCCTCACTTCCGGATATCGTCTATTTCAGTTCATTTTTGTGTCAACCTTTGCCATTGGTAAAGACTCTGCTAATGACAAATCACCTCATTTTAGATTATAAATCGAGCCACTGTTGATATGAAACATATTCTATTGTGCTGTGTGGACATATTTTTATGCTACATAGACTAGTCAGCGTGACCCTCCTTTGTCTCCATCTCTTTCACCTTCAGCACCTGCCGGGAGATGGATTGACACTGATCAAGGGTAGTGTCTGATATGCTTGGTGCTTCTGCACCAAGCTTATCAGGCACAACCCTTGCTCATGGTCGATTCGTCTTCTGCAATTTGTACCAGTACACTCATGGCAGAGAATTCTAAAAGTTGGCCTGTTTGGGTTTGGAAATGAAAGTATTATCTACCTAGTCAGAATGTAATTTTCATTTCATGAAAATCTGTATCTTTTATACGATCTTACATACCTTCAACAATTTTGTCAGGGTAGGTTTGTACAGTGTTTCACGAGTCTTTGATGCTAAAATCTGTTTAGTTGTGTCCTTTTGTGCTGTTTTATATCTTCGACAATTTTGTTAGGGTAGTTTCATAGTCTATCAGGAGTCTTTGAAGCTAAAATTTGTTGTCTGTTTGCACAGTTTTATGTCATCAAAAGTTTATTAGGGTAGCTTTGTAAAGTCTTTCACGTGTAATTTCTGTTTAGCGGCACCTTTTCTATTGCAACTTAATAAATTTATTCTCATTCTAAACTCCCTTGTGCATGCAGCCTCTGGTACTATACACAGTACCAGTGGGTGCTTGCACAAGGGAGGGTTCATACATTTGTTAAAGTCTTGCAGTTATTACATTGCGCGTTAGTTGATTGTGGTAAAATGTTATGATTTACCCTTTTTAGCCCCAAGGTCCCATTTCTCAGATGTTTGAGGTGTTGTCTAATGGCTGTTTACCAGTTGCTCGAGATGGATGGACCGTGATAATTCGAGGGTAGTGCCAGATTAGCTTGGCACCTTTAGGCGCCAAGCTAATCTGGCACTACCCTTGAATTATCATGGTCTATCCATCTCCTGCCATAGGGACTTGGGACTAAATGATCTAATCAGGTCAAATAGTAATTTGTACCAAAGATATTGTCACTATTGACGGTACTTTGTCACTTGTTCTTTGTGCAACGAACCACAGAATTTTATTTTATCACAGGCTTAGTCAATTTAGATCAAGGCGGTCTGCTTGACCAAGACTTGGTGTTCAGACCCCATTGTGCATGCAGCCACTGGTACTTAACAGTACCGGTGACTGAATGTACAAAGGGGTTCCCCTTTGGCTGTTGGTGGTTCAGTTCGTCACCGATTCCTGCAGGAATCATTGCGACAAAATACGCTACCGACAGCCAAGGGTTAATATGTTAATTTATGTTGGTGAGATCGCATCATTTTGTGCTGAATTGTTCTAGTTAGACTAGAGACTTTGTTTTAATGCTATTTGTTGTTTTTAAAAACTATTTCATAATGTTGATAAATGTTATGGTTATATTTACACCCATGCCAAGAAGAAGAGTTTGTCTCATTTGTTAATGCACATTTGTGCATAGATTTTAAAAATTACAAATCTTTGTGATATCAAATGCTACAATTGAGTCTGTTAGTAGATCAAGGGTACATTTTTAGTGCTTTTGAATTTGAATGTGAACTTCAACAGAAACTATTTTTCTACTGTATATTTTGTATTCTGCAAAATGCAAATGTACTGTCAGTTATTTCTGTTTGGACCGCGTACTTTCTAGCTCTTGATGAATTTTGAGAGAGAGGAACGAATTGTGTTTAAATTGTGAAGAGATTTAATAGTTTTCATTTCTGCTTTGTTGTGAGCATGTTGAAACCAAGATTTTCTTGGCAATGTTTATTTTACACCAACTGAATTATGGAGGACACCAAGCAAAGTTGGGTTATATTGTAACAAATGTAATAAATATATGGAAACGTTGCACCCTTGGGTTGAAATTCTCAACATTAGTAGTTGGGAGTCATCTTTTAAGACTGATACCAATTCAAAAGCTAGATTGCTCGTGATAGTTTAAGAGTGGTGCCAGAATAGCTTGTGCCAAGCTATTCTGGCACCACTTTTGAACCGTCGTGGTCGTTTTATCTCCTGTGTGTATCAGGGCAGAATGGGTTATAATGTGAATTCTGTTGCTCTTGCAAAAGTCATTCATTTCATATTCTATAAACACAGCGTACGAACACAATGTATCTTTAGGCAGATCCGGTTCTCTACATGTGGAGCCATTTGTGTGCTTGGTAGGCTAGTACATCACAAATGTACATTTTTTAAACCCCGTGAATGCTGAAATATTTCTCAACAAAAGCAAGAAATACTTGTGGCAGTCAAAGGGTTAACCCCCTTGCACATGCAGCCACTGGTACCATAAACATTACTAGTGGCTGCATCCAGAGGGGTTAATGAACGGATCACTGGACTCCTCCCATTTTTGGATCCCACCGCCCCCCCCCCCCCCCCCCCCCCCCTTTGTTACTGCATCTTTTTTCTGTGTTTAAGTTCAAATAAAAGAATGTACCTAATGAAGCTTTTGCTGCTATTTTATACAAGGTGCTTGACTGCAGTGTGCGTTTGTCTGTGGGTTACCAGTAGTGTGTGCACGTGTTGGACTCGACTACAGCTTGTGCGTGTGCATGCGAGTGTATGTGTGCATATTGGCAAGGTATTGTGTAAAAGTGACGGGGACTGACCTGGCCTGCTTAATCCTTTTAGCCCCCAAGGTCCTATTTCTCAAATTTTGGAGGTGTTGCCTAATGACTATGTACCAGTTGCAAGGGATGGATTGACTGATAATCCAAGGGTAGTGCCAGATTTACATTAGCTTGGCACTACCCTTGAATTATCATGGTCAATCAATCTCTTGCTGTAGGGACTAGGGTTTAAACGGTCAGACCCTTACGCTGATGGCAAGGATTCAAATGACTCGTCCGGATGCACGCATGATGACCCTTTTCGTCCCGATACACTGCTGCTTAAAATTAATTTGACAATGATAGTTCAAGGGTGGCACCTGAGGTGTCAAGCTATTCTGGCACCACCCCTGAACTATAATGGTTGATCTATCTCCTAATCTGTAATGAAGCCTTCATAGGACAATAAGCAAGTTTCTAAAAATTAATTTTTCTCTAGAATGTATTTTTTCGAAAAATACTTGCCGACGACATTACTTTATGGAAGTGTCTACTACTTACTCAATTTCAGCCTAAGAACCTGTTGCAATCCTATACAACCCGGGAGGTACTCGGGGAACCCCGACTAGGGCCGAGAGTTGCCTCCCGCCCCTGCCCATCCGGTCACGTGCCACGTGGTGTGACCAGTCAGTCGTGATACTTAGCTTACCAGCGGCAAGCGGGGTAGGTGGGAGGGTCCTCCAAGTAATGTCATTGGTAAGTATTTTTCGAAAAAATACATGTTAGAGAAAAATTAATTTGTTTCTTCAAAAACATTACCGATGACATTACTTTATAAAAGAATTGTGAAAAAGAGGAGGGTGCCGTGCCCAACTTACCCCCTGAGAGGGCTAAGATGGAGCCATCCACCCAGTCACAAAACTCCCGACAATTTCAGCTAAGTTCGTACCTACGGCGTCTCCGGCGCCGGGAGGGAGTGCGGTGATGTCCCCCACCAATGCGAGGTTGTCTCGCTGGCCCGACAGATCCCTGAGGTAGAAGCAGACGAAGGTAGATTCTGCCTGCCAGCCCACTGCTGCCACAATGTCTCGAACAGCACAGTTGCGATCGAAGGCGACGCTCGTGGCCATGGCAAGAACCTCGTGCTCGTATCTTAAGCCTCTTCACCCCCTCTGGGGAAAGGTCCTGGTAGGCAGACCGTATGACCCAGCATAGCCAGGAAGATATCGTCTGGGCTGTTATGTCATTTCTGCCATGGGCCAAAGGCAGAAAGAGGCGTGACCGTCCTTGACGGACAGGCTTGGATCGGCGTAGGTATACGCGTAGGGCGCGCACATGATCTTGTTGCCTGGTCTCCCGGGGAAAGTTCACGTCTCTCAGTGGCCGTATGGTTATCACCTGGGACGCAGTCAAGGGAGACCTGGTCTTGGCGAGGAAGGAAGGGTCTGCGGAACCATCCGCCCTGAACTGGAGGCAGGCAGGGCTTGCCGACAGTGCGTGCAGCTCGCTTACTCTGGCTGCCGAGACCAGGGCCAACAGGAAGCAGGTCTTCTGTGTCACATCCGCAAACCGAGCCAGGTAAAGCGGTTCGAACCTGACTGAGTTGAGCCACGTCAGTACCCAGGGTAGGTCCCAGCGAGGAATCAGCGAGCGGGGAACCGGACACTGCAGACCAAAGTGCATCATCAGGTCTGCTAGGTCTTTGCATTCACCAGGGTCTGGGCGGCCAAGGTGAGGTGACGGTAAGTGTCAGCAATCATGGACAGGTATCCTCGGATCGTGATGGGGGCTAGGCCTTGGTCTCCAAAGAGCCAGAGGAAGAAGTCAGCGAGCTGTGGAGTAGTCAAATCAGTGGGGGAGAGTTGTTGGTCAGCGCATCAGGACTGAAGCACTCGCCACTTTCCCTCGTACACGCGTCTGGTTGAGGGTCTACGGGCTGAAGCGATAGCTTCCACTGCCGCACTCGTGAAGCCTCTAGCGGTGAGGGCTTGCCGCACAATCTCCAGGCATGAAGGAGAAGCCGCTCCGGGCACGGGTGGAATAGCGGCTGGGGGTGGGGGGGTGGGGTTGCTTGAGCATCATCCTCGAGGTGGAAAGACGAAGAGGGGGGGGGGGGCCTGTGGCGAGACTGAGGAGGTCGGTGGTCCAAGAGCTGTTCCAGGAGAACGGGGCGACCAGCAACACGACCGCCTTGCATCCTCTGAGCTTGAGTAGGACTTTGGGAACGAGTACCATTGGAGGGTACGCGTACGCGATGAGCCTGTCCCAAGGAATGGAGAGCGCGTTGACTGCCCAGGCTAAAGGGTCTGGAATCGGGGAGACGAAGAGGGGGAGCTGGCGATTCCACCTCGTGGCAAATAGGTCGATCATGGGCATCTCCCAGTGATCGCAGATCATCCGAAAGATGTCCGGGCGTAGCCTCCATTCCGTGTGGAGTAGATGGCCGCGCCGAGAGAGGGAGTCGGCCAACACGTTCAGGTGTCCTGGAATGTGTCGAGCTTGGAGGGAGATGCCGCGGTCCTTGCACCAGCGCATCAGTCGGTAGAGGAGAATGCACAGATCGGGTGAGCGCGTACCGCCCTGCTTCTGAATGTAGGAAACGACTGTGGCATTGTCCGAAAGGACGAGTAGCTCCTGGTGGCAAAGGAGCTCTTCCCACTCGATGAGGGCTTGCCAAACCGCTTGCAGCTCTAACCAGTTGATGTGTCTGTCCGATAGGTCCGAGCCCAGAGGCCGGATGTCGAGAGGAACCTTGGTAGTAGGTGAGCACCCCACCCGGAGAGACTGGCATCCACGTAAAGGGAGAGCTGAGGGGACGGTGAGGTTAGAGGAACTCCTGAAGCGAGCCACGAGATGTCTGTCCAGCACTGCAGATGGGGGCAAAGGATCCGAGGCACAGGCGCCGGGGCATCTATGTCACCGGAGGTCGGACGCCAATGAAGCAGGAGGTGTAAGCTGGAGTGGCCGGAAGTAAAGACGACCGAGGGGGAGTAGATCCGCCGCTGCATTCATCAAGCCGAGCAGTTGAAGTCAAACCCTTGCGGGGACTGACTCCGCCTGCGCTACCTGGGCGGCTAAGGAGGCTAGCTTCTGGATCCGAGGCTCTGGCAAACTCATCCTGTTGAGGTCGATCGCAAATGCCATGCCGAGATGAATAAACCGGCGTGAGGAAGTGAGGTCTGACTTGCCCGCGTTGACCAGAAACCCCAAACGTGACAACAACAGGAGCAGGGCATCTCTGTCCATCATCAGGGTGGCCTCTGACTGATTCCTCAGGAGGAGGTCGTCTAGGTAGTTGGAGGTCGGACTGGAAGACGACTGTCTTGCCTTGGCGATGACCGCATCCATGATGGGAGTGAAAACCCAAGGGCTGAGGTTGAGACCGAACGGAAGAGCCCTAAACTGGTAGATCATGCCGTCGAAAGCGAAGCGGAGATACCTCCTGGAGGGGGTGCATGGGAACATGGAGATATGCATCGGACAGGTCCAAGCTGACCGCGAAGACCATGGGCTGCACGGCGGCCCTGAGGGCCCTGGCGGTTTCCATGCGAAAGGTTGGAGCCGCGATAAACTTTTTCAGCACCGAGAGATCGATGATGGGATGCCACTTGCCGCCCGCCTTGGGAACCATGACGAGGCGGCTGTAAAAGGCTGGGGAGTCGGGATGAGACACTACCTCCGTGACGGCCTTCTGCAGAAGTGAGTCGACTTCTCCGTGCAGTGCGATGGCTTTGAGGTCGTCCGATGGAATCTCGGTCCACAAGGGGGAGCGTCTCAGCGGAGGAGGATATCGAGAGTCCCTTGGTGATGGTGGAGAGCATCCAGGGGTCGTCCGGAAGCAGCGACCGCCACATGTTGCTGCAAAGGGCAAGCCTCCCACCGACAGGAGACCCCAGAGTGGTCGACGGGGGCTGAAGCGGGAGAGAGTCAGGGGGCCCACCCGCGCCCAGGGCGGCAGGCAGGCCTGGGTCAGGCGGGGGCAGGGGTGCCAACTGGTCTGGAGCGGCCGAAGGCAGGGGTCCGCTGGGGTGCCCTGGCGTGAGCTGGAGTGGAGGACGAAGAGGGTCAGGAGGCTGGGACTGATACCTTACTTCTCCTGAGTTGCGGGGACAGGGGGAGGAACCTCCATATCACCCACAGAGCACGTCGGGGTGGGGGGGGGGGGGGGGGGGAAGAAGTCCCGGGCTGGTCCGCGACTAGAAGTCCACATGCAACCATGGAAACCACCACGGAGAGAAGCGCCGGTAATCCAAAACACACAGCTCCCAGAACCACGAACCCCAGTAATCCAGTAGCGCACAATGTAAACACAAGAGCGCACAAGTGCAAAGGAACACGGTAATCCAAAGGCGACCGGCCCTTTAAGAACCGGTTGCAACCAGTCAAGGTCATGTAGGCTACACACGTCTGAACAGCGTGAGCTAAGCAGAACGACTGATTGATCACACCACGTGGCACGTGACCGGATGGGCAGGGGCGGGAGGCAACTCTCGGCCCTAGTCAGGGTTCCCCGAGTGCCTCCCGGGTTGTGTAGGATCACAACAGATTCTTAGGCTGAAATTGAGTAAGAAGTATACACTTCCATAGAGTAATGTCATCAGTAATGTTTTTGAAGAAACAAATCAAGTCTCAGGATGTAATAGGGTAATATAGACCAGACGACGGTTTAACGCCTGTACTGCCAGTTGAGGCAGATCATGTTTTTGCAATCTTTTGTCACCTAACGCTCAGCGTCCCAAGGCACACGGGAAGCAGGGAGGTGTCAACAAGAGGCCCAGATCTTCATGAGCAACTGTGTGGCACAAGTATATCTATGTCCCTTTGGAGCTGGATCACCTTCACTTTTTCTCAGTAGTCAAGCCCTGAACTGGCGTATGTAAGCGGGTTCAGTCCACCATCGGCAAAACTAGATTCAACCCCTTTGTTAATGTAGCCACAGCGACTGCGAAGTAGTCTCTTCACTGATGAGAAATAGTGAACAAAATCCATCCACAAGAGGCATAGATCCTCATGAGCCCAAGCAGTTGTGGGGGCCCATGAGGATCTATGCCTCTTGCCGGCACCACTCTGTATCCATGTTCCTTGGACGGGTGGGGTTCATGACACTGAATCAACAAAGATTTCTAAAACATGCAGGTTTATGGCAAATTCAAACCCAATGGCACATATGCTCACAAAGTAAACAAAACGAATGTGAATGTAAAACGTCATCTATGTCATCTCTTTTTGCTGCTATAGGGTTTCGAGCTCCTGGTTGCCGACGACTTCTTTGGCTTGATCTTGGCCTGAAAGAAAAAAAATTGCATACTCAGAAACTAATGTCATTATGGAGATGATATGCTTGGGGATGGGGTGGGGGGAGGGGGGGGGGGAGGAAGATTACAACAACAAACAAAAAAGACAAAGCCCTTATGGCTCACGTGTATGACAGATCTACATGTGTGACCTTTGTGACGATAAGAAAAGGGATAGCTTCTGCACCAGCAAAATCCATGTTTTCTCAAAATTTAATCAGTTATCACACATCTGTCAAAACCCCATGACCCTTGACCATTGCGATGAGTCAACTAAATTAGTGTACATAGGAAGGTCTTATCATCATCAGCTACCTTTGTGCCAAATTTGATTGATAAGTTTGCAAAACTGTTGATAATAACTACAATTCTAACAAAAATTGGCATTTTAAACACATTTGCCAACCTCTTGTGACCCTTGACCTTTCTGAGGGTTCATCCAAATTAGTATGCATAGATAGGTCTTACCATGAAGTATCTCTGTAACAAGTTTGAGTTTGAAGTTGTGAATAGTATTTGAGAAAAAAAAAATCTTTTGTCAAAATATGGCTATTTTTAAAAAAAACCAATTTCCTAAGCTCTTGTGACTCTTGACTTTAAGTTAGTATGCATAGAAAGATCTTCCCATCATGTATCTTTGTACCAAGTTTGGGTTTGAAGTTGGGAATAGTATTTGAGAACAAAAAAATGATGTCAAAATATAGATATTTTTGACCCATTTCCTGATCCCTTGTGACCTTGACCTTTGTGAGAGGTCACTCAAATTGGCATGTTTAGAAAGGTCTTGCCACAAAGTATCCTTGAACCAAGTTTGAAGACTGTGGCTTGAATAGTCCCTGAGAAAATGCCAATGTTAAAGTTTACCATGGACAAAGCCAGATGGACAACCACTGGCTCAGAACATAGACTCACTTTTGCTTCGCATGTGAGCCAAAAAGAGCAAGAAACATACGGTACAAATGGAAAAAGACACACTAATTTTCAAAAACAAACTTCAAAACTCTTACAAGAAAAGCAAAGCCCTTATTCCTCACGTGCATGACTGATTTACATATGTCACCTTTGTAACTGTAAGTGAAAGGTTGGCTTCTGCACCAGCAAAATTCACGTTTTCTCAAACTTAAACATTTTTCACACATCTGTCAACCCCGTGACCCTTGACCTTTGCAAATGAGTCGATTAAATTTGTATTCATAGGAAGGTCGTATCAGTTACCTTTGTGCCAAATATGATTGAAAAGTTTGCAAAAAAATGTTGATAATAATGACAATTTTATCAAAAATTGGGATTTTACACACATTTGCTCACCTCTTTTCTGAGGGGTCATCTGAATTAGTATGCATAGATAGGTCTTATCATCAGGTATCTCTGTACCAGGTTTGGGTTTGAAGTTGTGAATAGTATTTGAGAAAAAACATCTTTTGTCAAACTAAGGCTATTCTGGATCTATTTCCTGAGCTCGTGACCTTTGCCCTTTCCGAGGGCTCATCCAAATTACTATGCATAGATAGGTTTTACCATCAGGTATCTCTGTAGCAAGTTTGGGTTTGAAGCTGTGAATAAAATTTGAGAAAAATGAATTTTTCTCTAAAATGTATTTTTTCGAAAAATTCATTTTTCTCTAAAAGGTATTTTTTCGAAAAATACTTATAGTCCATAAGCTAGGAAGGTCTACCGTGCACCCCCCACCCCCAGGACTCAATAAGATGGGTTTCAAAGTGTTCCTTAGTATGTCCTGAGATGTTTAAGCCATGTTCCCCGAAAATCCTTAGGAACACACCAGAGATATAGCCGATGGAGCAAGGGTACCCCCATTCACGCTCTTCGCAGGTGCTAAAATGAGGTTGCGAAACATTTTCCTCTAAATAAATCAGAATTCATTCCAGAAAAACGCAACCCAGGCAATATTATGTTAAGGCACACCTTCTGCATCCTCTGCAAAGAACAGAATGAAAAAATATTGAATCTCTGGCTCACAGTGAAGGTATTTGTGCACCCAGCAAACGGCCATTTCTACAAAATCTAAAAAATAAAGACAAAAATAATGTGTCGGATGCCTTCAGACATTTTCTATAGTGCTGGCAGTCCATTTTCAGGTTTACATCATTAAAACAGGATGTCACAATTATTATAAACTTGACTAGGTGATACTGTGAGTGCCACAGTGGTTGATTTTGTATCCCTACCCCCAAGTTGTAAAAATACACAAAATTAATTAGAAAAAATTACTAAAGTTATTCCATTTCATTTTGACCTCTCTTTACCTATCGAGTTTAAATAATGTGAGCATAAAGTAAAGTTATTCCATTTCATTTTGACCTCTCTTTACCTATTGAGTTTAAATAATGTGAGCATAAAGTGCAAGAAAATAAGGAAAGTCGGCATCCTTTACGGTACATTCGTGGTGAATGATAGCTTTTTCCCATTTAAAATTGCCAAATTGGGAAACGTATGTTGTTTCCGGTGCCCTCAGAAATTTTGTATACAACCGATAGGTCTTTTTTTTTTAAAGGTTTTATTGGTTAGGATAGAGTACCACAGTTACTCCCAACCTGATTTTGTGATGCTGTGATGCATTTAGGGGCCACAGTGGCTGAATCTGCTGCCCTACCCCCATTTTACCAGTACGCAAAATAATCATAACAATTGCAGACGTTATACTCCTCTGTTTAAATATTTTTTGTTGCCATTTTTTTTTAAATAAAGTATGCATATTGGGCATAAAAATGTGTGATCATTTCATTAATTTCAATGTGATCCATCAATTTAATTATAACTATTTTTAACTGGCTGGTCTTTTAGGCAATATTTTACCTAGCGTAAGGCGGGTCTAGTAAGGTTTTCCCTTTTTCTTTCATTTATTTTCGTCTAGAAATGTGTAAATATGAATATGCATAATAAAGTTTCCTAATAGCCAAAACAATGTTATCAAAATACTTAGTTTCCACATGTCCACCATGAGATCTCCACTTCCATCTTCTGCAACGTTCAATTTTTTGATTGATTGATTGATTGTACATTGCTTAACGTCCCGACAGCAACAAGGCTTTCTCAGGACGTGCCTGCACTGCTTGTGAAAAAAAACTAAACAGAAAATTGAATGTATGTCGCCAGCCGGCCAAATACGTTAAATAAACCTACAACATGGGGCCTAAATAAAGCTAAGACCATTTAGCAACACACATCCAATATCAAGAGCTACAGGCAGTGCAGACAGTAGGGAGAGTTTTAGAAAGGCAAATACAGGTGAATGGACAAAGGGTAAATTTTTTGATGGCCGTCTTTAAATCTTATATTGTTTTGTCTGCCAATAAGTGAGCTGTCAAGAGCTAGGCAGCATGTTTTCAGAGTTTTGTGTACAGGGGCGTGTCTTCTGGTCAGAACTGCCAGCAGACCGCTTCTCTGTATGGACATGTTTGGAAACTGTGCTAAGGAGACTGATTTTCTACGCCAAATTCGCATAGGGCTGTTTCAGCATGACCCAGTCTCACGAGGTGAGTCCAGCAGGGTCCTTACAGTCTGTGAACATTTGTGAAAGTTGTCAAAAATGACAAGGTTTTTTCAGGGCCCTGGAAAGTCTGTCAATTTCAGTCCTTTTCCTTAAAGTTTGTGAAAGTTCGTAAAAAATGACAACGTGCTGGCAAATTTGTAACTATTTCTTTTTTTTCTCCCCCAATTTGTGACTAATCCACTGCGAACGATCATGCTGACGCTTGTTGCAAGTGATCTATATTTAGCTCTGATCATAAAGTGACTGCATGGCCTTTCTGCCAAACATTCTGATTGGTTGTTTATGCTTCTACTGAAGTCCGCCATTCGCTAAGCGTTGTTTTATTTTGGTATCTCTTCATGCATTAAGCACGGAAGCTTCAAATAACTGCTGATACAGAGTGATCTAATTAAAGTGTGTAAATCTTCAGGCTTCAGTTTGGGTTTGTGAAACGTTTATGAAAAGTTTGTGAACTTCGTTCCTGCTTTTCTGTATGGACCCAGTCCAGAGTAATCAGTGCGTAGATGAAAGATGGTGGCCTGGCTCTAATAATAATAAATAATAATTACGGTATTTATAATGCGCTTATCTTATAATAATTATAACTCTGAGCGCGCACTCACAACTCGCACACGCATGCGCACGCTTTAGACAATGACTCACGTACCACAAATAGTGAAAATACATTACGACGGTCAGCTTGGGGTGGGGAGTGTAGTGATATAGTGCGAGAACTGTTAAAAGAGGTAAGTTTTGAGGGCGGACTGGAAGGAGGAGAGAGAGTGTTTCTGACGGAGAGAGAGTGGGAGGGTGTTCCAGGTGGATGGACCGTAGACGGAGAAGGAGCGGGGGCCGAAAGTGCTGAGTTTGGTGCGGGGGATGAGGAGGCGGAGAGGGTCGGAGGCGGAGCGGAGGGAGCGGGAGGAGTGTAGGGGTGAAGTAAGTTGGAGAGATAGGTAGGAGCGTAGTTGTTCAGGGATTTGTAGCAGAGAGACAGAATCTTGTATTGGATGCGTTGGGGGATGGGGAGCCAGTGAAGGAGCTTGAGCAGGGGAGTGATGTGGTCGGATTTTTTCTTTCTGAGGACGAGGCGGGCCGGCAGCATTGTTCTGGACGCGCTGAAGAGTGAGAGTGGTAGAGTGAGGAAGGCCGGAAAGGAGAGAGTTGCAGTAGTCAATGCGAGATAAGATGAGAGAGACAGCGAGTTTGGTGGCAGCTTCGGTAGTGAGGTATTTTCTGATCTGACTGATGCGGCGGAGGTGGAAATAACATGCCTGGGCTGTGGCGGAGACAAAGCTGGTCATGGAATGAGAGGAATCGAGGATAACGCCGAGGTTCTTGACCGAGTCAGAGAGGGAGATGGGGGTGCTGTCGAGTTGAAGGTGGAGAGAAGGGGGGAGCTGGGAAAGTTTCTGGCGAGTGCCTACCAGCATGGCTTCCGTTTTGTCGTCGTTCAGTTTGAGCTTGTTTGCCGTCATCCAGTTTTTCACGTCTTCGTAGCAGTCAGCCGTGCGAGTCAGTAGTGACTGAGTGTTGTCGAGTTTGTCTTTGTCTAGTAGTTGTGAGTCGTCAGCGTAGAGGTGGTGGTGTATGTGGTGAGACTGGATGATGTTGGACAGGGGAGAGGTGTAGAGTGTGAAAAGGACTGGACCCAAGATGGACCCCTGTGGAACGCCGTTCTCCATGTTCAGCTTGTTGATGTCGTCTGCCCACGGGCTGCAGCCGCCATTCTGCTGTTGCCAATCGCTTTGTTGTTGTAGTGTCTTCGTTTCTTTACAAGAGGTTGTGATCTTGAGGTAGTCTGGCGCCTGCTTTGGCCAGGCTGTCAGCCTCTCCATTCCCAGCTAGACCAGAATGCACTGGAATCCACTGCAGCACTATTTTGTGGACACGGTATCCAGTCTATCTTGAAGCTTCCTGGTGAGGTCAGTGGATCACGCTTTCCTTTCCCTAGCTAGTGCTCTGCTGCTGTGTTGAGCACCTGCAGATCTGGACGATAGTTGGAGCTGCTGCCGCCAGCTGGTAAGGAGATGGAGGTAGTGGTGCGATCTGCACAACAGATGTACATGCCACTTTCTTCATTTCACACGGCATCTTGTGCGGTATCACAGCTGCTGTGAGGGTAGCGCTTGTGCATAACCTCCAGCAAGATGGCTTTGTGCAGTGCCGCGACCTTTGGCAAAGAATCCTGGAACATTGTTTATGTTGTCTTGAAGGCTCTTTTGAGATGTCCAGATATCTGAAGGGAGCTGTTTACAAATCTTTGGGTTTGGTTCCAGAACGTCAGTTTTAGCCCTTTGCAGAACCTTGAGTTGGCGGTTCAGACGTAGGCATTTCTGATGGTTCTTGGTCTGCTCCTGTAGTCTCCCATGCTGTCAGTGTTTAGTAAGTCTTCATCGTGTGAGCTGTTCTGCGTTCTAGTGGCTCCAATGTCCTACATTTCCTAAATTGGGGTGCTCCAGATGGGTGTAAGAATGTCACTGCATCATGAGAATGACCCATGTTCTGCATCTTGTCAAGCCTGGCTTTTGAGGTTTTGCAGGCAAAGTTTCATGTTGTCGATGTATCTTGGTACCGCACTACTGATCTGACCGAGCAGGTGTTTGCTTGTGCCAGGATGCTGTAATTTGCGCCAATGTGGTCCCCACCAGTTTCTTCATCAGAGACTTTTTTTTGCAGCTCCAGCTTCCATGGCTTCGATGCGAGGCCTCCACGTGAATCCAGCAATTTATTTGTTGCCAGTAAAGTTGGCCTGTCTGTCTTTGGTACTGGAATGTCTCCAGTTTTGAGGTGACCTCTTCCGTCTGATTGAAAGAGATGGTCTAGCTCAGTTTGAGTGGCCTCTTTCAGTCCAGCTGCTGACTCTTTTGGCAGCATCTTTGATTCTGCAGGATGCTATTTCTTTATGTTCTGCCGCGCTCCACACTGCAAAGTCATCCGCATGGAGGATGTTCGAGACGAACCTTGGTAATGTTGTACTGATGTCATTAATGTAGACCAAAAACAGCATCAGACACAACATCTCCCTGAAGTACACCTTCCCCGAGTTTGACAAGACTGCTGAATGTGCAGACAGTAGAAGCTTCAGCGGCAGCCCCTGTTAAGCATGCCTTAAATAAAAAGAATTACAATTAAATTGATGGGTCACATTCAAATTAATGAAAAGATCACAATGTTTATGCTCAATATGCATATTTTGTTAAGAAAACTGGCAACAAAAATATTAAACAGGAGCAATTGTTATGATCATTTTTCGTTCCTTTGCTTATAGGTAAAATGGGGGTAGGGCAGCAGATTCAGCCACTGTGGCCCCTAAATGCATTACAGCATCATAAAATCAGGTTGGGAGTAACTATGGTACTCTATCCTAACCAATATAACTTAAAAAAGACCTATCAGTTGTATACAAAATTTCTGAGGGCACCGGAAACAACGTACGTTTCCCAATTCGGCAATTTTAAATGGGAAAAAGCTATCATTCACCACGAACGTACCATAAAGGATGCCGACTTTTCTTAATTATTGAAACGTAATAGGTAAAGAGAGGTCAAAATGAAGTGGAATAACTTAAGTAATTTTTTCTAATTAATTTTGTGTATTTTTACAACTTGGGGGTAGGGATACAAAATCAACCACTGTGGCACTCACCGTGCTCACAGCATCACCTAGTCAAGTTTATAATAATTGTGACATCCTGTTTTAATGATGTAAACCTGAAAATGGACTGTCGGTGCTATAGAAAATGTCTGAAGGCATCTGACACATTATTTTTGTCTTTTTTGGCGATTTCGCGGAAATGGTCGTTTACTGGGTGCACAAATACCTTCACTGTGAGCCAGAGATTCAATATGTTTTCATTTTGTTTTTTGCAGAGGATGCAAAAGGTGTGCCTTAACATAATATTGCCTGATCTGGGCTTCTGGAATGAATTCTGATCTATTTAAAGGAAAATGTTTCTCAACCTCATTTTAGCACCTGCGAAGAGCGTGAATGGAGGTACCCGTGCGCCATCGGCTATATCTCTGGTGTGTTCCTAAGGATTTTCGGGGAACATGTCTTAAACATCTCAGGACATACTAAGGAACACTTTGAAACCCATCTTATTGAGTACTGGGAGGGGGGGGGTGCACGGTAGACCTTTCTAGCTTATGGAGTATTACCGATGACATGACTTTGTGGAAGTGTCTACTACTTACTCAATTCTAGCCTAAGAACCCGTTGTGTTACCACACAACCCGGGAGGCACTCAGGGAACCCCCAGAGGGGCCGAGAGTTGTCTCCCGTTCCTGCCCATCCGGTTCCGAGTCAAGTGATGACCAACCAGTCAGGATACTTAGCTCACCAGCGGCAAGCGGGGCAGGTGGGAGGGTCCTTTGAGTCATGTCATCGGTAAGTATTTTTCGAAAAAATACCTTTTAGAGAAAAATGAATTTGTTTCTTCAAAAACATTACCGATGACATGACTTTGTGGAAGAATAGCGAACAGGAGGAGGGTGCCGCGCCCAATCCCCCACCCCCCCCCCATAGGGCCAATAGGGCCCTCCTCTCTGCCGCCACTCCCCACCCCCTAGCTAGGTGCGTACTTACGGCGCCAGTGGCGCCGGGAGGGAGTGTTGCACCGCAGTGATGTCCCCCACCAGAGCGAGGTTGTCTCGTTGGCCTGGTAGAAGCGGGCAAAGGTTGATTCTGCCCGCCAGCCCACAGCAGCCACAAAGTCTTTGACAGCGCAGTTCCGGTCGAACGCGACGCTCGTGGCCATGGCGCGTACCTCATGTGCACGTATCTTTAGCCTCTTCGCTCCCTGTGGGGAGAGGTCTAAGTAGGCCGAGCGTATGACCCAGTGTAGCCAGGAAGATATCGTCTGGGCTGTGTGTCAGCTCTGCAAGGTTTTAACGGCAGAAAGAGGCGTGAGCGTCCTCTCCGGACGGCTTTGGTTCGGTGCAGGTACATGCGTAGGGCTCACACAGGATCTTGGTGCCTGGTCTCCTGGGAGGGGGGGGGGGGGGGGGTTCGTCCCTCGCAGCGTCCGTAAGGTGATCACCTGTGGCGCAGTCAAAGGAGACCTGGTCTTGGCAATGAAGGCAGGGTCCGACACCAGCTGTACGGAATGATCCGCTCTAAACTGCAGGTAGCAGGGCGCGCTGATAGCGCGTGTAGCTCGCTAACTCGGGCCGCGGTGGCAAGCGCCAGTAGAAAGCAAGTCTTACGAGTCACATCTGCAAGGCGGGCCAGCGGCAGTGGTTCGAATCGGGCCGAGTTCAGCCAAGTCAGTACCCAGGGTAGGTCCCAGCGAGGAATGAGCGAACGGGGTACTGGACGCTGCAGGCCGAAGTGAGTCATAAGATCGGCAAGGTCTTTACAGGCGCCGGGGTCCGCGCGGCCGAGGTGCCGGTAGGTGTCGGCAATCATGGACAAGTAGCCCCTGATGGTGATCGGAAGAGCCAGAGGAAGAAGTCAGCGAGCTGGGGGTTAGTCAGATCGGTGGGGGAGAGATGCCTGTCGTCGCACCAGGTGCAGAGCACTCGCCATTTCCCCTCGTAGACGCGTCGGGTCGAGGGTTTGCAGGCTGTAGCGATAGCTTCCACTGCTGCACTCGAGAAGCCTCTAGCGGCGAGGGCTTGCCGCACAACCTCCAGGCACGAGTAGAACAGCGACTGTCGCAGTTGCTTGAGCATTGTGCGGGGCGTGGGGAGCAGCAGTGGGGGGTCCGTGGCGAGACTGAGTAGGTCGGTGGTCCAGGACCGGTTCCAAGAGAACGGGGCGACCAGCAGGACGACCGCATTGCATCCCCACAGCTTGAGGAGGACTTTGGGAATGAGGACTGTCGGGGGGTACGCGTAAGCGACGAGTCCGTCCCACGGAATGGAAAGGGCGTCTACCGCCCAGGCCAGAGGATCCGGGATCAGGGAGACGAAAAGGGGAAGCTGGTGATTCCACCTCGTGGCGAACAGATCGACCATTGGGGTCTCCCAGTGGGCGCAGATCATCCAGAAGATATCCTGATGTAAGGTCCATTCCGTATGTAGTAACTGGCCGCGTAGGGAGAGCGAGTCTGCCAATACATTCAGTGTCGCGCACTGAGGGAAAGGTTGCGGTCCTCGCACCAGCGCATCTGACGGTACAGGAGCATGCACAGGTCAGGCGACCGAGTCCCACCCTGTTTCTGGATGTAGGCCATGACCGTCGCGTTGTCTGAGAGGACGAGCAGATGCTGGTGCCTGAGTTGTTTCTCCCACACGACGAGGGCTTGCCAGACTGCTTGCAGCTCCAACCAGTTGATGTGCTTGTCCGCGAACTCCCGGGGCCAGCGGCCGGACGTCATGAGGAACCGTGGAAGCAGGTGGGCTCTCCAACCAGCACGACTCGCGTCGACACACACGGAGAAATGAGGAGGCGGAGAGGTCAGGGGGACTCCCAAAGCCAGCCACGTCGTGTTGGTCCAACGCAGGAGATGGGGGCAAATCAGCGGGGAGACAGGGGTACGATGGCGGTCAGCTCGCCTGAGGAAGGACGCCAGAGGAGCAGGAGGTGCAGCTGTAGCGACTGGGCGTAGAGACGAATGAGAGGAAGTAGATCGGCCGCTGCATTGATCAATCCAAGGAGCTGAAGCCAGACTCTGGCGGGAGCTGCATCCTGCTGGGCTATCTGGCCGGCTAGGGCGGTCAACTTCAGGATCCGTGGCTCCGGCAAACGCACCCTGTTGAGATCGGTGGCGAACTCCATGCCGAGATGAACGAAGCGACGCGAGGGAGTGAGATCCAACTTGCCTGCGTTGACAAGGAACCCAAACCGCGACAACAGCTGCATCAGCGCATCCCTGTCCGCTTCTAGGGAGGCCTCCACTTGGTTCCTCAGGAGGAGATCGTCGAGGTAGTGATGTTGGGCTGGACGACGACTGCCGCGCCTTGGCCACCACAGCGTCCATGATGCGGGTGAAGACCCATGGGCTGAGGTTGAGATCGAAGGGAAGCGCGCGAAACTGGTAAACTACCCCGTCGCAGGCGAAGCAAAGGTACCTCCTGGAGGTCGGGTGCATGGGAACATGGAGGTAAGCATCGGACAAGTCCAGACTGATCGCGTAGTCCAAGGGCTGTACGGCAGCACGGAGGGCCCGGGCAGTCTCCATGCGGAAGGACGGGGAGAGATGAAAGCGTTCAATGCAGAGAGGTCGATGACTGGACGCCACTTGCCGCCTGGTTTGGGGACCACGAAGAGGTGACTGTAAAACGCAGAGGTGTCCGTGCATCGCACTACCTCTGTGGCATCCTTCAGCAAGAGAGCGGCGACTTCTCCGCGCAGAGCGCAGGCCTTGAGCTGGTCTGACGGAATCTCGGTCCACACCTGAGTGGAACGCAGGGGCGGCGGGGAGCGGAAGGAGATCCGAAGGCCCTCGGTAACGGTGTCTAAAATCCAGGGGTCGTCTGGGAACAGCAAGCGCCACTCCTTGCTGCACAGCGTGAGCCTTCCGCCGACTGGAGACCCGGATACGGTCGGCGGAGGCGGAAGCGGGGTAAAGTCAGGTGGCGCGCCCGCGCGACAAGGCCAAGCGGGGGCAGGGGCGCTAACTGGGCCGGGGCGTCCGAAGGCTGGGCGACGACGACGAGGGGCCCGCAGGGGGGCGGCGGCGGCCGAGGCGACGGGTCTGGAGGTCCGCAGGGTGCGACCCAGGGCCTTGCGGGCGGTCGGAAAGCGCTGTAGAACTGTCTTGCGAGGCCAACGGTCCGAGTTCGAGTCCCTTACGGTCTGCCAGGTCTCGCCGAAGAGCAGGAGGCCCCCCCAGGGGGGCACGTCGCAGCTGAGTCCTCAAATCGGGGGGCATCCCACGGCAGGACTGCAACACGGCATCCCAACGCAACAGGTCGCAGTTAAAAGCAGCAGCCATCGCGTTGACCGAGGAATGGTAAGCCGCGCGGTTGGCTGCTTCCGCCAGGACGAGCAGGTCTCCGAGGAGGGGCGTGAAGGAGGGGTCCCAGGAGTCCTCAATGCGACGGACGAACGCTTGCGTCAGCAACTCCATGAATCCCGCGCAGGCTAGTGTGTTCCGAATGAGCAAGGCCGTCTTGTCCAAACCGCGAGGAAGGGAGCGTCTCAACAGGGTGGCACCCCCAGCCTGCACCACGGCGGGAGGATCCACGGGAGGCAGCGGGCAGTGGAACGCCTGGGAATGTCCGGAGTATCAATCCTGCCGAAAGGCGATGTCGAGGCCGGGAGGCCACCTATGGTCAGTGAAGAAATCCGAGTCCCGGGCGCCGGACAAGAGGTGCGCTGAGAAGGCGTCACGGAGGTCACTAAAGCCGGGGGGCTGCGGCAGGGACTTAAACCTCTTGACCTGTCTTCCAGCGTCTATGAAATCGGAAATCTTCCTCTTGAGCGGGGGCGACGGAGGGCAGTCCTCCGCGGGGAGCGTGGCGGCGATGAGACGAGCGACCTCGTCGGGGGCCAGCTGGGTGTCCGTCCGCGAGAAAGAGGTCAACCTGTGGGAAGCCGAGGAATCCAAAGACGTAGCGCGAGGCGAAGGAGAGCAGCTGAGTCCTCCGAGAAGTGCAGAAACGGAGTCGTCGGCGAGAAGGCTCAGGGTCTCGTCGTCTCGCGGGCGGGGGGCGGGAGAATGACGCGGGCGCCGGGGGCTCCAGGCGGGACACTCCAAACGACGGCGGTCAGCGGCGGAGGGAGCAGAGTGACGGGGCGGTGAGCGAGGCAAGAGACGTCGAGGCGAGGATCTACTGTCGCGGGCAGGGCGTCCAGAGCGCGGAGAACGACTACGGCTGGGCGACAAGGCGCCGACGCATCCGAGGAGGGGGGAGGCGGGCCCGGTGAGGGGAAGAGGGGCGGGAAGAACGGGAGACAGGGCGCAGGAAGGAAAAGGATGAGCGCGAAGACACCGAAGAGCGTGACGGGTCAGAATCCCTGGGACGATGCAAAGAGCGGTCCTTCCTACTCTCGCTAGCAGGGGAGCAAGACCGACGGGCAGATCTTGCGTGGCGGGAGGGTTCCGTGTCGCCCGGGGGCGTTGGACGCATGCGTGAATGTGATAAGGCTAGCGTAACACCTATGCGCGTAACAGTGACAGGGCACGGGCACGAGGGGCCCTGCGAAGCTAAGGCAAGAATACGACGCATTATACACGACAAGGACAAGCATGTCACGATAGGCACAGGCATGAAGCAAGCATCCGGTCCCCACATATAGCCAAGCAACGGGGTGAGGGCGTGGGCACGAGGGGCCCCGCCACGCATTAACAGTCCCCACAAACAAATCAAGCACACGAGGCAGGAAGTACCACGCAAGCAACCCAAGCTAAGGCCAACACGGCGCGCAAGCTACCGCGAAGATGAAGAATGTCTTCGAAGCTGCTCGAGCCGGTGCCCCGCCCTGGAACCGGCCGAGGGCCAACTCAACTACCATACCTCTCCGCCGGAGCGGGAACGGGGGAGGAAATGTCCATGACACCCACGGCACGACCGGGGGCGAAGCACACCGTGCAGCGTCAACCACTGAAGAGGCCAGAGAGGGCAGCAGCCAAGGAAGAGGGGACCGCAGGTGAAGAAGTCGAAGCGTAGGCAGAGGCGAATAGGAAGCCGAGAGTTCGGAAGACTGGGCACCGGTCGAAAAACTCAAAGTCCGGAGGCTAGAGCAACACGTCCGAACAGCGTGAGCCTAAGTAGCATGTCTGGTTGGTCATCACATGACTCAGAACCGGATGGGCAGGAACGGGAGACAACTCTCGGCCCCTCTGGGGGTTCCCCGAGTGCCTCCCAGGTTGTGTGGTAACACAACGGGTTCTTAGGCTAGAATTGAGTAAGTAGTAGACACTTCCACAAAGTCATGTCATCGGTAATGTTTTTGAAGAAACAAATACTTACCGATGACATTACTACCAGGAAGATATGCCTAGCTTACCTAATTTCAGCCTGAGAACCTGTTGTGTTTCTACACAACCAGGGAGGCAACTCAAGGGGGCCGTAACCAGGGACCCTGAGTAGCCTCCCATCCCTGCCCATCCGGTCACGTGCCACGTGGTGTCACGCCAGTCGGAAATGCTTAGCTTACTGGCGGCTAGCGGGGCAGGTGGGAGGGTCCTCCGAGTAATGTCATCGGTAAGTATTTTTCCAAAAAATACATATTAGAGAAAAATTCGTTTGTTTTCTCCAAATACATTCCCGATGACATTACTACTGGGAAGAATAGCGAAGAGGAGGAGGTTGGCGCCCACAATATTACCCTGTGTGTAAGGGCTTGCCAGACCCACCCTCCCCGGAGCAAACTCCCGACAATTTCAGCTAAGCTTTACCTACGGCGCCGGGAGGGAGTGTTGCGCCGCAGCGATGTCCCCCACCAGGGCCAGGTTGTCTCACTGGCCTGCCAGATCCCTGAGGTAGAAACGGGCGAAGGTTGATTCTGCCCGCCAGCCCACAGCTGCCACGATGTCTCTGAGGGCACAGTTGCCGTCGAAGGCGATGCTCTTGGCCATTGCTCTAACCTCGTGTGCGCGGATCCTTAGCCTCTTAGCTCCCTCCGGGGAGAGGTCCTGGTAGGCGGACCGGGTGACCCAGCGTAGCGAGGAAGATATCGACTGGGCCGATATATCAGTTCTGCCTGGGGGCAACGGCAAAAAGAGGCGGGACCGTCCCCTCCGGACGGGCTTGGATCGGCGTAGGTAGATGTGCAGGGTGCACACCAGATCTTGCTGACTGGTCTCCCGGGGAAAGTTCAACCCTTTCAGCGGCCGAATGGTGATCACCTGGGGCGCGATCAAGGGAGACCTAGTCTTGGCGAGGTAGGAAGGGTCGGTGAGGAGCTGCACAGAGCCATCCGTCCTGAACTGCAGGCAGCCAGGGTGTGCGGACAGCGCGTGCAGCTTGCTTACTCGGGCAGCCGTGGTGAGGGCCAGCAGGAAGCAGGTCTTCCGAGTCACGTCCGCGAACATGGCCAGGGGGAGCGGTTCGAATTGGTCCGAATTCAGCCACGTAAGCACCCAGGGTAGGTCTCAGCGTGGGATCAGCGAGCGGGGGATTGGCCGCTGGAGGCCGAAGTGGGCCATAAGGTCGGCGAGGTCTTTGCAGGTGCCGGGGTCTGGGAGGCCAAGGTCGCGATAAGTGTCAGCTATCATGGCTAGGTAACCCCTGATGGTGATGGGTGCTAAGGCCTGCGCTCCGAAGAGCCAGAGGAAGAACTCAGCGAGCTGAGGGGAAGTCAGATCGGTGGGGGAGAGGTGCTGGTCGGCGCACCAGGACTGTAGGACTCGCCACTTTCCATCGTAGACGCGCCTGGTTGAGGGTCTGCGGGCTGTAGCGATAGCCTCTGCACTCGAGAAACCTCTAGCGGCGAGGGCGTGCCGCACAATCTCCAGGCGTGAAGGAGAAGCCACTCTGGGCACGGGTGGAACAGCCGCTGGCGGGGATGCTTGAGCATCGTGCGCGGGGTGGGCAGCAGTAGGGGGGGGGGGGGGGGGGAGGCCATAGCGAGACTCAGCAGGTCGGTGGTCCAAGATCTGGTTCAGGAGAACGGGGCCAGCAGTAACACGACCACGTTGCATCCCCTGAGCTTGATCAGGACTTTGGGGACTAGCACTATCGGGGGATACGCAGAAGATGGAGAGCGCGAAGAGGTCGATCATGGGAGTCTTCCACTGAGCGCAGATCATCCAAAAGATATCCGGGTGCAGGTTCCACTCTGTGTGGAGGAGCTGGCCACGCCGCGAGAGGGAGTTGGCTAAGACGCTCAGGTGGCCCAGAATGTGTCGCGCACGGAGGGAGATGCTGCGGTCTTCACACCACCGGAGGACCTGGTACAGGAAGATGCAGAGGGAAGGGGAGCGTGTTCTGCCCTGCATCTGGATGTAGGAGACCACCGTGGAGTTGTCCGAGAGGACGAGGAGCTCCTGGTGTCGGAGACTAGTCTCCCACACGATGAGGGCTTGCCAAACCGCATTCAGCTCCAACCAGTTGATGTGCCTGTCTGCGAGGTCCGGTGGCCAGCGGCTGGACGCCGTGAGGAACATCGATAGTAGGTGTGCGCCCCACCCGGCGAGACTTGCATCCACGCACAGCAAAAGCTGGGGGGGGGGGGGGGGGGCGTGAGGCGAGGGGTACTCCCGATGCAAGCCACGCGGGTCCGCCCAGCGGAGCAGATGAGGTCGAAGCATCGGGATAACTGCCACCGGGGTAGCGAGATCGCTGAAGGACAGAGGCCAGTGGAGAAGCAGATGCAACTGGAGTGGACAGGAGTTACTTACTTACTTACACCTGTCACCCCTACCCGGGTATAGGCCGTCGACGAGAGACCTCCAGCAACTCCTGTCCTGTGCTTCTCCTTCGATTCTACTCCAGGTGGTTCCCAGTCTCTTGATGTCTGCTTGGAGGTCTCGACACCAGGAGTTTCTCGGCCTACCTCTTTTCTTCTTTCCCTGGGGTTCCATGACAATGCCTGCCTAGTGATACTGGAAGCTGGCTTTCTCAGACTGTGACCGATCCATCCCCATCTTCTTCGCCCAATTTCATTCTCTGCTGTTATCTGCTCTGTTCTCTCCCAGAGTCTGACATTGCTGATCTTCTCTGGCCAGTGGATTTTCAAAATTCTTCTAAGGCAACTGTTTATGAAGGTCTGTACTCTGTTGACTGTGGTTTTTGTCAATCTCCAAGTCTCTGCTCCATATAAGAGAACTGCTTTTACATTGGAGTTGAAAATCCGGACTTTGGTGTGTTGTGACAGCTCTCTGGAGCTCCACACTTTTTTCAACTGGAGAAAGGCTGCTCTGGCTTTACCGATTCGTGCTCTGACATCTGCATCAGTGCCGCCTTTTTTGTCTATGATGCTCCCGAGATAGGTGAAGGACTCCACCTCCTCCAACGGGGTGCCAGCAAGCAAGACTGGTTCTTCCCTGGTTGCGTTCAGCCTCATTGTCTTTGTTTTCTGTTTGTGAATGGTGAGGCCCACTTGGGACGAGATGTCAGCAAGCCTCGTGGTCTTGTCCTGCATTTGTTGATGAGTGTGGGACAGTAATGCCAAGTCGTCTGCAAAATCGAGGTCATCAAGCTGTGTCCACAGTGTCCACTGTATTCCACTTCGTCTGTGCTCTGTGGTCATCTTCATGACCCAGTCTATGGCCAGTAGGAAGAGGAACGGAGACAGCAGACACCCCTGCCTGACACCGGTTCTGACCTGGAGCTCCCTGGTGAACTGCCCTTCGTGGATCACGCGACATGTCATGCCATCGTAGCTGCTCTTGATCAGGCGGACGAGCTTTGTGGGTACACCGTAGTGTCGTAGGAGTTTCCACAGAGTCTCTCGATCCACACTGTCAAATGCTTTCTCATAATCCACAAAGTTGACGTACAGCGGGGAGCTCCACTCCAGAGACTGTTCCACGATGATGCGGAGAGTGGCGATCTGGTCTGTACATGATCGGTTCTTCCTGAATCCTGCTTGCTGGTCTCTCAGCTGGGGGTCAACGGAGCTCTTCATTCTCTCCAGGATGATCCTGTTGAAGACCTTTCCTGGTACTGACAGCAAGGTGATTCCTCTGTAGTTGGAACACTTGCTGAGGTCACCTTTCTTGGGAAGCTTGATTAGGTACCCCTCCTTCCAGTCAGCCGGCATCACCTCCTCTTCCCAGATCTTTCCAAACAGTGGGTACAGCATCTCCACTGTTGTCTCTAGGTCTGCTTTCAGAGACTCCGCTGGGATGCCATCTGGGCCTGCTGCTTTGCCGTTCTTCAAGAATGCCACTGCTCTTCTGATCTCTTCCCGGCTGGGTCTGTCACAGCTGATGGGTAGGTCGGTCTCTGCCGGCTGGATGTCTGGGGGGTCGGGTGGGCTAGGTCTGTTCAGTAACTCTTCAAAATACTCGGCCCATCTGTTGAGTTGGTCTGCTCTGTCTGCAATAGGCTTGCCTTCTTTGTCTTTTACTGGTCTTTCTGTATGGCCATACTTGCCTGACAATCTTCTGGTAATGTCGTAGAGCTGTTTCATGTTGCCGCTGCCTGCTGCTTTTTCTGCCTCTGCTGCCAGGCTGTCTGTGTAGGCCCTCTTGTCTGCCCTGATACTACTCTTCACCTCGCGGTTGGCTTCCGAGTATTCCCCCTGTGCCCTTACTTTGGCTGCTCTCGTGCGACTGTTGTTGACAGCTGCTTTCTTCTGCTTCCTCACTTCTATCTTCTTCAAGGTCTGTGCCGACAGCCAGTCCTTGTGATGGTGTTTCCTGAACCCTACAGTGTCTTTGCAGGTTGAGTTCAGTGCCTCTCTAACTGCCTTCCACTGCTGCTCTGTGGTGACCGCCTCCTCTTCATTTACTAGCTCCTGTAGCGCTTGAAACCGGTTGGACAGCACCAATTTGAACTCTTCTCTAACTCCAGTTTCTCTCAGGAGGCCTACATTATAGCGCTGTCTTCTTGTTGTCTCTGTGTGGCCTTTCTTTAGCTTGAGCTTCATTCTTAAGGTAAGCAGATGGTGGTCGGAGGCGACATCTGCTCCCCTCCTCACTCTCACATCTTGTAGGGATCTTTTAAATTTCTTGCTAATGCAGATATGGTCTATTTGGTTCTCTGTTGTATGGTCAGGTGAGACCCAAGTTGCTTTGTGTATTCTTCTGTGTGGGAAGATGCTGCCTCCAATGACAAGTCGGTTTAGAGCACAAAAGTCTACAAACCTCTCCCCCGTTCTCACTCATCTCCGAGCCTAGTCCCTGTCTCCCCATCACCTCTTCGTATCCGGTGTTGTCCTCCCCTATTTTGGCATTAAAATCGCCCATGACGATGGTGATGTCTCGCTCCGCACATTTGACCAAGGCACTCTGGAGTCGGTCGTAGAACTCTTGTTTCTCTTCCTCGTCACTGTCATTAGTGGGCGCATAACACTGGATGACGTTCAGCTTGAGCTTTTTCTTGGTTCTAAAGGCTGCTGTGATAATTCTTGGCCCAAGAGGTTCCCAGCCCATCAGCGCTCTCTGTGCCAGTGGACGGGAGTACAGCTGGCCAAATGGAAGGAGATCCGCTGCGGCACTCATCAGGCCGAGGAGCTAGAGCCAGGAGCGTTGACCAGGAAGCCGAGCCGAGTCAATAACACGAGCAGCGCATCTCTGCCTGTCTCTAGGGTGGCCTCCAACTGGTTCTGCAGGAGGAGGTCGTCTAAATAGTTCGAGGTCAGACTGGAGGACGACTGTCTGGCCTTGGCGATGACGGCGTCCATGATGCGCGTGAACACCCACGGGCTGAGGTCGAGACCGAATGGCAGGGCCTGAAACTGGTAGACCACGCCGTCGTAGGCGAAGCACAGGTAATGCCGAGAGGCGGGGTGCATGGGGACGTGTAGATACGCTTCCGACAGGTCCAGACTGACGACGAAGTCCATGGGCTGCATGGCCGCCCTGAGGGCCCTGGCTGTCTCCATGCGGAACGTTGGGGCTGCGATGTACCTGTTCAGCGCCGAGAGGTCAATGACAGGGTGCCACTTGCCACCGGGCTTGGGGACCACGAAGAGGTGGCTGTAGAACGCTGGGGAGTCGTGCCGCGTGACTACCTCCGTGGCGGCCTTCTGCAGTAGAGTGGCGACCTCGCCTCGAAGGGCGTCGGCTTTGATCTGATCGGGCAGGATCCCGGTCCACAGGGGAGAGCGCCGCAGCGGTGGCGGGGAGTGAAAGGCGATCAGGAGGCCCTCGGAGATGGTGGTGAGGACCCAGGGGTCAGCCGTCAGCAGCGAACGCCACACTTCGCTGCGAAGGGCAAGCCTCCCGACGACTGGAGACCCCGAGGTGGTCGGCAGGGAATGGAGTGGGGGGGGGGGGGAGTTAGGGGGCCCTCCCGTGCCCCAGGCGGCGGGCGGGCATGGGCCAGGCAGGGGCCGGACAGGGCGGGAGCGGCCGAAGGCAGGGGACCGCAGGGGCAAAGGGGGGGGGGGGGGAGATCGGAGGGCCTGGCGATCCGCAGGGCGCGACCCACGATCTTGCAGGCTGCCGGAAAGCGGGGGAGAGCAGAGCTGCTGGGCCAGAGGTCCTTGTTTGCGTCCTTCACCGCCTGCCAGGTGGGGCCGAAGAGGAGGGAGTCGCCAAGGGGGGTCGGGACAGAGCTGCATCTTCACCTCAGGGGGCAGGCCACGGCAGGCTTGGAGCACGGCATCTCGATGCATCAGGTCACAGTTGGAGGCGCCGACAGAGGAGTGAAACGCTGCCCGGTTAGCCACCACCGCCAGGGCGAGGAGGTCCCCCAAGAGAGGCGAGATGGATGGGTGCCAGGCGTCCTCGACGCGATGGATGAAAGCTTGTGTCAGGAGCTTCAGGAAACCTGAGCATGCCAAAGTGTTGCGGACAAGGGACGCAGTCTTGTCCAAGCCGCATGGAACACTACGCTTCAGCTGCCCGGAGCCGCCTGTCTGTACTAGCGCCATTAGATCCACCATGGGTAGGGGACAGGAGAAAGCCTGGGAATACCCTGCGTACCAGTCCTGGCGGAAGGCGATGTTGAGGCCCGGCAGGCCACCTACGGTCGGAGAAGAAGTTGGACTCGTGGGAAGTACCCTGCTGGAGCTGCGCGGAGAAGGCGTCCGCGAGGTCCCAAAAGCTGGGGGGCTGGGGGAGCGATTTGAACCTCTTTACCTGACGGGCGACGTCGACGAAGGCGGAAGCCTTCCTCTTGAGCGGGGGGGATTGCAGGCAGGCTTCCGAGGAAAGACAGGCCACAATCAGACGAGCCGCTTCGTCCAGGGATCGGAGAGTCTCCGCCCACGGGGCCAAGAGGGCCACGAGGCTGTCCGGAGAATGCGAGCGGGGCAAGGGAGAACGGCTGTCCGTGGATAGGAAGGCCGAGACGGAGTCATCTGGCAGCAGGCTCAGGGCCTCATCATCGTCAGGGGGGCGAGTTGCTCCGGGAGGACCGCCGGGCGAGGGGGAGGGGTCTCCCGGCCGAGCGGAGGAGGCATTGGAGTCGGGGCCCTCGCGAGCATTGTCACGACGTCCGGGGCTGTGGGAAGGACGGGGATGACTCACCCGGGAGCTCATCCGCTGAAGGTGGGGCGAGGCAGGAGGCTAGGTGCGCCGGGGGAGGGGGGGGGGGCCACGGGGCAAGACGGCGCTGGTGCATGCTGGCCGCCTGTCCTGGGGGGGGGGGGGGGGGGGGGAGCGACCGCGATGACGTGAGTGCAGTTGACGGGTCTGATCGGTCGAGCTCCTCCCAAGGCGCCTGGAGGTGGAAGGCGACGGGTGCCGGGGCCGGCAAGGAGAGGCGTGCCAGGACGGGCGGGTGGGTGAGCGCGGCCTCGAGGTGCATGAAGTCACTGAGCGAGAGGAGGGCGAGGAGGGCTGAGGGCTGCGTCTGCTGTCACGCTGCGCATCACGGTCTTTCCTGGGAGTGACGTCTGATGAGCGGGGCGCACTGGGCTCTTGGCGTCGTGTGGCTTGTCAGGTCTGCCAGCAGTCATAGGATGAAGCGACAAAGCTCGCTGCAGGCCGGCCTCGATGAGGCAGGCGCTCTGCCGGCTAGACTCCCCGTAGGAGTGAGCAGGCCTGTCTTTGTGCAATATGTCAGGGCCCAGCATATCGGTCGCCGCAATGTGGGGTAAAAGCGGGCGGGCCTCGATGAGGCTGGTGCGCTGCCGGCCGGACTCCTCCGAGGAGCGAGCGGGCCAGGTAAGAGGGGGCACAGTGGTAGATGCAGTCCTGGGACCTGAGGTGTAATCATGGGCCCAACATGTTGTCCTCTCCCCAAGGTCAGAGCGGGCACATCTGGTCTCTTCTCCTAGCAAGGACGGGGGCGCCATGGCGGATGGGCGGTCACGTGCTGGCGTCGGGCGTTCGCGGGGGGTGGGGGGGGGGGGGGGAACCTTGCCAAATGGACCTCAGAATGCGCCATGCGGGAAGGTAAAGTCCCAGAAGGCACACCGTAAATCCAAGGAACCTCACCCGCAACCACGTAACTCCAAGGTACGACGGGGAACCACAATAATCCAAGGAACCCACGTAATCCAAAGGGACACATGTAATCCAAGGGAACGCATGTAATCCAAAACCGGCCGGCCAGGAACCGGTCACACCGTACACAGCCAAAGGTCCTGTAGGCTAGAACACAACCGTTCACGGTAAGCTAAGCAAATTGACTGGCGTGACACCACGTGGCACGTGACCAGATGGACAGGGATGGGAGGCTACTCAGGGTCCGTGGTTACAGCCCCCTTGAGTTGGCTCCCTGGTTGTGTAAGAACACAACAGGTTCTTAGGCTGAAATTAGGTAAGCTAGGCATATCTTCCTAGTAATAATGTCATCGGAATGTATTTTGAGAAAACCAAACATCTTTTGTCAAAATATGGCTATTCTGGACCTATTTCCTGATCTTTTGTGACCCTTGACCTTTCTGAGGGGTCAACCAAGTTAGTATGCATATAAAGGCCTTACCATCAGGTAACTTTGTACGAAGTTTGGGTTTGAAGTTGTGAATAGTATTTGAGAAAAAATAAATTTTGTCCAAATATAACTTCTGTTGACCTATTTCCTGATCCCCTGTGACCTTGATCTTTGTGAGAGGTCACTCAAATTGGTATGTTTAGAAAGGTCTTGCCACAAAGTATCCTTGGGCCAAGTTTGAAGACTTTGGCTTGATTAGAAAAGAAGTACCCAACGGAGAAAGAAACACGCTTAGAAAAAACGGTACAACACAATTTATTAATATTTCGGGTAAATACCCTTTGTCAAAATAGACAAACAAACAGAGACATTAGCCGCTACTTATCTTCAGATGCAGAAGGAATGTGGCAACATTCCACATTCCTTCTGCATCTGAAGATAAGTAGTGGCTAATGTCTCTGTTTGTTTGTCTATTTTGACAAAGGGTATTTACCCGAAATATTAATAAATTGTGTTGTACCGTTTTTTCTAAGCGTGTTTCTTTCTCCGTTGGGTACTTCTTTGCATTTCACACGCTTGGCAGTCACCTTTTTGGTCTGGATTGTTTGGCTTGAATAGTCTCCATTAAAGTTTACCATGGACGATGGCGGACGGACGATGGCTCCATTAACCAAGGGGCTGAATCTAGTTTTGCTGATGGTGGTCTGCCCAGGCAGACAAACTGAACCCACAACTGTGAGGACTCATGAGCATCTATGTCTCTTGCAGTTGGGAGCCAAGATAATCGGACAATACCCCTGAGCTGTCGTGCTGAGAGCATCTCCAGCGATCAGCCATGGCAGTCATGTGACTTCACAGGCGTACTGAGCATTAGAAGAGGCGCCAAACTAACTCTGGAACTCTCGCAGCCCTAACAACTCCAGTGTTTTGGCAGCGAGACTAAAACACAACAGCACCTGTCTGGAGCGACCACCCTGACGCGAGGTCCCCTGTCCATAACCCCATTCACTGCTGAGAAGGACTGAACATGAGGTGAGTGCAAGAGACATAGGTCCTCATGAGCCCCCGCAGTTGCGGGGGCTCATGAGGATCTATGCCTCTTGCTGACACTACTTTGTATCCATGTTCTTTGGATGGCTGGGTCTCTTTTGGTGTTAAATTTACACTTTAGTTCAGAAACACAAACTGCAACTAGTGGCAGTGACAGGGTTAAAGAAACATTATTTAGGTAGCTGTATGACCGAAAGGATGGTCTTTAATCCTTCGGCCGTCGGTAGCGCTTTCTGTCACGATGATTCCTGCCGGAATCATCGAGACAAAAATCGCTACCAACAGCCACAGGGTCAATAACAGGTGACATATTTTGCCCTTCCAGGCTTCTCTGAAGAGAGCGCCTGTTTTTTCAGACCATTTTTCCCTTGCAAGGAATGGTGGATGCTGAAAGCAAGTTCTACTGTAAGATACAAACACATAAACTTTCCACAGCATGCAATAATCCAATCGCCAGTACCTGTTTAACACTTGCGGCAGAAATGCCTGTTGCTCCTGGCGACCAAAGACATAGCAGTGAATCTTCTCCGCCCGTCAAAAGTGTTTCTGTCTGTAAGAAAATATGTCCTCATTTTTTCCAGGCACTTATGGACCATTTGTGACCTTGACCTGGCAAAGGTCAATGACTTGGATGTACTTTTATATATAATGGTCACAGTAGTGTGCTTCACTTTTGCAGTGTAGATTACCAAGGTAAAGTTAAACCTGTGTCAGGTGACCATCCAAGGGAATACTGAAAAGTGGTCCCTTAGACAGGTGGTCTCCTGACACGGGGTCATCCAAGCAACAGAAATAAAGTCTGTTGGACCAAACATGGGTGGTGACTTTATACTAGTGGTCGCCTGAACAGATTTGACTGTACAGTAAGCAAAGGTCCTTGGGCTGACGAGGGCCACAGTGGGCCCGCGCATGGCTGTGCGCAGGCCCACTGCGGCCATCGTCGGCCCGAAGGTTTTGTGCTACTGAGGTAGACAGTCACGCCTGAACAGGCTTGACTATACAAAAAACAAAGGCAGCTGTACACAGTGAACAGTGAAAAAGTGTGGCCAGGACCATAGAAAATGTGTTGTTCTACGTAACTGGCTATGTCTGATTTTGTTTCAAGGGAAGTTGATTTATAGCATTATTGTACGTTACACTAGTTAGATTTCCTTTCATAAGTAAAATCGCAAGAAACACCAAAACACCATGGCAATTACATTTGAGTCCCATTGGAGACATCTGACAGTATAATGTGGCAATTACCTTTGAGTCCCAGTGGAGACATCTAACAGTGTCTGTGTGGCCACCTTCCAAGGACGCTGTGACCTTCACCTTGTCTGGATGGCTGATGTCAAGCATGTGAAGGGTCCCAGTGTGGGAGCCGGCTACCAAAACCCAGCCATCGCTTTCTGTGGTTCCTGAGAAGCAGTCGACCAGGTAATCTACACCTTGCTTGGCCTGCACAACAGTTCCATCAGCAAAGTCATGCATCTACGCTTACTAGATTTAAAATTAATTTTCTAAACTGGGACCCCAGGCAGCAAAAGCCATCGGGCCGGCATCAGCCACAGTCGGCCTGTGCACAGCTCTGTGTGGTAATTTGTATCTTGTTACTTCAGTTGTCAGAGGTTTAGGCCTGCCCACCTTTGACATCGTGGACATGCTATTAAATTCGCCCCACTGCGACCCATCCTAAAAAGTCCCTTCTATAAATAGAAGAGACTTAAAAACACACAAAAATATACAACCAGTATGAAGTTTTAAAAAATGTAACCACCCCTTCCAGCAGAATTCCTTGGCAGACCACGGGTTAAAAGTGACCAAAACTATTTTGGTAAAGTAACTTTGAAGTCACCAATAATGAACACGTGACACCAATCTTCATTGTGTGTCTGTGACTGAAATTCAGCTTACCTGCAACTGCTCTTTGATGTTGGTGATCTGTTGAATGCTGTCACCCTGTAAAAAGGTAGATTCAAACAGGTAATAAAAAACCAATATCAACAAAACTAACAAACCTGTGTATCAGAAAAAAAACACCACATGATTAAATTGTAATAAGGTTGTGTGTGTGTGTGTGTGTGTGTGTGTGTGTGTGTGTGTGTGTGTGTGTGTGTGTGTGTGTGTGCGTGCGCTTGAATCAGCGTGCATTTGATTGTGCTCGAGAGTGATGGATGCTGGTAATATTTTTTTGCAGGATATAGCTTTTCCTGTCTTGCAAATAATAATAATAATAAAGAGAATTTATAAGGCACCCATACAAGCTCTAGGCGCCGTACAAACAAACAAGAAAATATTACCCAATAAAGTGACAAACAAAAACCTCAAAGATTAATGATCATATTAATAGGATAACAGTTAATAATGTGATAGTCTCTGTCTTGCTAAATGGCAATAGGTTACAATAGCAAAACCCCTCTTTCTGTCATTGCTTTTGACCGTGTTTGAATGATGTTCCCAAACATTTTCCCGTTGATCGATTTTATGGAAACTAGTCATCATTCCAGTCAGATATATTAGCCATGCCAAACAAATTTTGTTCTAACCAAAGACACCTTTTTGTGTATAGCAAACACATACCTCCCCAAAAAACTGTGTGCTGGGTGATTTTTTGCTGTTTAAAACGCGTTTTTTTTTACGTAAGTGCAACCCCTGATCGATCCGGACTGAATAGACCTTGGTATAAAAATGATCCTTTAGTCCTCACTGTTGGAATCTACAGCATTTTATTGTCAGTAAGAACTGCACAATTGCCTGGACGGTATATAACAATGAAGGAGATCTGAGAAGTAAGTGGGTCCAGTGCCAGACAGGGAAACAGGACAAATGGACAAGACTTTGTATTTAACTCTGTCCCTGACTGGCAACCAGTCGAGAGCGTGCAGGATGGGGGAGACAAATCAGGGCTAGAAATTAACTTTTTTCTTTGGGGGCCACCGGGCCCCTTGATTGAAAAATTTGAGGGCCCACAAGCAACTTTCGGGGCCCAACTTTGAAAAATAATGCAAACAAAAAACAAAAGAATTATTGACAATATAATAAGTAGAAAGTACAATTTGTCTGATAATCTAAAATAAAAACAATTGAATTTCCAATTTTGCTGAGTGATGTCATTTTTATTTGCCTTTTCTTTCACTTTCAAACATTACTAACAAAAAAGGGGAAAAAACACACACACACACATTCAGTGACACACATATTTCAGTGACTAGTGAGCCTGAAATGGCCATTAAACAAAATAGAAAAAAATCAAGTGAGTCTCTTGTATAATACTTTTCAGTTTTGTGACTGAGTATTGCACAATACACATCATTAAATTTTTAATGAGTAATCTAACAAAAAATCTGACCTCAATGCACAAAAGTTCAAAACAAAACCATGAAAGGGAACTAAACTTAACAGTACTCTTCCTGATAAACTAAAGTTAAACAAAATTAAAGGGTTTTCGATTCTTTTCTCTGTTTTTTTTTTTCTGTCCAAATTTAGGGCACCGGTGTGGGTTGCTTCCCTTGGCCCAAATACGAAACTGCCGAGTAGAGCTAGCTGTAGCAGACGAATTATTTTGCGGGCCAAGCGGGCCTTCGTTTTTCAACTTTCCGAGCCCGAAATCAACTTTGCGGGTTTTTGGCCCCGGGCCCCCGCTAATTTCGAGCCCTGCAAATACAAGATTGCGTGACAGAGAGAGAGAGAAAGAGAGAGAGAGAGAGAAATCACCTCATCATAGTCCCAGACATGCCAGGTATCCATGTGCGTGACACAGTAAACATACCTTGGTCCACCAGAGCCACACCAACCTGCTCGAGCCTAGCATGCATAAATACAAATCAAAAATAAAAACTTAAATATAGAGGCCATTTACACTTGCAACCCGGGTTGAAGCTGAGTAGAGCAACCCAGGTTGAACCCAGGGTTGATGCGTTTAGACTTGCATTTGGAACTGCATTTGGAATGCATCATGGCACCCTCCACGAGACAACATGTTACGTGGCTCATGATGTATTTTGGAGTTAGATGGTGACTGCCTTTCTATTTGTTTTAATTATTTTGTATGTACTATTTCTTGCGGCATAGAAAGAGACGATCTCGAACACGAGATTCAAGTTACTCGTACAGCAAAGTTTGGAAAAAAGTTGTTTCTTACTACAGGATCATAACCTTTATGACAACGTTGATTAATAGCATTCTTATATGGTCAGTTCGATGGGAAACCACTTATTTTATTATCAGAAGTGTATGTTCTCTGCCATGGTCTCAAGACTGCTGGAAGCAAATCGTGCTGCAAAGTTGTATAATGAGCATCTTCAGCACAGACATGGATGAAAAACTGTAGAAACATCTCATGTACAGTGTTGATATACACAACTGACTATGAAATCTGTTGTGTCAACGGTACTGAAATTGCTGCCAGCGACGTCACATCCCTGATTTTTTTTTGCAACATGCATAGTGATGACGTGGAATGGAATGCAGTTTAGATCCAACCTTGTTCAATCCTGCTTCAGACTGAGGTTGAACTCTACCCTGCTCCAACCCGAGTTGGGTCAAGTGTAAACGCTCCAACCTGGGTTGTACTCAGGTTCAATCCGGGTTGATGTGCAAGTGTAAACAGTCTCAAAGTCGTAAAGGACGGTACCAATGTGAAAATAAGCGTGATATGCTTACCATGATAGTTCACCCTTGAACTATCATGCTTAATCCTTTAGTTGTCGGTAGTGGTTTTTGTCGCGATGCTTCCTGCAAGAATTTTCACCACAAAAACCGCTACTAACTGCACCCAACGTTCAGCAGGAAATGGATTGACCATGATTGAAGGGCAGTGTCAGATTAGCTTGGCGCCATTAGGTGCCAAGCTAATCTGACACTACTCTTCAATTATCATGGTCAATTCATCTCCTGCAACTGGTCAAAAGTCGTTAGGTGAAACCTCCAAAATTTGGGAAAAATGAATTTTTCAATTAAAATACATTTTTTTGAAAAATACTTACCGATGGTATTACACTTAGGAAATGGCTCTTAGCTGGCCTAATTTTAGCCAAATTTTGGTTGTGTCCGTATAAGGGGGTGTTGGCAGGAGTGGGGCGCCATAGACCATGCCAAACCCGAATAGCCTCCCCTTACTCACATCCGGTACAAGGTTACCCAGCATACCCCAGTTTAGTTCTTAGCGAACTGCGGCAAGCGGGGCCGGAGGGAGGGACCTTCGAGTAATACCATCGGTAAGTATTTTTCAAAAAAATGTATTTTAATTGAAAAATTCATTTGTTTTCTCAAAACACATTACCGATGGTATTACACTTAGGAAGAATCACAAAGAGGAGGTGGGTGCCGCTATAGCGCCCCTACTGCCAACCACATTGCCCACAAACTCGCCCTCCTGCAGCACACTCCCGATAATTTTAGCTAAGATACCTGCGGCGCCTAGGGCGCCGGGAGGGAGTGTTGCGCTGCTGCGGTGTCTCCCACCAGCGAGAGGATCTGTCGCTAGGAGGAGAAGTCCCTCAGGTAGCAGCGGGCGAAGGTGGACTCCGCTCGCCATCTCATAGCCGCCACAAGACTTTGACTGCACCGGTGCTGTCGCAGCGGAACTTGCGGCCCTGGTTCTGACCTCGTGCGCCGCGTTGTGCAACATGTGGCCTCAACAGGTCAACGTCCTGGCAGGCCGGGCGGATAACTCCCCGGAACCAGGAGGAGCAGGTCTGGCTGAGATACCACGTCTACCTGTGGACAGAGGGAGAAAACAGGTGTGTGCGTCCCCCTGCGCCAGCTTGGTCCGGCGCAGGTACACACGGAAGACTCTCACCGGTTCCTATTGTCTGGGCTACTGAGTGGAATCTGACACTCGTACGGGCAGACAGACATAGACTGTAGGGCAGCCAAGGCGCCCACGACTTGGCCCTGAAGGCTGGTACCGTAGTAGTTGCACGGCGCCGTCCGTCCGTACCAGCCAGCCATCTGTGTGTGTGTGACGACAGCGCGTACGGAAACTGACCCTGGAAGAGGTAAGGCTGTCACCGGGTTTTGAAGTCTGTTCTCCCGGGTGGCACCCAACACGCGCAGGGCGAAACAACTGTCGCCGTCATGTAGGCCGCGTCTAGTCCAGGCAGATGTGTCAGTAGCTGTAGCATGAACCGGTCGACTGGCACTGCCAGCCACCCGGGTGTGTGGATAGTACTGAGCCTGGAGGTTGAGTCAAGGACTGCCCTGAAGCTCTCCTCCTTGAAACATCCGTCAGGCGCGTCATGTGCCGGGTTCCAACAGACGAGGTTGAGATCCCGTAAGCCCCCAAGGTAGAACTTGGTCCCTGCGCAGCACAGCGGGGCAGTCCAAGCGAAGGGAGCCTCTGAAGTGAGGTTTTGCCGCTACCCGGGTCTGATGAGCGAAATCGCCTGTAGGAGTCGGCGATCATGGTGAGATAGTCCTGAACGGTGAAAGGGGCCGTCCTTAGGAGATGAAAACCCCCGAGGAAGCACCCTGCCAGCTGGGGCTTCGTCCAGTTCGGAAGGAAGAAGGTTGTCATTCCCGTCACACAGCGCTCGTCATCTACCCTCGCAACTCGACTGGTTGACGGTCCGCGGGTTGTCTCGGTAGCACCTATGGCCGCCGTAGGAAGCCTCTGTGGAAGAGGGCTTGCTGCCCAATCTGCGGGCGCGCACCTACATCCACCAAGCTGCAACACAAGTAATGGCGGACAACCACGCGTACACTTCGGCATGCAATCTCGATGGCGAGCAGTGGAGCTGGAAGATCTGGCCACAGCGACGCCTCCCCGCGCGGCAGGCCTCCAGCGCACTAGCCACTCCCAATTACGCCCTCCTTCTCCAAGCAGAGGAGGTGGCAGGTTGAACGGTGATCCCCTAGTAAGTCATCCGTCCTAAGAGAGCTGAAGAAGGGACTGAGAGTCCCTCCTACACTGCCCTGCTCCCGTCGACGGGGAGTCCCACTCGAACAGGACGACCGCGCACTCCATCCTCGACGGAATCCCGGCGAAGAAAACACGTAGTACCTGTCCCGTAGCGTCGGCCCTCTAGTCGACGGCGAAGTGGGCATGATCCCAGCCTACCGCCCGGCTTGCCAACTGGTTACGACTTCGAAACTCGAGTTGTCCCAGGTCCTGGAGACGCACCGCTGCTCTCAGGTCTTCGTCTGGTATCTGCCGAGATGACGAGGCACTTGTGTCGAGTCGAAGGACGAAGATCGTGCTCCAATCTACCGTCTAGTGGAAGAGCTGCGTCGACCCTACTGCCACAGGCCCGAGCGCAACGACCTCTCAGGAACTAATTCCTGCCAAGTTGTCCCGTCTAACTCCCTGTACTTGCGCCCCCGGCCGCAGGATCCACAGCGCCGAATGGGTAACTCCCTGAAGGCGCTACCGAGGGTAAGTCCATCCGCTCCGGTCCGGCGCTGCAGCCTGCCGAAACTCCAAGTTGCCGCCACCCAGGGACGCGAACGCTTCCGCTAGGTCCCGACGCTGTCGTCTAAGGAGGCGACAAGCGTGCCTGGTCACCGCTGACTACGGCCAGGCCCAAGCGAAGAGTAGCATCCCGTCGGGGAAATGAAGCGACTAGCCGCAAGTCAACTCAGGCGGAGCTAATCTGAACTGTGCGCATACCCCCGAAGAAGACGTCGTCCGCAGTGAAGTCTGTCGGACCAGTCCGCCACCCGCGCTGACCTCTATCCCTCGCGCGCCTGGAGTATGCTGTCCCTGACGTTCACAGGAGAGTGCCGTTGGCGTCCCGTCGCCGCCTCCGTCTCTCGGATGTAAGTCGCCCAATCCGGTGCATCGGACGAACCGCGCCTCCGCGGAAGAGTGGTCCCTGCCAATCCTGTCTGACGGTCCACAGTGTTTTAAGAAGGCTGCGACATCCGGCGGCGCCCGCAGCGTGAATCAGCTGAGTGACAGGCCTTGCAAGCCTCCTTGTCGGTCTGCCCAGGGGGCCAAGAAGTTCTCCACTGCGCGGTGCCCTGCGTGGCCGACTCTCCACTCAGCCGCGCGTAATCGATCAGGACGGACGCAGCAACCGTTGGCAGCGGAAGAAGTAGGATCCAGCTGAAGCCACCAGCGCCTCCCCCGGCGCCCTGAAGCGGAGACAGAAGCCGACCAGAAGGGGCAGGGACTTGAATGCTTGGACGCGATGAGGGGACCTGCGTAGTCCCCGGCTCGAGTAGACTCTCCTGTAAATCTTCGCAGTAGACGGCAAACGCAAGACCTCTCGGAACCGCGAGCGTAGCGACGTAGAGAAGCTAACCTCGTCCAGCCACGGCGAATGACGTCCTCTGGCGTCCAGCGGGAACCGTATGCTCCGCCCGCAGGCGAAGGGATGTCCAACCCCTCCGAAGTCCGAGGAACTCCGGCCGGCGGCGATCCAACGAAGGCGGACCCCGCACTTGGAAGGAACAACGTAGTCTCAGGGGGCCGCTCCCCCGAACGGTGGCGAAAACTCGGAGAGCCTGTCTTTCCCTTGCGTAGCGAGCCATGGAACTGGGACGGCGTCTCCTGTTCCTCTCGTACCCCTGGCTTGTGTGAGGCGAGTCCCTGCTTCCGAAGGGGAACTGAAGATCATGAGCGAACGCCGGAACCCGGATCCCATCGTGAGGTCGTCTCTTCTGCACTGCATCTAGAGCGGCTCTCGTCTGCATGGTCGGCGCGAGGCGTGGTCCAACATCACCGAGCCGGGATCCTGCAGTGCGAAGTGCAGTGGTCCTGTAGCCCTTGCGGTCGCCACAAGCCATAAAAAACTGGTGAGCAGCCCGGGCGAGGGCGCCCAACCTAATAATAAGAAAAATTAAATTAATCAATGCTTAATGCATGAGCACAATTTGATTGTAATAGCCCTTAAGGGATAATCAAGTTATTGAATTAGATTAAAATATGGGAGACAGAATACCCCTCTGTTTTGTCATCTCTATTGCCCAAAGCAAAGAAAGCGGATTAGAGGTTCCAGGAACCTAACCGTGGAAGGATAAGCGGTGTCGCGCCCCAGCGGCCTGGCGAACCGCTGAGCCGCTGGGAAGCAACCTTTTAACCCCTGTGTCGCGCACCACGATAACCGTACATACTCATACGTGTTTGCTACCGCGCCCACATGCTCTCACAGACACTAGACACTGTCCAGCGCCTGAGAAGCCGAGCAGTCGCTTCTGCATGTCCGTTTATGACTTGTCGTCTGGCCCGGGACTGGAAGCATCGTCGGTACGGTAGCCGACGCCAGCCCTCCGCAGTCAGTGACTACCAGCTTACTGGGCCGGGGCGCCTAGGTCACTGCCGTTGACATGGGCCCCACCTGGATGCTCAGTCCACCTGCTGTTTGTCCACTCTGGCCTGCGGAAGGACAGTGGAGCGGTTCACTCTTGAGGCCGGGTCCCGGGCCGGTGGAAGAATCATTGGTTTAGCCATGCAAGTAGAGGTTGTCAGCTACCTCTCCTGCTGACCAGAGCCCAGAACAAGGTATCTTGTGCTTTACAGGTCCGGGACCACCTTGGGTCCCCCCTAAAACACTGGGGCGTCTCTGTCCGGCGATCTCTGACAGACGACATCCTCTCTCTGTGGGACAGCAAGGCACTGCTTCTGATTGGGGTCCCCTTTGTACTCTTGGGCGTCTCTGACAGGCGAGCTCTGAAAGACGCCGACCGCTCTCTGAGTAACCACTTGCCGACCTGGTGACCCCCTGGGTGCAGTCAGTGTACTTCCAACTGACTAAAAGTGTACTTTGGACTCACATGTGTATTATTCACAAGCCAGTGAGTTGTCAGTTTCTCCAAAATGTGTATTTGTGTAAAACGTGCACATGTATGTGTACCCCAAGCAAAATAGTGTACTTCAATACGCCGAATGGGTATGGTAAACCGGTCTGGGCAACCAAGCCACTAAGGTAGCAACGCAATTTAGTAATATTTAGGTAATTACCCCTTGTCAATAGACAAACAGAGAATCAGCCACGACTTATAACTTTCGTATGAGGGAAGAGGCAACCAAGCCACTGCTTCCGTGGCCACGATCTCCGATAGGCGTAGCACGCTCTCTGTGGGACAGCAAGGCCACTGCTTGTGCCCTGGGTCCGACCTTGTGGCTGTCAGGCGTCTCTGCCCGGTATCTGATAGGCGAGGTACGCTCTCTGTGGGGAAACAAAGCCACCGCTCTGACTTGGGTCCCCGCTTGTCCCTGCCAGGTGTCACTGCCCGGCGATCTGATAGGCGTGGTACGCTCTCTGTGGGACCACGCAGTCCCTGCTTCGGACTAGGGTTTCGCCTTGTTACACTCTGATATCAGTGTCCGGCGATCTCTGATAGGCAACGTACGCTCTCTGCGGGACAACGAAGTCCCTGCCTCTGACTTGGGACCCACCTTGTTCATCTCGGACATCAATGCCCGGCGGTCTCTGATAGGCGTCGTACGCTCTCTGCGGGACAACGAAGTCCCTATCTCTGTGCGGGACAACGAAGCCCCTGTTCCTGACCTGAGGCGGCGTACGCTCTTTGCGGGACAACTAAGTCCCTATCTTTGTGCGTGACCACGAAGTCCCTGTTCCGGCCTTGAGGCGGCGTACGCTCTCTGCGGGACAACGAAGTCCCTATCTCTGTGCGGGTCAACGAAGTCCCTGTTTCTGACTTGAGGCGTCGTACGTTCTCTGCGGGACAACGAAGTCCCTGTTCCTGCCTTGAGGCGGCGTACGTTCTCTGCGGGACAACGAAGTCCCTGTTCCTGCCTTGAGGCGGCGTACGTTCTCTGCGGGACAACGAAGTCCCTGTTCCTGCCTTGAGGCGGCGTACGTTCTCTGCGGGACAACGAAGTCCCTATCTCTGTGCGGGACAACAAAGTCTCTGTTCCTGACGTGGGTCCCTCCTTGTTAGCTTGGACATCACTGTCGGCCGACCTCTGATAGAGTAGGACGCCAACGGAGGTAAGCGTTAACCATCGCTCTTCCAGTCATGAGGCGGACACCTCACCAGTGCGGGTCGACTCGCCTCTTGCTCAGGGAAGGCCCTCCGCATGCTCGTCCGAGGGGCCCTGAAAGTCGCCACACATCGTGCAGATCCGAACCTAGTTACTGCAACAAGAGGGTACAAGATGAAAGAGCGAGCGTGGCCTCTAAGGTCACGCAATAACGACGCGCGCGCGCTGGCGAATCGGACATAATTGAATATGTAGTCGAATCAAACGAGTGTACAGCGCGTGCCGACGCTCGGCGCTCCTTCCCACCCAAGGGCGCCGGTCGAGGGCATTCACCGAGATATTACCTGGCCATGGCGGAAAAAAGGAGCAAACCCACGTATCACCATAACGTAACAGCACGCCACACCGCGCGACCGGTTCGGAGCGCAGGCCGAAGCAGCGTCCGGAAGCCGCCAGTCACAGTCTCCATGGCACAAGCCGTAGGTCCGTAGAACACACAGGTCGACGAGGCGGCACAGCGTGAGCACTACCACCCCCAGTCACGCCACCATCTTCACAGTTCAAGTCCCAACGAACAGTCAAGGTCGAACGACCGGCCAAGAACCAAAGCGGAGCTCGAACAGACACAACCTACTTCTGCCAGCTAAGAACTAAAACTGGGGTATGCTGGGTAACCTTGTACCGGATGTGAGTAAGGGGAGGCTATTCGGGTTTGGCATGGTCTATGGCGCCCCACTCCTGCCAACACCCCTTATACGGACACAACCAAAATTTGGCTAAAATTAGGCCAGCTAAGAGCCATTTCCTAAGTGTAATACCATCGGTAATGTGTTTTGAGAAAACAAATGGCTATGGAGTTAAATGGCTTTGGCATTTTAGTCGCAATGATTTCTGCAACAGAAATCATCGTGACAAACGTTCTTACCAACAGTCAAATGGTTAGGCTGTAAAATCAGATCCCCCTATTTGGGAGTTGTTTTCTTTAAGACTGCATTACAATACAAGAGATGGATCCAAAATACTAGCTCAGGGGTGGTGCCAGAATAGCTGGGCGCCCAGACGAGCAAAGTAACTGAATGATCTGATAGCCACAGGCAAGTGTACGAACCACCGTGGCCTCTGTGTTGAATGTGAACATCAGGGCATCATCCTCGCTTTTCTCAACAAGGTCAAAGACATTCAACAGGCCGTCAGTGGAGCCTGACAGCACATATCTGTCCATGGAGGGGTGGCATTTCACCTGCAAAAACAACACATTTCAATCATGAAATGCTGCATCAGGGAAACTAACACTTTGGCTGTCGGTAGTGCTTTTTGTCATGATTCCTGAAGGAATCATTGAGACAAAAAGTGCTACCAACAGACAAAGGGTTAACCCTTTTAGCCCCAAGGTCCCATTTCTCAAATTTTGGAGGTGTTGCCTAACGACCATGTACCAGTCGCAGGAGATGGCTTGACCATAATTCAAGGGTAGTGCCAGATTAGCTTGGCGCCTTCAGGCGCCAAGCTAATCTGGCACTACCCTTGAATTATCATAGTCAAGCCATCTCCTGCTGTAGGGACTCGGAGCTGAATGGGTTAAGCCCATTTTGCATGCAGCCTTGGGTACTGTTTACAGTGTGTGTGATGGTACTGTTTACAGTGTGTGTGATGGTACTGTTTACAGTGTGTGTGATGGTACTGTTTACAATGTGTGTGATGGTACTGTTTACAGTACTGGGTGGCTGCATGCACAAGGGGATTTTAGGCTCAAACACTAGAAAGTAGACTATCAAATGTAAAACCACTCAAAAGCACCTATGAAAACCAAGCAGACTGTCAAATTCACATCCACTAAACATTGCAAAGTAGACAGTCAAAAATTCTATCACCTGAGGATTTACGTACAGAATATCAACAACACCTGTTGTGTTGGGCACCATCCTACACAGTTTATAACAGACGATACGGATATTTCATGTATATTTTATCTCTTTTACGCCATCGTTAAGCTGTGTGAATACAACTTTTCAAGAACCGCCGAAATCAGAAAGCGTAAGCATGAAGTAGTCCATGGATTCAATGACTGCATGGGCACAAAAGACCCTTCTACAATGCTTTTCTTTGTGCCTGATGGACAGAAGAATTGTGTTTAATGAAACAGCCACCTGTTGTTTAAGTGGGGGAAACCCTTTACACCAATATCAAAAGCTTTAGGCGACCTACTCTTAAGATCTGTTATGTTTGTGGTTGTGTTATTCTTTTTAGGGCACGTGTCTGTTTATCATAGGTAAGATCCGGTGTTCAGTTGCGTTATTTTAGATCAGAATCACGTACCTTTTCAGTATGATTCGGGTTTTCTTGCATGTAGAATTTTGATCAATTTTTGTGTGTGTGTAATTAGAATGTTGCACATTTTGCTAAAGTGTTGCAAAGTCTGACCTAGATTAAGCTGGAAGGTTCTGGAAAAGGCCGGATCGTTCTAGTGACCTCAAACATGAGGGTAAAGTTTTGTAGTACACGTTGGTTACATTTCGTAACATTTATGTAATGCCACCTAGATTTTAGTGCAAGATTGTAGATAGATCTAGAGTGTTATTTTTAATGAATATTAATGAATTTTGGTCATGTTTTCTTTTCTGATTGGTTGAGTTGTGTAATTTGCAGGATTGTTCTGGAAATCTGTAATAGTATAGAAGAGGGTGGTAGGAAGTACGTGCATGCATTGTATGAGAGACAGTGTATTAAAGTGTGGATGCATTTGTGAGAGATAGTGCAACGTGAGAATAAAGTACTGTTGGAACTGTTACTCCAGTGTGGTCTACAACCTTGTGCCATGTGTGACGAGTTGCAACTGAGTGAGATTTTTTCTACAAGAACCCTAGGTGAGTGTGTCAGGTGTGATTGCTTCATACTACAACTACAACTGCCCTCGTTGCACACACAGAGAGAGCCTTGCAGCGCATTACGTCCTGCTTCGCAGATGACGCCCAGCTCTTTGGACTTGAGGTCAGTCTGAAAAAGACAGAGGTCCTCCATCAGCCGGCACCCAAGGAAGAGCATCGCCCTCCCCACATCACCATCGGCGAGTCCGAACTGAAATCTGTACACCAGTTTACCTACCTTGGCTGCATCATCACGTCAGACGCGAAGCTGGACAAGGAGCTGGACAACAGGCTGGCAAAAGCGAACAGTGCTTTCGGGCGACTATTCAAGCGGGTGTGGCACAATCAACAGCTGAAAAAAGGCACCAAGATCAGCGTGTACAGAGCTGTCGTCCTCACCACCCTGCTGTACGGTTCCGAGTCCTGGGCCCTCTACCGCAGCCAACTACGACTCCTCGAACGCTTTCACCAGCGCTGCCTGCGTACCATCCTCAGCATTCACTGGAGTGACTATGTCACCAACGTCGAGGTCCTTGAACAGGCGGAAACTGTGAGCATCGAGGCTTTGCTGCTGCGGACACAGCTTCGCTGGGCGGGGCACGTCTCCAGGATGGAGGATCATCGCCTACCCAAGATCACTCTGTTCGGCGAGCTCGCCACTGGACACCGAGACAGAGGGGCACCAAAGAAGAGATACAAAGACGGTCTCAAGAAGTCACTTAGTGCCTGCCAAATCGACCACCGCCAGTGGTCTTCGCTTGCTGCGGACCGTGACACCTGGCGCTCCACCATTCACAAGGCAGCCGTCTCCTTTGAGGACTCTCGCCGAGCTAACCTTAAGGACAAGCGGCTCAGAAGAAAAAACAGAGTTGTCGTAACTCAGAACCCTGACCAGACCTTCCCCTGCAGCCACTGCGGTCGAACCTGCCTGTCCTGGATTGGCCTCCGCAGCCACGAAAATGCCAGCAGACGACGTAGGCAAGCCCTATAGAATCTTCGTTCGCGAAGTCAAGCCAAGAAGACAACTACAACTACCGCGTAACAAGATCCTCTAGACAATATCTTTAAAATAATGTGTACAAAATTTTTGTTCTAAAGTAGACATGGGTATGATCTTAAAAAGAAGGAAAACTTAAAATGAGTGATGGTCTGTGTGATGGTGTGCGACCGACGAAACTACAAAAATTTCTGGTACTTTGCACACACCTGTGTTATGTCGTCATCGTGGGATTCACTGTAGCAACCTAACAAAGTTCCTTTCCTCCGATCCCTGGAGAAGATAAAGTGTAATTAGAATTCATGAGAAAGACAATGCTGTGCTGTGTTGAAGAAAGCATTAGCATTTGAACGATCGGAATACCCACTGTGCAAGAGGTCCTTGAGTTGACGTTGGGTCACACCTGGCTCACGCAGAGCTGTGTGCATGGGTGACAGTGCAAAAACTTGAAATGACTGAAAACGATCCATGGACTAACTATGCCCCATGATCCAGGGCCAGCAAGAGGCATACATTCTCATGAGCACCTACGGATGCAGGATGCAGGGGCTCATGATAATTTATGCCTCAAGCAGATGCAACAGGCTGGCTGAATGTCTCTTTTAACCGAGCCCAAAAGCTGAAATTTAACTTTCTGGGATTTTTGAAAAAGCTGAATCAGATGCCAGGACTGAAGACTGTCACCCATGTGTGTGTGAGACAACTGTGATCAACGCCAGCTCCAGGGGCCAGTTGCATGAGCAAGCTTAGTCCTGCACCAGCCACTAAGCAAGGTGCGCCGCTATAGCGGCGCACCTTGCTTAGTGGCTGGTGCAGTACTAAGCTTGCTCGTGCAACTGGCCCCAGGGCCCTCAGTTTACATGCACAACCAAAGCAAACGATTTTTTTTTTCTGTGTGTACTGTGTGGTGTGAGATTTTTTTGTTCTCTATTTTTTGTTTTTTGTTTTTGTTTGTTTGTTGTTTTTTTTTTTTTTTTTGGGGGGGGGAACTCACCAGAAGAGAAGGTAAACATCCTCCCCAGCTTTCTCTGTGCCTGCACAAACGATCCTGTCCGAAACATTGACCCCCGCACACAAGAGGCTACAGTGTGCCTCACCCTCTCCTGCAGGAGTATCAGAGAAAAACATGTACAGTAACCCACTTCACAATGTCAGGTATTAGCTAGGATCGTCCCCACACTTGTCTCACTATGCATGTGTGACTCTTATACATTCTTTTGATCTTTAGTCACTGTTTCACACAGATAGTCTATCCCCCAAAGTGAGGATGAATTCTATTTGGACATGGTTTCCAGTGAGAAAAATGCCCTCAAACCATCACTGGCTGCAGTCAACCTGCACACAGCTGAGTGCAGGCAGACTACAGTGAACGTCAACCCGATTGTCATGTGCTTACTACCACCCTCCCTTCGACGAATACATCAGGATCCTCTTTCTCACATGGATACCAATCAGGATCCTCTTTCTCACATGGATGCCAACTCCAAAACCCTGCCATATTTACACATTTTGGTATACATCCATGACAGATGTGAATAGCACTGTTCTGAAAAGTGAAAGAGAGACACGAACAATAAAGAATGAAGCACAAAGAATGCAGAAAACAAGTGTGTGAACTGGTCCTAAAGTGGTCAATAGTTGTTTTAACTCCTGATTTTATTACCTTGGAAAAGCTGCACTTCCTTGGAAATGCTTGTACGTGGGTCCCAGATTCTGAAAAAATAATGCAAATAATTACATATTAATAGACACAAACTAAGGGGAATCACAGCGCTGGACAGACAAACAGATCCCCTGCCCCCGCCTATCAGGCACGCAATCGCCAGCCCACAGAGAAATACGCAGGTATAGAACAAGACGATCATTTCCATCCTCAATCGAGGATGGAAATGATCGTCTTGTTCTATACCTGCGTATTTCTCTGTGGGCTGGCGATTGGGTGCGTGATAGGCGGGGGCAGGGGATCTAACTGTTTGTCTGTCCAGCGCTGTGATTCCCCTTGGTTTGTGTACAATTCTTCCAGCGCTAGCCTCACCTATCTGGTTTGTGAATATTAACAGACAGATTTCCTGTCCTGCTGTCCGTCCCCATGACAGACAATTTTAAATCCTAGCGGAAAGCCAGATAATACAGAGGTTTAACTCATTCTGCCTGCGATGCACCACAGCAAGATATGGCACGACCATGATAGTTCAAGGGTGGTAGCAGAATAGCTTGGCGCCTATAGGCGCCAAGCTATTCTGCCACCACCCTTGAACTATCATGGACGATCTGTCTCCTGAAGTGTAATTGCAGTCCTCAGAGGATAACTCCAAAATGTGGCTATTTCGTACCTTGGGCACAATGAGTTAAACCCTGACTGCAAATGGGCTCACAGTGACATTGCAAGCTGAACCCGACACACATTTAAAATATGTACTTTCACCCACACACTCAACAAGAAATACAGCATAATCATGTGATTGGTGCAAAGGGCTAGCTCATGTTGTACCGGACACGGGAGTGGGGGTATTGATATGCTGGAACCGCGATTACAGCAAAACCTGTTCGATTGACCTGTCAATGAACACCTAGCTTGGTCTTTAAATCCATGGCCGTGACTCCCAGATTTTGGAGGTGTCACATAACGACTATGTACCAGTTGCAGGAGAGGGTAGTGCCAGGTTAGCTTGGCGCCATCAGACACCAAGTCAGCCCGGCACTACCCTTGAATTATCAGGTTCAATCAATCACCTGCTGTAGTGCGTCCGGGCTAAATGGGTTGACTTAATAACAGGCAACACTTCTGGTCCCTCAAAACTTCAAGATCACTTATTCTTGCAAAATAGGTTGTACTGTATGCGTATTCAATCTATATATAAAAGCTGATGCGGTGGTTTATGAGAATCTTTGCCTCTTGCACCTAGATGTTTTTTGTTACGTCGTGTACGGTAAAAAAACAAACAAACAAACAAACACAAACCTACCTGACAGTTCTGTCATGTGAAGAGGACAGCACAAGATCAGGCTCACTGTGAAGAAACTGAATCGCTGAGACGACATCCTAAACACAAACCTACCTGACAGTTCTGTCATGTGAAGAGGACAGCACAAGATCAGGCTCACTGTGAAGAAACTGAATCTCTGAGACGACATCTAAACACAAACCTACCTGACAGTTCTGTCATGTGAAGAGGACAGCACAAGATCAGGCTCACTGTGAAGAAACTGAATCGCTGAGACGACATCCTAAACACAAACCTACCTGACAGTTCTGTCATGTGAAGAGGACAGCACAAGATCAGGCTCACTGTGAAGAAACTGAATCGCTGAGAGGACATCCTAAACACAAACCTACCTGACAGTTCTGTCATGTAAAGAGGACAGCACAAGATCAGGCTCACTGTGAAGAAAATGGATCGCTGAGACGACATCCTAAACACAAACCTACCTGACAGTTCTGTCATGTGATTGGGGGCGGTCCGTGGCGCAGTGGTTAAGGCGCCTGCCACCAATGCTAAAGGTGCGAGGTTCGATTACGGGTTCCGGCGTCGGATTTTTCTCCTCTAGTAAGTGTCACCGTTAATTCGGACGGACCGTCGGGGGCTCTTCCTCCCCCTCCACTTTGGTATCAGTTTCAGTCCACTTAATCAAATTTCAAATACAAACGATTTTGAATTTCCAAAAACTACAGTAGCTCGCTTGAGCTTGCCCTTAGCACCACGTGAAAGTTCTGTGTTTACGTTCAGTGTGTGAGTGAATGCGCGTGATTCACGTGAGCGTGCTTGTTGGGTTCAGTTCGCGGCGGCGCTTTGAGCCGATTTTCAATTGGGATAAAGCGCCTATTTAATGCGCTTATTATGTGAAGAGGACAGCACAAGATCAGGCTCACTGTGAAGAAACTGAATCGCTGAGACGACATCCTAAACACAAACCTACCTGACAGTTCTGTCATGTGAAGAGGACAGCACAAGATCAGACTCACTGTGAAGAAACTGAATCGCTGAGACGACATCCTAAACACAAACCTACCTGACAGTTCTGTCATGTGAAGAGGACAGCACAAGATCAGGCTCACTGTGAAGAAACTGAATCGCTGAGACGACATCCTTGTGACCTGAAAACAGCGGCTGCACATCGGTTCAATTGCTTTGATTAACCCATTTAACCCCATGGCCGCATTTCCCAATTTGGGAGGGGTTACCGAACAACAAGGTATCACTTGCAGGAGACGGACTGACCGTGATAATTCAAGGGTAGTGCCAGATTAGCTTGGCGCCTTCAGGCGCCAAGCTAATCTGGCACTACCCTTGAATTATCATGGTCAATACATCTCTTGCTGTAGGGTGTTGGGGCTAAATGGGTTAAAAAACAAACTACCTGTGATGCCACATTATACACTGTTAAGTCAAAACTATGCCACCACCTGTAATAAAGGGCCGGGCAATTAACCATCTAAGCAACACTCCCTTTTGTTTCCATGGGCTTCTTCCTGCTAACTTACAAGACCCTGTACAAGGTGACCATCTATTTAACCCTTTTAGCCCCAAGGTCCCATTTCTCAAATTTTGGAGGTGTTGCCTAACGACTATGCACCAGTTGAAGGGGATGGCTTAACCATGATAATTCAAGGGTAGTGCCAGATTAGCTTGGTGCCTGAAGGCGCCAAGCTAATCTGGCACTACCCTTGAATTATCATGGTCAAGCCATCTCCTGCTGTAGGGATCTGAGGCTAAAAGGGTTAAGGCGAGCACTTCCTTACAGTCCCTTGTGTGGTAACCTTATACACACTGACTGTACGGCGTGCATGGATTCCAAGACAGTGACAGTCAAATCGTTCAGCACATTCAATCCATTTAACACTTTGGCTGTTGGCCGCGCTTTTTGTCGAGGTGATTCCTGTAGGAATCACCTTGACAAAACGCACGGCCGACAGCCAAAGGGTTAACCCCAATGCTGCATTTCCCAAATGTTGGTCTATGTAGCAGCTGCAGGAGATGAAGCGACGATAATAATTTCAGGGTAGTGCCAGATCAGCTTGGCGCCTGATGTTGAACCCATGCACTCCTGCTGGCACTACCCTTGAATTATCACAGTCGATCCATCTTGTGCTGTGGTACTTACTTACTTACTTATGCCTGTCACCCCTACCCGGGTATAGGCCGTCGACGAGAGACCTCCAGCAACTCCTGTCCTGTGCTTTTCCTTCGATTCTACTCCAGGTGGTTCCCAGTCTCTTGATGTCTGCTTGGAGGTCTCGACGCCAGGAGTTTCTCGGCCTACCTCTTTTCCTCTTTCCCTGGGGGTTCCATGACAATGCCTGCCTAGTGATACTGGAAGCTGGCTTTCTCAGACTGTGACTGATCCATCCCCATCTTCTTCGCCCAATTTCATTCTCTGCTGTTATCTGCTCTGTTCTCTCCCAGAGTCTGACGTTGCTGATCTTCTCTGGCCAGTGGATTTTCAAAATTCTTCTAAGGCAACTGTTCATGAAGGTCTGTACTCTGTTGACTGTGGTTTTTGTCAATCTCCATGTCTCTGCTCCATATAGGAGAACTGCTTTTACATTGGAGTTGAAAATCCGGACTTTGGTGTGTTGTGACAGCTCTCTGGAACTCCACACTTTTTTCAACTGGAGAAAGGCTGCTCTGGCTTTACCGATTCGTGCTCTGACATCTGCATCAGTGCCGCCTTTTTTGTCTATGATGCTCCCGAGATAGTGAAGGACTCCACCTCCTCCAACGGGGTGCCAGCAAGCAAGACTGGTTCTTCCCTGGTTGCGTTCAGCTTCATTGTCTTTGTTTTCTGTTTGTGAATGGTGAGGCCCACTTGGGACGAGATGTCAGCAAGCCTCGTGGTCTTGTCCTGCATTTGTTGATGAGTGTGGGACAGTAATGCCAAGTCGTCTGCAAAATCGAGGTCGTCAAGCTGTGTCCACAGTGTCCACTGTATTCCACTTCGTCTGTGCTCTGTGGTCATCTTCATGACCCAGTCTATGGCCAGTAGGAAGAGGAACGGAGACAGCAGACACCCCTGCCTGACACCAGTTCTGACCTGGAGCTCTCTGGTGAACTGCCCTTCGTGGATCACGCGACATGTCATGCCATCATAGCTGCTCTTGATCAGGCGGACGAGCTTTGTGGGTACACCGTAGCGTCGTAGGAGTTTCCACAGAGTCTCTCGGTCCACGCTGTCAAATGCTTTCTCATAATCCACAAAGTTGACGTACAGCGGGGAGCTCCACTCCAGAGACTGTTCCACGATGATGCGGAGAGTGGCGATCTGGTCTGTACATGATCGGTTCTTCCTGAATCCTGCTTGCTGGTCTCTCAGCTGGGGGTCAACGGAGCTCTTCATTCTCTCTAGGATGATCCTGTTGAAGACCTTTCCTGGTACGGACAGCAAGGTGATTCCTCTGTAGTTGGAACACTTGCTGAGGTCGCCTTTCTTGGGAAGCTTGATTAGGTACCCCTCCTTCCAGTCAGCTGGCATCACCTCCTCTTCCCAGATCTTTCCAAACAGTGGGTACAGCATCTCCACTGTTGTCTCTAGGTCTGCTTTCAGAGACTCCGCTGGGATGCCATCTGGCCCTGCTGCTTTGCCATTCTTCAAAAATGCCACTGCTTTTCTGATCTCTTCCCGGCTGGGTCTGTCACAGCTGATGGGTAGGTCGGTCTCTGCCGGCTGGATGTTGGGAGGGTCGGGTGGGCTAGGTCTGTTCAGTAACTCTTCAAAATACTCGGCCCATCTGTCGAGTTGGTCTGCTCTGTCTGCAATAGGCTTGCCTTCTTTGTCTTTTACTGGTCTTTCTGTATGGCCATACTTACCCGACAATCTTCTGGTAATGTCGTAGAGCTGTTTCATGTTGCCGCTGCCTGCTGCCTTTTCTGCCTCTGCTGCCAGGCTGTCTGTGTAGGCCCTCTTGTCTGCCCTGATACTCCTCTTCACCTCGCGGTTGGCTTCCGAGTATTCCCCCTGTGCCCTTACTTTGGCTGCTCTCGTGCGACTGTTGTTGACCGCTGCTTTCTTCTGCTTCCTCGCTTCTATCTTCTTCAAGGTCTGTGCCGACAGCCAGTCCTTGTGGTGGTGTTTCCTGAACCCTACAGTGTCTTTGCAGGTTGAGTTCAGCGCCTCTCTAACTGCCTTCCACTGCTGCTCTGTGGTGACCGCCTCCTCTTCATTTACTAGCTCCTGTAGCGCTTGGAACCGGTTGGACAGCACCAGTTTGAACTCTTCTCTAACTCCAGTTTCTCTCAGGAGGCCTACATTATAGCGCGGTCTTCTTGTTGTCTCTGTGCGGCTTTTCTTTAGCTTGAGCTTCATTCTTAAGGTAAGCAGATGGTGGTCTGAGGCGACATCTGCTCCCCTCCTCACTCGAACATCTTGAAGGGATCTTCTAAATTTCTTGCTAATGCAGATATGGTCTATTTGGTTCTCTGTCGTATGGTCAGGTGAGACCCAAGTTGCTTTGTGTATTCTTCTGTGTGGGAAGATGCTGCCTCCAATGACAAGTCGGTTTAGAGCACAAAAGTCTACAAACCTCTCCCCGTTCTCACTCATCTCCGAGCCTAGTCCCTGTCTCCCCATCACCTCTTCGTATCCGGTGTTGTCCTCCCCTATTTTGGCATTAAAATCGCCCATGACGATGGTGATGTCTCGCTCCGCACATTTGTCCACGGCACTCTGGAGTCGGTCGTAGAACTCTTGTTTCTCTTCCTCGTCACTGTCATTGGTGGGCGCATAACACTGGATGACGTTCAGCTTGAGCTTTTTCTTGGTTCTAAAGGCTGCTGTTATAATTCTTGGCCCAAGAGGTTCCCAGCCCATCAGCGCTCTCTGTGCCACTGGTGACAGCATGAGTGCTACTCCTTCTGTATGGGGGGCATTCTCCTCTTCATGACCTGAATACAGAATCATCTCCCCACTTAACAGCCTTTTCTGGCCAGACTGCGTCCATCTGGCTTCACTGATACCTAGCAGGGAAAGGTTGTACTTTTGCATTTCCGCTGCTATCTGGGCGGCCTTGCCGCTCTGGTACATGGTCTTGACGTTCCATGTGCCCATGGTTGTGTCCCTGGATAGAGAGAGGCGGCTCGGTCCTGTGGCTTCCGAAGACTTCCGGCTTTCACCACAGGACGTCATAAGTCTTCTAGTAGAAGAACCTTCCTCCTCCAGGAAAGGAATTACTGTTAGTCTTTTCGTCGGCGTTTTTGTAGCTATTTCCTTTTTTGCAGGGTGGGGAAGCTTCCCCCACACCCAACCCCCTTACTAGGAGGACCAGGGGTTTTCTGTCGGGGTCACCTTCCCTTAGACCATGTTGGTTCACGGCACCTTATTTCATTCGGTCCACCCCTCTCACGAGGGACCCCCCTATCCACCACCCAGGGGACGCGCCTCAACGCCATACGGTCCCAGCGCGAGGTGTGCTGTGGTACATTGGGGGCTAAATGGTAATCTGCCATGATAGTTCAAGGGAGGTGCCAGAATGGCTTGGCTACTCTGGGCTCCAACTCCAAGCTATTTTGGCACCATCCTTGAATCATCATGGTTCAACATCCATCATCTTCAACCTTGGGGCTCAGTGTATTTAACCTTTTGGTTGTCAGTAGCATGGTCACGATTCTTGCAGGAATCATAGCAACAACAATCGCTACCAACAGCCAAAGGTAAGAGCCCACATCACAGGACATTGCTATGATACATTGCTAATTCATAACTCCATCAAAGTTATGGCTCAAAAGTTAAACTTATCAATACAAACAGCTCTACCGACAGCTAAAGGGTTAAATCTTATGCAAAACTGACACAATGGCAGCATCATATTCCTGCACCTGTGTACAAGTAATGCAACCTGGTGACACGCTAATCAGGCACTACAAATAAATGATTTTTAGCATAGTCCATCCATCTTCAACAGTAGTTATGTTGGCACTTAGTAAATAAAGTAATTCCTCTCACCATTCAAGACTTAGTAAATAAAGTAATTCCTCTCACCATTCAAGACAGATGTCTGTGCAAGAGTATTACGAGAAAACAATCGAATTGTGTGATTGCTGCTGGTCGCTGCCACAAGACTGTCTGGCTCATCTCTGTAACAAGTGAAAAGACATTTTGCAAACATTAACTCATTCGTGGCCAGCCGCATCCAGATGCGCAGCATAAGCTGCACATCTGGATGCGGCTGGTCGCGAATGAGTTAAAATGATCAATACAACACCATGCACCTCAACCCTAACTGCAATATTAAATCGGTGTAGCCTCAATGCACTACAGCAGGAGATGAAACAATCATGATCATTCAAGGCTTGTGCCAGATTAGCTTGGCACCATCAGGCACCAAGCTAATCTGGTACTACACTTGAATTGTCATGGTTGATGCACCTCCTAGTCCTACAATGGATACATACAGGCTTTCCGTTATCAGAAAGTTCTCTGTATTTGACGGACAAATTCTGACTGGGACTGACAAATCTTGAGAAAAAAAAACCTTTACCCTGCCATGTTTCAAGTACATGATGGACTGTAGAGCCTGGGACAGATGCTGAGCTTGCGGGAAGCCTGTACATAGATGTTTGGGGTCAAGCGACCCTTCCACACTACAGCAGTTATTATAAATGAGATCTGGATCATCCTTGATAGTTTAAGGGTGATGCTAGCATACTTTGCTGCTATTTTGACACCATCCTAGACCTGTCAGGGTCAATCTGCCTCCTGCATTACAGGCCAGTTGTATGCACATGACAATGGGCCTCTGCGTCCCTCACACTTTAATTTTGATATGTATCCTAGTCACATACACACACACACACATAAAATCAGACAATGTTATCATGATAAAATAAAGACTGTAGATCAATATAATGAAATGTGTAAAATTGTTTTAAACCCATACTTTGGCTGTGCTGCAATGTCCATCACATAGTCTGCTTCAGTCTTTTCCAAAGACACCGCTGACTTGTGTTGCAAACCAAGCTTTTGCAAAGATCTACTCAAATCGGTCACCTCCATACTTAAAATTAATTTAAAGCAGTCAACCAAATGCGATGGATATGCTCTTTAAAACAGCAACACGTGGAGTTGTTTTGATCTAATCAAAGGGAGTCAATCTCAACTTGTGGTAAATGGACGCGCACCTGACGGCACCTATTCTCCGCAGTGCTTCCTTGCCAAACCTTGTCAAGTAAATAAGATACCCTAAGTGTTGTCTCCCTACAGACTTGTTTCTGAGTTGGCACGGTCATTTCGAAGCGAATAAAGTATACTACCCCCAAGAAGTGATTGCCTGTCAACTCACCCATAATGTATGTAACCCACGTCATCCAAGATACGAGTCGGCTCGGCAAAGTAAAGGATCAAGTCGCCCGAGATACGAGTCAAGTCACCCAAACAAGGGTCAGGTCGCCCAAGACAACAGTCAACTCGCCCAAGATCGTTTGCTTGCTTGTTCCTATACTTTGCGAATGTTCTGCGTGGTGCGTATAGGTGTGCAGGGGCGGATCAGTTACCTCGAGAGGGGTGGTGGTGTTGGTTGTTCGAAAAGTGAATGGGTGGGGAGAGGGGAGGTGCCGGGGAGGGGTGGGGAAGACAAATGTTTATAAGCCTCTTGCCATCTTTTCACCGCCAAAACCCCGGTAGCTGGACTCACAATCCAAAAACGGATTTGTTCAATAGCATGTCCGTTGAAGAACTCGCCTGACTGATTGTTAAGTAGAACCGCGCTGCAGGCGTTCTTGTAAAGCGCTTCTATCATTTGGATCAGTCCCTCCTCTATGTTGAACGATCTCATGACTTGCCAGAGTCCGTCGTGCCAGACGCGATCAAATGCTTTCCTGAAATCAATGAAGTTGTGGTAGAGTTCGCGCTGATGCTGCAGATGTTTCTCGATCAGGACGTGGCAGTTGAAAATCTGCTCTACAGTGCTTCTTCCAACTCTGAAGCCAGCCTGTTCTTCTGCCAGCAGTTCCTCGGCGAAAGTTTTGAGGCGGTTGAGAATGATTCTAAGCATTACTTTGCTAGGGTGACTTATCAGACTGATAGTTCTGTAGTTCTGGCACTGTTTCAGGTTTCCTTTCTTGGGGAGCGGGATCACTAGAGACTGTGTCCATTCTACTGGCCATTTCTTTTGCTCCCAGATCTTTTGACAGAGTGTAGTGAGGACCTTCGTTGTTACTTCTCCTCCATGTTTCAACAGTTCAGCAGGTACGTTGTCTACACCTGGAGACTTTCCTCCCTTCAGGCCGCGTACGGCTGCTTCCACCTCTTCAGCTAACACTGGCAGGTCTTCAGCCTTCCTGGCCCCAGCCTGGTTGTTTTGGAGGATGCTGGTGTCTGGCTCAGCCTTGTAGTTATACAAGTCTCGGCAGTACTCAGTCCATCTGTTTAGTACAGCAGTGTTTTCCGTAAGGAGTTGGCCGCTGCTGTCTTCGATGACTGTGGCTGTTCGCTGTTGATCGGTGTCCGTCAAGGATGCCTGCTCTCTCCTGTCCTTTTCAACATATTCCTGGAGAAGATCATGCAGGAAACCCTCCACGACCACCATACTTCAATCTCTATTGGTGGCAGATCCCTCTGCAATCTTCGATTCGCAGACGACATTGACCTCATGGCAGGCAGCAATAGTGAGCTCCAAAACTTGACAGACAAACTTTCAAGTAGCGCAGGGTCTTATGGCATGGAGATCAGTACGGATAAAAGCAAAGTGATGATCAACACCACAAGCGACAGCAGCAGCAACATTCACATGAACGGCCAGAAGCTAGAAGAGGTCAATAGCTTCAAGTACTTGGGAGCCACCCTGTCCAAAGACGGTAGTTGCATAGCAGAGATCCGTATCAGGATAGGTACAGCAACATCCGCAATGGCCAGGCTGGACAGGATATGGCGAAGTAACTCCATCAGCTTCACCATCAAGTACAGGCTTTATCTGACCTCACCGTTCACAGACAGATCTTCCAAACAACCAGATCCAAAGTCTGCAAAATGATCTCCGAATCTAAACGCAAACACCTTCAAAACCAAATCCTGGAATCCACCTCTTCCAAAACCCTCTACGCCACCATGAACACACTCCTAGGCACTTCTAAAGATTCTCCTCTCCCCAACACACACAGCAAAGAAGAACTCCCGTCTGCTTTCTCTACCTATTTTTCGGACAAAATCCAAAATCTGCGCGACACACTCGACACCCTGCCTCCTCCGCCTTGCCCTCCCGACCCCACCTTTTCCGGCACTCCCCTCTCGTCCTTCCGCACCGTCTCTCAGGATGAAGTCCTCAAGACCATAAAGTCCATGCCCTTCAAAACCTGCGAACTTGACCCCCTCCCAGCTTCTCTCTACTGTGACGGCCTTCCAAAACTTCTACCCTTCATTACCGACATCATCAACGCATCTCTAGAAAACGGCTCCGTCCCCGATATCTTCAAGTCCGCCATCGTCCGTCCTCTCCTCAAAAAACACAACCTCGACCCAAACGAACTCAAAAACTATCGCCCAGTCTCCAATCTCTCTTTCCTGTCCAAGCTTCTTGAGAAGGTTGTTCTCAACCAGCTCAACCTCCATCTCACCGACAACAACCTCCTCAGTCCATTCCAGTCTGCCTATCGCAAACATCACAGCACTGAAACAGCCCTTCTACATATCTTAAACGAGCTGCTTCTCTCCACTGACTCTGGCAACATCTCCCTTCTTACACTACTCGATCTCTCTGCCGCCTTTGACACTATAGACCACTCTATCCTCCTCCACCGACTCCACCACTCCTTCGGCATCACTGACTCTGCTCACTCCTGGTTTCTCTCCTACCTCTCTGACAGACAGCAGTCCGTCACCATCAACGGCGTCTCTTCCAACCCGGTAACGCTCTCCTGCGGAGTTCCACAGGGATCCGTCCTGGGCCCGGTCCTTTTCACACTCTACACCTCTCCTCTGTCCAACATCATCCAGTCTCACCGCATACACCACCACCTCTACGCTGACGACTCACAACTGCAAGACAAAGACAAACTCGACAACACTCAGTCACTACTGACTCGCACGGCTGACTGCTACAAAGACGTGAAAAACTGGATGACAGCAAACAAGCTAAAACTGAACGACGACAAAACGGAAGCCATGCTGGTAGGCACTCGCCAAAAACTCTCCCAGCTCCCTCCCTCTCTCCACCTTCAACTCGATAGCACCCCCATCTCCATCTCTGACTCGGCCAAGAACCTCGGCGTCGTCCTCGATTCCTCTCTTTCCATGACCAACTTCGTCTCCGCCACGACCCAGGCATGCTATTTCCACCTTCGCCGCATCAGTCAGATCAGAAAATACCTCACTACCGAAGCTGCCACCAAACTTGCTGTCTCTCTCATCTTATCTCGCATCGACTATTGCAACTCTCTCCTTTCCGGTCTCCCTCACTCCACCATCTTCACTCTCCAACGCGTCCAGAACAATGCTGCCCGCCTCGTCCTCAGAAAGAAAAAAATCCGACCACATCACACCCCTGCTCAAACTCCTTCACTGGCTCCCCATCCCCCAACGCATCCAATACAAAGTTCTGTCTCTCTGCTACAAATCCCTGAACAACTGCGCTCCTGCCTATCTCTCCAACTTACTTCACCCCTACACACCTTCCCGCTCCCTCCGCTCTGCCTCCGACCCTCTCCGCCTCCACATCCCTCGCACCAAACTTAACACTTTCGGTCCCCGCTCCTTCTCCGTCTATGGTCCATCCATCTGGAACACTCTCCCACTCTCTCTCCGTCAGAAACACTCGCTCTCCTCCTTCCAGTCCGCCCTCAAAACTCACCTCTTTCAACAGTTTTAGCACTATATCACCGCACTCCCCACCCCAAGCTGACAGTCGTAATGTATTTCACTGTTTGTGGTACGTGAGTCATTGTCTAAAGCGTGCGCATGCGTGCGCGAGTTGTGAGTGTGCGCTTAGAGTTATAATTATTATAAGATAAGCGCATTATAAATACCGTAATTATTATTATTATTATTATTAAGTCCCTCGTAGTGTCTATTCTGCTCTACGGCTGTGAGACTTGGACACTGCTTGCAGACTCAGAAAAGAAAATCCAGGCCTTTGAGAACAAGTGCCTGAGGAAGTTGCTCCGCATCTCGTACCGCGAGCACAAGACCAACGAATATGTACGGAGCATCGTCACTTCCCTGGTGGGCCCACATGAACCCCTTCTGGCAACCGTGAAACGGCGCAAGCTTGCTTGGTTTGGCCACGTGACCCGACACAACACCTTGTCCAAGACTATCCTCCAAGGCACTCTCGAAGGAAGTCGTCGGCGAGGTCGTCAGAGAAAGAGTTGGGTCGCAAACATAAAAGAATGGACCGAACTCGAGATGCCAGACTTGCTTGCCACCGCCCAAAATAGAACTCAGTGGAGAGCACTGTCTGTTGCTGCTGCCTTTCAGTCCCCCCAACGCCCAGTTCGGGCAAGGGACTGATGATGATGATGATGATGTCCGTTGAAAGGTCCTGGTAAATCAACGTGGCACAGTTGGAGTGCGCCTGAGTTGATCAGTGTTCAGGTCGTACTCCATAGGCAATAGATTTCCCTGTCCCCCATAACCCGCCCGTTCGGGCCGTCCATGATCACCTCGGTGCTGTGGACGTTAAACCCGAACTAACCAACCAATCACCGCCAAAATAATTATTAAAAAAACATGAGGGGGGGGGGGGGTGTCCAAACTGCCAATTAAGGAACTTTGTTATAGCATTATAAAGATTTTTTTTTGCCCGGAGGGGAGGGAGGAGGGGCGGGGGGAGAGGGCCGCACCAACCCCTGGAACCCCCCTCCCAGATCCGCCCCTGGCATGTGTGTGTATGTGTGTGTGTGTGTGTGTGTGTGTGTGTGTGTGTGTGTGTGTGTGTGTGTGTGTGTGTGTGTGTGTGCGCGCGCGCGCATGTGTGCGTGCCGTGCGTGGTTTGGGAGGAGAGGCGGGGGGTGGGGGGTGGGGGGAATTCTTTAACTTACAATATAGTGTCCTGTGTGCAGTGTCAGTTTTTGTCTCCATCCCTCATTCTCACCTTCTCACTGATCAATAGATTAATAGATTCACGTGTGCCCTCTGCTGAATATTGTGATCCAGCAACAGGGGCGGATCAGTTACCACGAGGAGGGGAATGTCCAATTTTGTCTTTGGGACATTCAACATGACACAAAAAGGTTTCCCAACGCTAGACTTTGCTTTCAGCGCCCGAAAAAATCAAACGCGACAAGCGCCGTGCGGCAGGACTTACTCTCACGACTCGCCGAAATATAAACCAACCGTGGTGGGGAGGGGGGCCAGCTCTGTGATCCTATCCTCTGCGTTCTCACCACCCGGAGGGGGGTGGGGTGTGTGTGTGTGTGTGTGTGTTTGTGTGTGTTTGTGTGTATGTGTGTGTGTGTTAGTATGTGTGTTTGTGTGTGTGTGTGTGTGGGGGGGGGGGGGGGGGTGCGTGGGTCGGTGAGTGGGGGGGGGGGGGAGGATCCTTCCCAAAAAGAAAGTTTGTTATTGCATTTTAAAGATCGTTTGTGTTTACTCTGTGTGTGTGTGCGCACGCACACGCGTGTGTGCATGTGTGTGTGAGTGAGTGAATGAGTGAGACGGAGAGAGATGATGATGATGATGATGAAACGTTTTTATTCAGGATAAAAAGTTTTAGGCATAGCAATGCCTATCTTCCAAACTGTCCTGCTACTCTACACATATAAAAATACATCAGACGATACAGCAAAAGATAAAATATATATAAGTACCCATACCCCCCCCCCCACCCCCACCCCCACCATCAGAAAGAATAAAAAGTAATGATAAAAAATAAAATACAAAAAGAATTAAAACAATATATATATACGTGTATGAACCTGACATGTTAATGCAGACAGTCAAACTATTACATAATCTGCAGCAATCTGCTGTGTTGGAGCAACATACTAAGCAGAAAAATAGAACATTCATATCGACAGCAGATATTTATGGACGCGAGCTCTGAAGATAGATAACTTTGAAATAGACTTTAAATGAGAGGGTAAGTTATTCCATGACTTAGCACCGGAAAATGATATGCTAGATTTGAAGATGTCGATTCTCGGTTTTGGGAGATGGAGTAAGCTGTTCCTCGTGTTCTCTCTATTCGTAATGGGAAAACAGCTCGCGGAGATAGGGAGGGGGGGCATCGTTTAGAATTTTTTTGCACAAGTAAGCATCTATTAAGTTCCAATTGTTTACTGAGTGGTAGGATATTAAGGGCCTTCAGTCTTTCATCAGTAGGGGACGAACCAGGAAGAATAAGCTTAATACCTCGCCGGTAAAGGGAATTAATTTTTTTCAAATGAATGTCTCCACAGCCGTCCCAGATATTGGAAGCATAATTACAATGTGTCTTGATGTGTGCGTTAAAGAATAGTTTTCGAGCATCAATGTCAACTATACGACTTAATTTGGATAATAAAAAGAGATTCTTCGAAATAGTTTTACAGGCAGTTTCTATGTGAGGCTCCCAGCTGAGCTGTTCCTCGACTGTCACTCCTAACAAACGATGTTTTGACACTTGCTCTATGGGCTGAGAGTGAAGGGACAGCACAAGGGGTTACAAACCACGTTGATGCTTTTGGCGTGTTGTCACCAAAATACTTTTCGTTTTAGGAATACTAATAATCATATGATTTTCTTCACACCAAGTTGACACTTCATCTAAACTATGTTGGAGGACAGTGCTCACGGTTGAAACATTTTTATCAGATACATGTAATGATGTATCGTCAGCAAGTAGTTCACAGTTTGTGTCGGGGTGTGATATTGACAGTGGAAGGTCATTATAAAGATGTTGAATAATAACGGTCCTAGGGTGGATCCCTGAGGAACACCATGGGTCACCAGTCCTTTCGCTGAGTATTTACCATTCAAGAACACTTTCTGCGTTCTGTCTAAGAGATAGGACGAGAGAAAAGCGACTGCATTTGAGTCAATGTGATATAAAGGTAACTTCTTTAGTAAGATTGAGTGGTTAATGAGATCGAAGACTTTTTTAAGATCTAGAAATACTACACCTGGAAGTTTGGACTCATTTATGGCAGTAAGCCATTTGTGGGTTATGAGAGTTAAGGCTGTCTGACACGAATGTTTAGGCCGAAAAGCTGATTGTGCAGTAATAATAAGGCGGTTTTTCTCCAGGAATTGAAGTAAATGATTATGTATATGCTTTTCAAGTGGTTTGGACACTGCTGATAGATTGAAATGGGTCTGTACTCACTTGGGTCGCTCAGATCTTTGCTTTTTGGTAGAGGAATAACTTTTGCTATTTTCAATTCATCGGGAAACATGTTCTTTTGAATCGAAAGGTTATATATACAGGTTAATGATTGAACAATATAAGGGAGCGTCAGAGAGAGAGAGAGAGAGAGAGAGAGAGAGAGAGAGAGAGAGAGAGAGAGAGAGAGAGAGAGAGAGAGAGAGAGAGAGAGAGAGAGAGAGAGAGAGCATTATCGTCTTCCTTCAATTGACCTCCATATATCAGCAACACATGCAGTACGGTGACTGTCGGTCCAAAAGACTAAAAGTGTACAAACGCTTGAAACGTGTGTACAAACTGCCGTAATGTGCGATCTACGCAATAGATATTACTCATGTTATAATCCCAATGCGCGATAGGCCATCGGGCCGACGTCAGCTGCCGTTGCGCGGGCCAACGTCGGCCCGACGGCCTTTGCGCATTGGGATAGTGCTTTCAGCCCGGCCAGCCGTTTCCACGCGCAGGCGCACGGCAAAGTCTGCCACTGTCGGAATCGCCGCTCCAGGTCACAGTTCATCCACGCTGTGGCACACGCACATTTATCAAACATAGCTTCCAGTAAATAGTAAACAAATTGAATTGAAAATACACTCATTCGTAGTAAGTTACTCCAAATGTCTCACATAACACTAGAAAGCACTGTCCTTCTTGCAAATCGTATGGCTAGGACAAAATCACACCTGTATTTAATGCGTTAAGGGCTGACGCTAAAGGGGCGGTGTCTCGACCGGGAGAGGGGGGGGGGGGGGCGACAGCCCTCCCTCCCTTGCCTCCCCCCCCCAAAAAAAAAAAAAAAAAAAAAAAAAATCCAGACCAAAACAGTGACTATCATGCGAGCATAAACTTATAACACAGAAAGAAACGTGCTTTAAAAGAACAATTACAAATGCGTTTGTTACGTGGTGGAGTTGTAGTCGTAGTATGATAAACACACCAGACGCCCGCACGTAAGGTTCTTTTAAATAAACTTCATTCAGCTGCAATCCGTCACACGTAGCTTAAGGATGTAGACAATACTGGAGTAACAGTTCCAACAATATTTTAATTCGGCGATGCGATCTCCACACAATGCACTTCCAAATGCATCAACGAATGATACAAGGTCTCTTCTGCAATGTCCACACTGCGACACAAAGTTTCTCATACACAGCGTCTCACACAATGTACACCCAATACGGGCCACGTACCTACGATAAACTGCGTGTCTCTACTAATGACAATGCAAGACAATGTACGAACGTGCTTTCCTAGCGCCCTCTTTATATACACAATCACTTTCCAGAACACTCCAAGAAAATCATACAGCGCAATCAATCAAAACGAAACACTCAACTGAAACTCATAAATAAGAATTTTCTGGAATCACTAAAATAGGCTACAAAAACTCGGCTGCTCATTTCAGCTCTAAATCCTAATGTGTAATCACAAACCAGATAGGTGAGGTTAGCGCTGGCAGAATTGTAAACAAACCAAGGGGAATCACAGCGCTGGACAGACAAACAGTTAGAACCCCTGCCCCCGCCTATCAGGCACCCAATCGCCAGCCCACAGAGAAATACGCAGGTATAGAACAAGACGATCATTTCCATCCTCAAAACGAATGGATCAGGTCTCTTATATAACCCATGTCTTTCTCCGGAACTTAGGAAGTAGGCAGGAGAAACTTACATACACAAACATGAAGGTGCGCCACTATATGTGGTCGGGTGAATACCTTGATTTCCCACAGTAGATGCACAGAACCACTGTAACGATACAAATTTGCCTTGAGTTATAGATACTCACAAACCAGATAGGTGAGGCTAGCGCTGGCAGAATTGTAAACAAACCAAGGGGAATCACAGCGCTGGACAGACAAACAGTTAGATCCCCTGCCCCCGCCTATCAGGCACCCAATCGCCAGCCCACAGAGAAATACGCAGGTATAGAACAAGACGATCATTTCCATCCTCAAAAAGAATGGATCAGGTCTCTTATATAACCCATGTCTTTCTCCGGAACTTAGGAAGTAGGCAGGAGAAACATACATACACAAACATGAAGGTGCGCCACTATATGTGGTCGGGTGAATACCCTGATTTCCCACAGTAGATGCACAGAACATTACACAACAATGTAACGATACAAATTTGCCTCGAGTTATAGATACTCACAAACCAGATAGGTGAGGCTAGCGCTGGCAGAATTGTGAACAAACCAAGGGGAATCACAGCGCTGGACAGACAAACAGTTAGATCCCCTGCCCCCGCCTATCAGGCACCCAATCGCCAGCCCACAGAGAAATACGCAGGTATAGAACAAGACGATCATTTCCATCCTCAAAAAGAATGGATCAGGTCTCTTATATAACCCATGTTTTTCTCCGGAACTTAGGAAGTAGGCAGGAGAAACATACATACACAAACATGAAGGTGCGCCACTATATGTGGTCGGGTGAATACCCTGATTTCCCACAGTAGATGCACAGAACATTACACAACAATGTAACGATACAAATTTGCCTCGAGTTATAGATACTCACAAACCAGATAGGTGAGGCTAGCGCTGGCAGAATTGTAAACAAACCAAGGGGAATCACAGCGCTGGACAGACAAACAGTTAGATCCCCTGCCCCCGCCTATCAGGCACCCAATCGCCAGCCCACAGAGAAATACGCAGGTATAGAACAAGACGATCATTTCCATCCTCAAAAAGAATGGATCAGGTCTCTTATATAACTCATGTTGTGTAATGTTCTGTGCATCTACTGTGGGAAATCAGGGTATTCAGCCGACCACATAGTGGCGCACCTTCATGTTTGTGTATGTAAGTTTCTCCTGCCTACTTCCTAAGTTCCGGAGAAAGACATGGGTTATATAAGAGACCTGATCCATTCTTTTTGAGGATGGAAATGATCGTCTTGTTCTGCCACCAATACTGACAGTTCCTTTGTGATCTTTCAGAGCGTCTTTCATGATTCTTTCCAGGAAGATGTTGAAAAGAGTAGGTGAGAGCAAGCAGCCTTGTCTGACTTCGACTGTAGTCCTAAACCAGTTTCCTATTTTGCCATTGAAGCAGACTGCGCTAGTGGCCTTGTTGTAAAGGTTTGCTATGACTTTGATCAGGCTGGCATTGATGTTGTATAGCTTCATGGTGGACCAAAGGGTTGCATGCCACACCCTATCAAATACTTTCTTAAAATCCACAAAGACATGATAGAGGTCTTGCCAGTGCTGGAGGTACCTCTCACCTAGAACTCTCAGGTTGAAGATCTACTCAGTTGTGCTGCGCCCTGGTCTGAAGCCTGCCTGTTCCTCAGCTATGATTTCCTCTGCCTGTGGCTTCAACTTGTTCAGTAGGATCTTTAACATGACTTTGCTTGGGTGGCATATAAGACTGATCGTGCGATAATTTTTGCATTGGTGTAAGTTGCCTTTTTTGGGGAGAGTTATTATAAGTGATTGGGTCTATGGTGTGGGCCAATCCCCTGACTGCCAGATCTTATTGCAGATTGTTAGTAAGGCGTTTATCATGTCTTCTCCCCCTTCTTGGATTATCTTTGCAGGGATGTTGTCGGCTCCTGCTGCCTTCCCTTTTTTCAGCGACTTCACTGCAGCCTCTACTTCTTCTCGGAGGATGGGATAGTTGCCGTTATTGGTCACGGGTGGGTTGACAAGTATGCCTGGGTCCCCTGTAGCTCGGTGGTTGTACAAATCTGAGCAGTACTCTGTCCATCTCTTCAGTATGTCTTGGTCTTCGGTAAGACAGTTCCCTTCACTATCTTGAATGATCGAGGAGCGTCCTTGTTTTACACTGGTCAGGTCTTTCACCAGCTGGTACGCTTTTTTGCTATTATTTTTGTTCAGATGTTCTTCCACGTGTTTACACTGATCTTCAATCCACTTATTCTTTGCCTTTTTCATGCTTTTCTTGGTGTAATGGTTAATTTCCCTGTATTTTTTTTTAGCTCTTTCTACCTCTGTGTGATGAAGCTCTATGCTTGTGCATAGTGCTCGCACAGTAGGATTAGTACGGTACGGTTTTTGTTAACGGTTTGTTTGTGCCGATATTCCGTGTGGCACTAGACGCACGTGGAATTTCTAAGACATGGTTAGCACGGGATTTTTAGTGAGTTCTGTTTAGTGAGTTCTAGGCGGAAGCTGTGACTGTCAGAGGTTTAGATCGGTAGTGCGGGCTGTCTTGTCGTATGGAACGGTTGTGTTTGAGTTACCTAGCCCGCATTCCAAGACTCTGAAGCCTAGATTTCAGGTATGTTTCTATAAACGTAGTATTGATAGTTGTTTAGTTAAAGACAGTATGCGTGGTAAGATTAATGTGGTTGTATAGCGGTGTTCCGGTTTGGTTTACTTATAGTATGTTTAGAATTCGGTGAAGTAACCGGTGTTTTTGTATACAGTTGTTTACCGAGTTTAAAGGAATATGAAGTGTGTATGTCTAAGCCGCTATGAAGATAGTACGTGGTTGGGTAAGCATAGTCTTTTCCAGGGTATAGAGTAATGTATAGCAAGAGTGTCAGTTAGGCTATAGTCTGTTTCAAGATAGTGACAGAGATATGGGGGTGATACGAAAATAGTTTATGAAGCACGTGTGTGTGTGTGAATGAACGTGTGAGTTATTTGTATCAGCCAGGTTACGTGACGTTTCTCATTGATCCAATATGTTGTGTGTTTAGCAAGTGTTACGTTGGGACTTTTGTTGTCTATTCAGAGTTCTTGTAAAGAGTGGAAAAGACGTCGAGTCACAGGTGGGACCTACGTGAGGTCATCCCTCCAGCTCTTCTGAGAGTGAGTCTGACTGGGACCAAGACACCCAAGTCAAAACGAGAACTGAGTACCGTACGAGAACGAGGACGTCCGTGCCAAAGAGACAGGACGGCAATAAGCGTACGACGAAGGACTTTCACGCCTAGACGTGAGAAGGACCAACGTAACCAGGCAACAACATCAAACAGGTTGGAGGCAATGTGAGACTAAGACCTAGCCTGGCAAAGATATTGTGATACGTGTGTGTGTGATAATAGAACAGTGTACATAGTTGATAATCATTTAAGTCGTTCTTTTTCATTTTTAGTGTATAAAGGTTACTTTAGAAAGGGAGCCCGTGTGTTGTGTTTTACCGCATGAATGCGCCCGTCTGAGTCAGTGGCCGGTGTATGCGTCTGTTGCGTGAGAGTCTGTGCGTACGACTGTGGGCAAGTCTGCGTGCGTTACACTCTGATTTCTTTTTCTTTAATTCTTGACGCTTGTCACATAGAGCAGAGATGTCAGCTGTAACCCAAGGTTTCTTTGCTTGTCGGTGTTTGCCAAGGATCTCACTGGCTGTTAGGGTTACAGCAGTGTTAAATGTGTCGATCAGTATGTCCACATCCGTGTCTTCTGCACCTAGAAGTAGCAGTGGCGCGAATTTTCCGCCTATCTTTGCCTGGAAGGCTTTCGCTACCTCTGGGTCTTTCAGCTTCTCGAGGTCAAACTTGATTCTGGTGGGACCCTGCTTGTTGACCTTCTTTAGGCGAGTCGGAGGTCATCATCACTAAGTCATGTCGCGTCCAATGGCTCCTCTGGAAACTTTTTCTCTTGCAAGTTCACACTGGTTTTAAGCGTCTTTCACCATGATGTAGTCAATTGTGACCCGCCACCACAAATGAGTCTTAAGTCACCTTTGGACATTTTGCGATATGATATCAACAGAAACTAGAAAGAAATCCTTTCAATGGTGCCATAACATGTGAATCAGACGATTGGTACTGAGTTATGGTTTGTAGAAACTGGGGACCCACACATGTACCCGACCACGCACCCGACAATTTCAAATGAGTCTTAAGTCACTTTTGGACATTTGAGATATTGATATCAACAGAAACTAGAAAGAAAACCCTTTCAATGTGCCATAACATGTGAATCAGACGATGGTCACTGAGTTATGGTTATAGAAACTGGGACCCCACACGTACCCACCACGCCCCGACATTTTCACCATAGCGGAAATCAGGTCAGGACTTACGACTCATTTCGTGTGGCGGGTCACATTATTTGGTTATGGTGCTCTCCGTTCGGGCTGTGCCATGTCCACCTTCTGGATGCTTTGTGTGGGCCAAACGTGTTCATCAGCTTTAGATCATTTGAGCTGGCAAATTCCAGGAGCCTTAAGCCTCTGTCGTTGGTCTCTGCATTGCAGTAGCGTCCGCATGTGCCTTTCCAGTTCTTAACAGAATCCTCTCCTATTTTGGCATTCCAGTCTCCCTGCACCACAAGAATGTCTTTCTTGGGGGTCTGGTCCAAGACTTCTTGCAGTTGGTCATAGAAGTCTTCTATTTCCTCATCGCCATAGTCTTTTGTATTGCATAGCAAGAGGCAATTTACATGAGCCCATGTGAGTGCGGGGCACATGGCACTCTATGTCTGCGAGAAGTACTGTGACAGGTGCAGGTAAGGAGTGCCAAGTGAGGATATTTGACTATAGGCCCATGAACACACTATGCTCACCCACCGATCCCGTGAGATAATTGAAAAATACACCGTGCAAGAAAAGAAGAAACATCGAATAGTAAAACACAACTTGGGTCAGGGCTTGTAATGCACGCAGACTCGCCCCAGTCGCACGTACAGACTCTCGTACAACAGACGCATACATCGCCACTGACTCAGACGGGCGCATTCACGCGGTAAAACTCAACACACTAGCTTTCTTTCTTCTACGGACCTTTATGTAAATAAAACAACGAAAACACTATCTAAATTATGTACAACACCCCTTCTCACTACAAGCACATCACCGCCGCATACACATACACAATGTAAATGCCAGGCTAGGTAATTGTCTCACAATCCAACATGTTTGCTGGTGTTCTCGCTTGGTAACGTTCTGTTCTTTCACGTCTAGGCGTGTAAGTCTTTCGTCGCACGCTTCCGAGTCGTCCCGTTTCTCGTACCGTGGACGTCATCTGGACTTGCTCCGTAGCGCAGTCCCTGCTGACCCAGTGTCTTGGCACCAGTCGCCCACTCCCTGAGCGAAGAGATGACCTCGCAGTAGGTCCCTCGGCGGAAGCCTCTGTTGACTGACGTCTCAGCGTCACGTCGCTCCGCTCCACCACAAGTACTATGTACAATAAAATCCTAATCATAACACTTGCTAAACACACATATTGGATAATATGAGATACATTACGTAACCTGGCTGATACAAAAAACAAAACAAACACACTCTCACACGTTCTTTCACACACATGTGCTTCATAACCCGAACTACTTTCGTAACACCCCATAACTGTCACTACATTGAAACAGACTATAACCTAACACTCGCCATACATTTATTCCATACATTAGAAAAGACTACCACATACTACCTTCATAACGACTTGGGCATACACATCCCACATTCCTTAGTTATCTATCTCGGTAAATAACCACATAGGAAAAACACCGGTTACCTCAACGAATTCCAAACCCACATAACTGAACCAAACCAATCAACGCTACACAACCGAATTACCTCTTACTAATGCATATAATCTTTAACTCAGTAGCTGTTAATAATACATATAAAACATACCTGAATTCTAGGTTTCAGAGTCTTGGAATACGGGCTAAGGTTCCCACACGTCTGCCCACACTGACAGTCAAGCCCCGTACTAACTTCCCTACAGCTCTGTTAGCCTGAACTCTCACTGAAACCCCCGTGCAAAACGTTTCCCTATGAATTCAAGTGGGCCTCGTGCCCCCACGGACTATCTGTCACAAGGCAAACCGCTGACAAAACCGTACCATACAAAACATTCTGTGTGAACCCTATGCGTGAGCATTGAGTTTCATCACAGGGCTGACGGAGGGGGGGGGGGCCCTGGCCCGCCCCCCCCTGGATCCGCCAATGCGCTAACAAGTGCAATGTGCTTATTTGATTTTCGACATTAAAGTTTGAAACCATAATGTCTAAAAATCACAGATCAGGTAAAAACTGTGTTCTTAGACAAAGCCAATTATATGACCTTTTAGACTGTAAGCACATAAAACGAGCTGCCACTGAGCCCACCCACCCCACCCCACCCACCTCCACCCCCACCCCTAAAAAACAAAAATAAATAAAATAAATAAATACAAAATAATAAAATAAATAATAAATAAATAATAATAAAATAAAATAATAAATTAAAAATAAATAAATAAATAAATACAAAAAATTTTAATTAAAAAAAGGTGAGAGTTCCTGGGGATGGAAAGTGGTTTTTTTTTTTTTTTTTTTTTTTTTTTTTTTTTTTTACCTCGGCAAGGTATTGCACACGTGATCTGAAGTGACCAACCGTCCGCAAGGCTTGAATGGCGGGAAAGGATGTTATTTTCCTGTTTCGACCAGTTTGTGTCACTTTGCGAGTATACAGCTCACTACTGCTGTCTCTCGGCCATTTTGTACTTTGCTTCAACAGAGTAAATACATACTTTTGAACCGGCTGCAGGAATCTTTATTCTCTCTTCTGTGTGTGAAGTGACAAGTTTTTTTTTTATATATAGGACGTTTTAAGTGATAATTTAAAAAAAATATATATTTTCACATATTTTCACGTTTTTAGGATTAATTTCACGAATTATATGGGTTAATCTTAAAACAATTGAAACTTTTTATGGAAAAAACAACAACAACAATCGTCTCATTAATAATAGCATGATTCAATTTGAATACGGTACTTACATAAGCCTACAGTTTGTCTCGGCTGTTGGGTACGATTAGGTTCATTGTGACCTGTATGCCGTAGGTGTGAAAATCAGACAATGTTCTGCACCACATTGTAGGAGTCATTTGTAAAACAGCTAACATAACTTTAATTTTTCTTTTACGAAAAAAAAAATCTTCTCATTAATACCCGCGTGAATTTTCATAAACAGCGTTTGCATAAGACTGCTGTTTGTCCCGGCCCTGGGGTAAGATTAGGTCAAATTGTGAGTGACATGTAAGCCCTAGGCGTGAAAATCAGCAAGAAAGTTGATTCTCTGATACGACAAATGTTAGTACTGCGATGAGTGACGTATGACATTGAGTCGTCACTATGAACACAGCGTCGTGGGACTAATGATGCCATGACGCGAAGCTTAAAGTGACGTCATTTCGCTGCTCGTGCTAAGTTCCACGGAGCTTACGAATGGCGGGAATCGCCGTGTTTCCGTCTTTATTTCTGTGTGCCAGTGTGTGTGGATCAGAGAATGGGTTAGAGTAGAACTGAGGAGATGGATTCCTGTCGCTACACGAGCCCACAGAGCCTACTAATGGCGGGAAGCGCCGTGTGTCCGTCTTTATTTGTGTGCGCCGACGTGTGTGTTGAGCAGGGGTTGGCATAGACAGGAGGGAAAGGGATCAGCATAATACGCCTAAAATATGAACAACTCTGAATGTTCCTAAAAGATAAACGCATCTGAGCTCCAAACAATACGGTAGACTTTGGAATGAAATCCTCATCTTGTTTTCTCTCTCTCAGTGGCTGGTCATAAATGGAAAAACTTTTTCGTTTTCTAAGTGTCTCAGAAATTAGGATGGCGATTCCGCTGAACCAGGCTAGTTTCACATATCTGAATTTTGCACGTGAAGCACGTACGTCTGTCACACAGAGAAGCTCACCCTGGTGGTGTTATGAGAACCTTTCCAGACCAAAAAGGTGACTGCCAAGCCTGTAAAATGCAAAGAAGTACCCAACAGAGAAAGAAACACGCTTAGAAAAGACGGGTTGTGTTGTACCCGTAAATAAATTGTGTTGTACCCGTCTTTTCCAAGCGTGTTTCTTTCTCTGTTGGGTACTTCTTATGAGAACCTTTGCACTACCATTACATATTCTCTGCATTGATAGGTCGCATTGGTAGGCACACTGGTTGTCTCCATCGATTCACTACCACCGTGGGCTGTCATTGGTAGCGAATCGAGGGCCAAGACAGCCAGCGTGATCTTAGAGTATTAGACTGTTTCCTACGTCAGTTATTTCGCGTTAGATGGTGACTGCTTTCGGTTTTTCAGTTTTCTTCATTTTCTTTTATGTTTCCGCATTGGTTGTCACCCTCTATTCCAAACCGCCGGGACACAACCAGTGTGTTATGTTACTTGTTGTAACTCAGGGTCTGACATATTTTTAATTCTTTTTCAGATATGCATCGTGCGGACAGCTGTTTTGATCAAGACTCTGGGTCAGTTAAACTCGTTAACTGATCACGGAGGGTGTCTCCTTGCGCCGATGGTAGCGTGCCCGAGATCCCGATCCTTCTGTCCAAAGAGCTGCAGATCGACTGACAGATTTTGTCGAAGAGTAAGAGACCTACACTCCACTTTTTGGCGCCGGCGTGATAGTAATTGAAGTGAGTCTGTCAGTAATGAACCATACGTCGGCTGGCCGACATTCGTAAATGTATGTTGGCATTTTTGTCCGGTCGCGTGAAGCTATTCATGTTAACTCATTCGAGACGTTCCCCCTACCGATACGCGGCGAACCGCCGCGCATCCGTAGGCGGCACGTCTCAAATGAGTTAAACTGACTTCAAGCTTGGTTCATACTTTGGGAAAAAAGCGTGAACCTTTCTTTACACACCCATTCAAATGACCTCTCTCAAAGGTCAAGGTCATACGAGCTCAGTAAATATACAGATTGAAACTAAAATTAAGTTGAGACAGTGTCAGTTTCCTGTATTATTGCAAACTTCAAGCTGGAACTTGGCAAAAAGCAACAACAAAAGATTATTATATCGACTGTTTATGTTTACTACTTTTTTATTTTTGTTTTAACCCTTATCATTCGGAATACACCAGTGTGTGAAATAAGTTTGACTAAAATAGTTCAAGGGTAGTGCCAGAATAGCTTGGCGCCTCTAGGCGCCAAGCTATTCTGGCACCACCCTTGAACTAAAGCCATTGGTCTATATCCTTATCTGTAAGTACTATAATGTAACTTGCATATGGCAGTGTACAAATATGAAGCTTTTAACATCAGTATCACTATGATATGGGTTAAGTACACTGAAATCATGCGGAGGGGTGGGAGTGGGGGGACTTCATAGTCAAGTCAGCTACTCTCCAAGTAATTGGTTTAACCCATCCTGAGCCGTGCGAGTCGTCTTAGTTTCGATAATGAAATGTTTCCTTTTTCACTGGCTTGGATAAGTAATTCTTTTCACAATTACATCAAACACGGGATATAACAAATTCCCAAGGGACCCAGCTTTTTATGTTAAAAGCAAACTGGTTTCAGATTTTTTAAATAAAGGTCTACAAATGTCTTACAGATACATCGTTAATGTAGATACAGTTGATTAACACGTTTCCACTTCATTTAAAAACAGAAAATAATACAAAGTGTTGTTTTTGGGGTGGATTAAGCTTGTAGTCTCGAACCAACCCGAGACTCCTTCAGTTTTGGCGATGTGGATGCGACTCACCTTTAGCTTGAATAAGTACTTTTACCTTTGTTTCACAAGAATTGTCATTATTGATCGCTTCAGTAAATAAGCATTCTTCTGTAAGTTCAAACAACCATTAAAGCGACCTGCTCTAAGGCAGGCCTTCACCAATACAACGGAGCGGGTTCCGGCTCAGTGTTTTGCTATACCTTTCTACTCTTCTTTTCATAATCCATGTGAGTAGGCAGACGTAACGGCGGCTTTCTACTGCTTCTGCTGCTCATTGGGTGGGGGCGGGGGAACTCTCCTGCGTAGCAAAGGAAAACTGAAATAGCAGACATGTCTTCGTTGCACCACATTTGACAGAATAGTCCTTTTGTGCAACGGCATTATTGTAAGGCCTATTAAGAACATTTTAAGGAAAGTATTGTAAAGTAAAAAGTGTTATTGTCTGGAGCAGGTAGCTCTAATACAACCTAGTTATCGCTGATACACCATACTGATTTTAGGAAGTACTGTTGTCTGGCTCACGAAATTGAAATTGTCTGGCTTTTGTACAATCGTTTCGTGCGGCTTTCCATGCCAGTACAGACGTCAGACGAAACACATGATATAACTCTATTTCAGATTAGTCACTGTGTAGGGGTGGATCTAGGGGGGATTCCAGCGGTTCCGGGCATCCCCTCCCCCTCCCCCCAATAATTCGGGGGGGGGGGGGGATTCCAGCGGTTCCGGGCACCCCCCCCCCCAATAATTCTTTAAAATGCTTTATCAAAGTCCCGTTACGAAGGGCCGTTTGGACTCCTCCCCCCACCCCCCGCCACCCACACCCCTGGCCCCGTTGCCTTTTGATATCAGTCGGTGAGTGGTGAGGGTTTTGACCCCCTCCCCCCCACCCCCACCCCCCGCTCCACCTCCAGCCACCCACACCCGCCTGTTTGATATTTTTGCGAACGGTAAGAGTCCTGACAAACGCTCACTCTTAAGCCCCCCACCCCTCTCGCCGCCCCCCCTCCCCGCCCCCCCTTCCGCCCCGTTGTTTGGTTTTCAGCTACTGGAAGGAAGGTCTAGGGTGGGGAGGCCTATTGTGTCAGGTTAAGATCCCAAACAAAAAGGTTTACCCGCCCCCCTTCCACCCCCTAAGTAAATGATGCTGTGTCAGCCTTCGTCTGTGAGAGAGAGCCCTGCTATACCAGCTAGTGATTCATACACCTGTAGTTGTACAAGTTTAGACGAAAGTAACACGGGAAAGCAAGCTTAAATGAAAGATGATGAACTGCAACAGTTCAAAGATAATGACCCAACGAAGAAAGAAGCACGCTTAGAAAACTGGACAGTTACAGCTTTCTCCACGCACTGATACGTGGCAATGTTTTCTTGTTTGTTTCTCTGTTTAAAAAAAAGGGTTATATTAATAAACTGTGTTTTTTCTAAACCTGTTTCTTTCTCCGTTGGGTTTTCTTCTGCATTTGGATCTGGATTTTGTATACAGTTCCAGGGGCGGATGGGGTGGGGTGGGGGGGGGGTCCAGGGGTTCCGGCCCCCCCCCCCCCCCACCAAATTGTTTAAGATGCTATAAGAAAGTCCATTTCTGGTGTGTTTGGATCCCCCCATCCTCCCTGCTTTTTTATGGCGAATCTCGACACACACACTACCCGCCCCTCCCCCTCCCCCCCCCCCCCCGGTTGCGGTTTGATATTTTGGCGAGCGGTGAGAGTTTTGACACACACACTGCCCCCCTCCCCCGTTGTTTATTTTTTTCGGTCAGTGGAAGAAGGTCTAGCACTAGGAGGCCTTTTGTGTCAGGTTGAAGGTCCCAAACAATGTTGGAACCCCCCCTCCCCCCCCTCCCCTCGAGGTAACTGATCAGTCCCTGCAGTTCGTATGTCTTACCGCACTGAAGAAGTAGCTGCCGCCGCTTATTACAGCTAAACTTTGTGCAAGACCACGGTCAAAATGCTCAGTACTTGTAGAAACAGGAATGCACATAGAAGCGCGATATTACGAGACCGTAACGTGACAAAGCAAAACGCACGAAATGTCTGAATACACCGCTAGTTTTAAGTAGGCAAACAAAAACACGCAAATTCTGTATTAAATTTTTTTTTTTTAAATGGATCATCCTCCAGTTTACTTTGATGCTTATAATATGTAAAGGTTTGTCACAAGTTATAAGCGGACTCCGCAGCGCCGCGGGGACTGAAAAAAACATTTGTTATACAGAAATTTTGCTAAATCCGACCTTGTTATAAGCGGATCAGTATCTCATTCAGCCCTGACACACCACAGCAAAACTTGGATCGAGCATGATAGTTCAAGGGGGGGGGGGGGGGGGGGGAGTGCCAGAATAGCTTGGCGCCCATAGGCGCCAAGCTATTCTGGCACCACCCTTGAACTATCATGCTCGATCTGTCTCTAGAATTGTAATGCAGTCCTTCAGCATGCAGCTTGAAAAATTGGGGATTTTGGTCCTGGCCCGGGTAGAATGTTTTAATTTTACAAAGACAAAGAAAAGATTTGGCCAGGACCGGCTCCGCCCCAAACGTTTTACGGTATGATACCGTAAGTGATACCGACTGTTGCTAAATCCAACCTTGTTATAAGCGGCGTGCTTGACTATAGTTTATATGCTGGTTCATTTGCGACTTCCGGTGTCTTAGCTTGAGGCTCACTGAAAACCAAAGACCTGCGCATCTTTACTTCTTAACCCCAGACAACCAGTATGAAAATATTGCAGACTTTACTATTTAGTTATTTATTTATTTACTATTTATTATTTATTTATTGATTATTTATTATTTTAAATTTTTTTATTTTATATTAATTATTTATGTATTATTATTTAATAAATTATTATATTTTAAATTTTATTTATTTTATATTAATTATTTATGTCTTGGCTTGACTTCGCGAACGAAGATTCTATAGGGCTTGCCCACGTCGTCTGCAGGCATTTTTGTGACTGCGGAGGCCAATCCGGGACAGGCAGGTTCGACCGCAGTGGCTGCAGGGGAAGGTCTGGTCAGGGTTCTCAGTTACGACAACTCTGTTTTTTTCTCCTGAGCCGCTTGTCCTTGAGGTTAGCTCTGCGAGAGTCCTCAAAGGAGACGGCTGCCTTGTGAATGGTGGAGCGCCAGGTGTCACGGTCCGCAGCAAGCGAAGACCACTGGCGGTGGTCGATTTGGCAGGCACTAAGTGACTTCTTGAGACCGTCTTTGTATCTCTTCTTTAGTGCCCCTCTGTCTCGGTGTCCAGTGGCGAGCTCGCCGAACAGAGTGATCTTGGGTAGGCGATGATCCTCCATCCTGGAGACGTGCCCCGCCCAGCGAAGCTGTGTCCGCAGCAGCAAAGCCTCGATGCTCAAAGTTTCCGCCTGTTCAAGGACCTCGACGTTGGTGACAGTCACTCCAGTGAATGCTGAGGATGGTACGCAGGCAGCGCTGGTGAAAGCGTTCGAGGAGTCGTAGTTGGCTGCGGTAGAGGGCCCAGGACTCGGAACCGTACATCAGGGTGGTGAGGACGACAGCTCTGTACACGCTGATCTTGGTGCCTTTTTTCAGCTGTTGATTGTGCCACACCCGCTTGAATAGTCGCCCGAAAGCACTGTTCGCTTTTGCCAGCCTGTTGTCCAGCTCCTTGTCCAGCTTGGCGTCTGACGTGATGATGAAGCCGAGGTAGGTAAACTGGTGTACAGACTTCAGTTCGGACTCGCCGATGGTGATGTGGGGAGGGCGATGCTCTTCCTTGGGTGCCGGCTGATGAAGGACTTCTGTCTTTTTCAGACTGACCTCAAGTCCAAAGAGCTGGGCGGCATCTGCGAAGCAGGACGTAATGCGCTGCAAGGCTCTCTCTGTGTGTGCAACGAGGGCAGCGTCATCAGCAACGAGCAGCTCACGAATCAGTTGGTCTAGAGTTTTCGTGTGGGCCTGCAGTCGTCTGAGGTTGAACAGGCTTCCATCGAGACAATACCTGATGTACACTGCGTCGTCATCGTCGAGGTCCACTGTGGCCTGCTTAACATCATGCTGAAGAAGATGGTGAAGAGGGTCGGTGCCAGCACGCAGCCTTGCTTCACGCCGTTGCGAATGGGGAATGGTTCTGAGAGATCACTGTTTAGTCTGACCTGGCCTTGCTGGTCCTCGTGGAGCTGGACGATCATGTTGAGGAACTTTGGGGGACAGCCTAGTCGCTCCAGGATCTGCCACATACCTTGCCTGCTTACAGTGTCAAACGCTTTTGTTAGGTCGACAAACGTTACGTACAGCCCTTTGTTCTGCTCGCGGCACTTCTTCTGAAGCTGTCTCAGCACAAAGACCATGTCGGTGGTACTCCTGTTGGCTCTGAAGCCACACTGGCCCTCTGGAAGGTGGTCTTCAGCGATTGCAGGTACCAGCCGATTCAGGAGCAACCTTGCGAGAATTTTCCCGGCAATGGACAGCAAGGTAATTCCACGATAATTAGAGCAGGCAGACTTCTCTCGACGCAGTCTGGCCAGAAAAGGCTGTTAAGTGGGGAGATGATTCTGTATTCAGGTCATGAAGAGGAGAATGCCCCCCATACAGAAGGAGTAGCACTCATGCTGTCACCAGTGGCACAGAGAGCGCTGATGGGCTGGGAACCTCTTGGGCCAAGAATTATAACAGCAGCCTTTAGAACCAAGAAAAAGCTCAAGCTGAACGTCATCCAGTGTTATGCGCCCACCAATGACAGTGACGAGGAAGAGAAACAAGAGTTCTACGACCGACTCCAGAGTGCCGTGGACAAATGTGCGGAGCGAGACATCACCATCGTCATGGGCGATTTTAATGCCAAAATAGGGGAGGACAACACCGGATACGAAGAGGTGATGGGGAGACAGGGACTAGGCTCGGAGATGAGTGAGAACGGGGAGAGGTTTGTAGACTTTTGGGCTCTAAACCGACTTGTCATTGGAGGCAGCATCTTCCCACACAGAAGAATACACAAAGCAACTTGGGTCTCACCTGACCATACAACAGAGAACCAAATAGACCATATCTGCATTAGCAAGAAATTTAGAAGATCCCTTCAAGATGTTCGAGTGAGGAGGGGAGCAGATGTCGCCTCAGACCACCATCTGCTTACCTTAAGAATGAAGCTCAAGCTAAAGAAAAGCCGCACAGAGACAACAAGAAGACAGCGCTATAATGTAGGCCTCCTGAGAGAAACTGGAGTTAGAGAAGAGTTCAAACTGGTGCTGTCCAACCGGTTTCAAGTGCTACAGGAGCTAGTAAATGAAGAGGAGGCGGTCACCACAGAGCAGCAGTGGAAGGCAGTTAGAGAGGCGCTGAACTCAATCTGCAAAGACACTGTAGGGTTCAGGAAACACCACCACAAGGACTGGCTGTCGGCACAGACCTTGAAGAAGATAGAAGCGAGGAAGCAGAAGAAAGCAGCGGTCAACAACAGTCGCACGAGAGCAGCCAAAGTAAGGGCACAGGGGGAATACTCGGAAGCCAACCGCGAGGTGAAGAGGAGTATCAGGGCAGACAAGAGGGCCTACACAGACAGCCTGGCAGCAGAGGCAGAAAAGGCAGCAGGCAGCGGCAACATGAAACAGCTCTACGACATTACCAGAAGATTGTCAGGTAAGTATGGCCATACAGAAAGACCAGTAAAAGACAAAGAAGGCAAGCCTATTGCAGACAGAGCAGACCAACTCGACAGATGGGCCGAGTATTTTGAAGAGTTACTGAACAGACCTAGCCCACCCGACCCCCCCGACATCCAGCCGGCAGAGACCGACCTACCCATCAGCTGTGACAGACCCAGCCGAGAAGAGATCAGAAAAGCAGTGGCATTTTTGAAGAATGGCAAAGCAGCAGGGCCAGATGGCATCCCAGCGGAGTCTCTGAAAGCAGACCTAGAGACAACAGTTGAGATGCTGTACCCACTGTTTGGAAAGATCTGGGAAGAGGAGGTGATGCCAGCTGACTGGAAGGAGGGGTACCTAATCAAGCTTCCCAAGAGAGGCGACCTCAGCAAGTGTTCCAACTACAGAGGAATCACCTTGCTGTCAGTACCAGGAAAGGTCTTCAACAGGATCATCCTAGAGAGAATGAAGAGCTCCGTTGACCCCCAGCTGAGAGACCAGCAAGCAGGATTCAGGAAGAACCGATCATGTACAGACCAGATCGCCACTCTCCGCATCATCGTGGAACAGTCTCTGGAGTGGAGCTCCCCGCTGTACGTCAACTTTGTGGATTATGAGAAAGCATTGGACAGCGTGGACCGAGAGACTCTGTGGAAACTCCTACGACACTACGGTGTACCCACAAAGCTCGTCCGCCTGATCAAGAGCAGCTATGATGGCATGACATGTCGCGTGATCCACGAAGGGCAGTTCACCAGAGAGCTCCAGGTCAGAACTGGTGTCAGGCAGGGGTGTCTGCTGTCTCCGTTCCTCTTCCTACTGGCCATAGACTGGGTCATGAAGATGACCACAGAGCACAGACGAAGTGGAATACAGTGGACACTGTGGACACAGCTGGACGACCTCGATTTTGCAGACGACTTGGCATTACTGTCCCACACTCATCAACAAATGCAGGACAAGACCACGAGGCTTGCTGACATCTCGTCCCAAGTGGGCCTCACCATTCACAAACAGAAAACAAAGACAATGAGGCTGAACGCAACCAGGGAAGAACCAGTCTTGCTTGCTGGCACCCCGTTGGAGGAGGTGGAGTCCTTCACCTATCTCGGGAGCATCATAGACAAAAAAGGCGGCACTGATGCAGATGTCAGAGCACGAATCGGTAAAGCCAGAGCAGCCTTTCTCCAGTTGAAAAAAGTGTGGAGTTCCAGAGAGCTGTCACAACACACCAAAGTCCGGATTTTCAACTCCAATGTAAAAGCAGTTCTCCTATATGGAGCAGAGACATGGAGATTGACAAAAACCACAGTCAACAGAGTACAGACCTTCATGAACAGTTGCCTTAGAAGAATTTTGAAAATCCACTGGCCAGAGAAGATCAGCAACGTCAGACTCTGGGAGAGAACAGAGCAGATAACAGCAGAGAATGAAATTGGGCGAAGAAGATGGGGATGGATCGGTCACAGTCTGAGAAAGCCAGCTTCCAGTATCACTAGGCAGGCATTGTCATGGAACCCCCAGGGAAAGAGGAAAAGAGGTAGGCCGAGAAACTCCTGGCGTCGAGACCTCCAAGCAGACATCAAGAGACTGGGAACCACCTGGAGTAGAATCGAAGGAGAAGCACAGGACAGGAGTTGCTGGAGGTCTCTCGTCGACGGCCTATACCCGGGTAGGGGTGACAGGCGTAAGTAAGTAAGTAAGACTTCTCTCCTTTGTTCTTGTACAGGGTGATGATGACTGCATCACGGAGATCCTTTGGTAGTGTACCTTTTTCCCAGCAGCAGAGAAAGAGGTCCTGGAGCTTGTTGTGCAGTGCTGGGCCTCCATGTTTCCATATCTCTGGCGGGATTCCGTCAATGCCTGCTGCTTTGCCACTCTTGAGCTGGTGGATGGCTATGAGGGTCTCTTCGGCGGTGGGCGGTTCGTCCAATTCAACTTTAGTGGAAGGTGTGGGATTTGGAGGATGACTGTTTCTTGAACAGTGCGCTCAGCGCCGAAGAGGTCCTGAAAGTATTCCGACCAGCGGTTCAAGATGGAGGTATTATCTGTGAGGAGTGCCTGCCCATCAGCGCTTCGCAGGGGACTTTGTACCAGGTGCCTAGGGCCATACTCTGCTTTCAGTGCTTCGTAGAAGCCCCTGTAGTCACCGTTGTCAGCGCAGAGCTGGGTCCTCTGTGCGAGTCTGGACCACCACTCGTTCTGGAGTTCTCTAAGCTTGAGCTGGAGACTGCTGCAGATGAGGCGGAAGGCAGACTTCTTCTCAGGGCAGGAAGGCTGGGCTAGGTGGGCCTGGTGGGCGGCTCTTTTTTTTTTTGCTAGAAGTTCCTGGATCTCTACGTCGTTTTCGTCGTTGTTCCTCTTTCTAGCAAAGCCCAAGACTTCCACAGAAGATTTTACAATAGCAGTTTTCAGTTGTTCCCAGAGTGTTTCAGGGGAGGAGTCTGCTGGATCAACTGTGTCTTTGAGCATGCGCTGTAAATCGGCCTGAAGGGCAGCTTTCTTGTCGTCACGCTGAAGGCTGGCAACATCAAGCTTTTTCTTGGGGGGGGGGGGGGGGGGGGGGGGCCTTTCTTGGGTTTCAGCTTGAGGCGGAGCCTGAGTTTGCAGCGAACAAGGCGGTGGTCAGTTATTTATGTATTTATTATTTAATAAATTTATTTATAATATGTCTGTGTCTTACATCACAATTTATCAAAATGTCGAGATGCACTGATAAAAGACAAGATGTCGTATAGTCGAGTCTTTTATCAGCCATCAAACATTCTGACTAAATTTGGTGATCTACTGATGTTGATATATGAGAATAACTTCCTGTGGTTGTGTTGTTCTTTGAGTGATTAATTGACTGATGGAATGAGTGAGTGACTGCCTGATCGGTCTGTGATGGACGTCATGCAAGCTGGCGACAAAGACAGTCTCGCGGCGATTTGCGTGAATACATTGTCAGTACATAGGCCGTGTGAGTGCGTGTTTGCATGTGCGTATATGCTTTGTGCTGTGTAAGTTTCGGGGATATGTTGAGATTTATATTTGTTTCAACAACAGCAAAAACGAACACTCGCTTTAGATTGTCAAGCACAGAACATCCTTGCCTTTGCTAATCGGAAGCGTATTTCGTTCATATTTGTGTTCTTGGCAGTATTTTACAGTCAAACCCGGCGTCGTTGTTTCCAACGCATGTTCACACCTCTTTAGGTAGCGCACTTTTAAATTAAAAAAAACTTAAGGAAACAGAGGTCGGGGCAATATAAAAAAAATCACTGTATAGCATTGTTACGATTGTGGTTGTGTTGTCCTGTGAGAGCATACATATGTTAATCGTAGGAAACGATCCAATATTTATTTTGAGATGATGGTTGCGATTCACGTACCTTTTCGGTGGAATTTTCTTTTATTCGCGCGCAGAGCGGAATTTGCTTTGTTATTTTGTTAGGTTTGTTCCGGAAGTTTCTAGCGAAGTCACACGGAGAAAAGCGGTCGATTTTTGTATTGTGTAGTTACGATGAGAATAGACTAGAATGTTGGAGCAGAATCACGCTCTGTCTAGTGACTTCGTGTGTGTAACATCAAAGCGTCGGCAACCTTTTGAAACTCGGTATCAGAGTGAGCCGCTCTTTTGGTCACAAGTTGTTTACTGTGTGCGTGAAGTGTTCAGCCTTTTTCTTGTCTGTATTGAAATTTTGTGAAGGTTCTCGAAGTTTCCGAACTGCCTACCATACTTTTTTTGAGATGTCATTTTACCAAGGATTTGGGGCTGAAGTGAGCAGCCAAATTTTTGTAGCCTATTGTGGTTTTCTAGAGGGTTCATGTTTTATCGATGTTTGTGAGTTTCAGTTGCGTAGATTATTTTGATTGGTTGAGTTGTTTGATTTTCCTAGATTATTCTAGAAATTAGTGCACTATAAAAGATTGGTGCAGGGGAAGCACGCTCATACATTGTCTTGCATTTGTCAGTTGTAGAGACACACAGTTATCGTAGGTACGTGGCCCGTATAGGGTGTACTTTGTAAAAGAAACAGCGTAACAGTGTGGTGTACGTTGTGAGAAGAACTTTGTGTCGTAGTGTGGACACTGCAGAAGAGACTTTGTATCAGTGTTGATGCATTTGGAAGTGCATTGTGTGGTGATTGCATCGCTGAATTAAAATATTGTTGGAACTGTTAATCCAGTATTGTCTACATCCTTAAGCCACGTGTGACGGATTGCAGCTGAACGAAGTTTATTTTAAATAACCTTACGTGCGTGCGTCTGGTGTGTTTATCATACTACGACTACAACCCCACCACGTAACATATTGGCACCTCCGACGGGACCTCTTCAGTTGGTTCAGTGGAAAGGGAAGCAGGAGAAAACAGCCAGCAGTGAAAAGCAGAGATGGCGACATCAGAGATGGAGACATTTCTGAAAATTGGACAGGAATGTGGACTCGAAGGAGCTCAACTCCTCGAGTTTGTAAAGGAGAGAAAAAAGGGGAGATTAGAACGAAAGAAGGAGAGTTTGAAGAAAGAAAAAGAAAAGAGACTTGAAGAAGAAAAGAGACTGGAGAGAGAAGAAAGGGCTAAAGAACGTGAAATCAGGAAACTTGAAATTCAACGAGAAGAAGCAGAGAAACAACGAGAAGCGAAACGAGAAGAGGCAGAGAAACAGCGAGAAGAGGCGGAGAGGCAGCGACAACATGAAATTCATTTAAAGCAGATGGAGATAGAGGCACAGAGCCAGAGGGTTTCTGAAGCAACAGCCTTAGCCAGCAGAGAGCAAACAGCCCATGCGCCAAAGCTTCTACCTTTCGTTGAAAACTCGGATAAGATGGACGCTTACTTGGAGCGATTCGAGCACTTCGCAAGTAGCAATAATTGGAAACAAGAGACTTGGGCTATCAAACTGAGTGCACTTCTAACTGGCAAAGCGCTTGAATTTTATACTCGCTTACCAAGAGAAGAAGCCGAAGATTATACGCAGTTGAAAGCCGCCCTGCTGAGACAGTACGACTTCACTGAAGAGGGTTACAGACGACGGTTTCGCAAGCCTGAAGAAGGAGAAACACCCGGCCTATTCATTGAGAGAATCAGGAGCTACTTGGAGAAATGGATAGAGCTGACTGGTTTAAACAAAGAATACCAGGACCTGTGTGACCTCATCATCAAAGAACAAGTCTTCAACGCATGTTCTAAGGACCTGGCCGCCCACCTCAGAGGGCAAAAAGATCAGTCCCTGAAGGCCCTGGCCGACTTCGCTCAAAGATACCTTGACGCCCACAACATGAAGTTCGGGTCCAGTAAGCCACAGCGTGTGTCTGCACCAGCAGAGGAGATCCACAATGTCAGAGACACCCCGAGATACAAGCCGGTGGAGAACCTGACATGATTTCTCTGTGGAAAGAAAGGTCACAAGGCGATACGGTGTCCTTCTAAAGATGTTCCTCGAGGCGACAACATCAGAAAATCCAACCAAGATCGCGGGATAGCAGGAGAAGCAGTACCACGTCTCAACATAGAGCCGCTGCTGTATTAGCCAATGATGTGACGTCATCCAGTGACTTTGAGTCTAGAGAAACACGAGTGACACCAGAGCTGATTGAATCTTTCAGAAAGAATGGACGCATCCCAGTCGGAGATGGGACTACATTCTTACCAGTCTCAAGCATCGCGCTGCCTGAGAATGAAGTGCCGAACATGCCGATGGTGACAGGATTTGTCGGCAAAGCATCAGTGAGAGTGTTGAGAGACACTGGTTGTAGCTGCATCATCGTGAGAGAGGACCTAGTAGCTGAAGACCAGAAGCTACAGGAGTGGACCACCCACATTTTGGCTGACGGAACTGTAAGGATTATCCCCCTTGCCAAAGTCAGTGTCGACACCCCATACTTGACAGGAGAGGTGAAGGCGTTGTGCGTGAAGACACCAGTCTACGACCTCGTCATCGGAAACATTGATGGTGCCAGAAACGCAGACGATCCAGATCCAGAGTGGAGACCTGAAACATGTGCTGTTACCACGAGAAGTCAAGCAAAGAAGAGTCACCAGACCATCCCTCTAAAAGTGGCGGACAACACGGAAGCAGCAGTGGTGAATAAGGACAGGCTGGTGGAGCTACAGAAAGCCGACCCCACGCTTGACAAGTTCCGGGGTCAGACCGAGCCCGTAACGCGAAAGGGAAAGGAGATAACCTTCGAAACCAGAAAAGATGTCCTGTACCGGATATTTGACAGCAATAGAGACCAACCCGTGCGTCAAGTAGTAGTTCCTGAACATTTGAGAATGCAGGTGATGAAGCTGGCCCATGATTCCATATTGGGAGGACATTTGGGAATCAACAAGACGCTTGATAGAATCCGAGCCGTCTTTTACTGGCCTGATATGGGAGGCGACGTCACCCGTTTCTGCAGGTCGTGCGACATATGCCAGAAGACAATCTCCAAGGGAAAGGTGCTCAAGGTTCCTCTAGAGAAAATGCCACTGATCGACATACCTTTCAAGCGCGTAGCTGTGGACCTGGTGGGGCCAATATCTCCTCCAAGTGAAGATGGTCATCGCTACATTTTGACTCTGGCGGACTACGCTACACGTTATCCTGAGGCCGTACCATTGAAAAAAGATTGATACTCCAACAGTGGCAGAGGCGCTCGTCGACATGTTCAGCCCTGAGTGACCTGGGAACTCAGTTCGTCTCTGAATGCATGGAGGAAGTCAACCGGCTATTGAGCATCCGACACCTTACTACCACCCCTTATCACTCCATGTGTAATGGGCTGGTTGAAAAGTTTAACGGAACATTGAAGGTTATGCTGAAGAAACTGTGTGCTGAACAGCCAAGGTTGTGACATAGATATATCAATGCCTTGCTCTTCGCATACCGTGAAGTTCCTGAGGATTTGACAGGGTTTTCCCCTTTTGAATTACTGTACGGCAGGACTGTAAGGGGGCCCATGCATATCCTGAAGGAGCTGTGGACCAAGGATATCGACGCGCCTGAGGTGAAGATCAGCTACCAGTACGTCTTCGACCTGAGAGAGAAGTTGGAAGATACCCTCAGGATGGCTCGAGAAGAACTAGGGAAGGCGCAGAACAAGGGGAAGCATTACTATGATCGTAAGGCGAAACTTCGACGATTCCAGCCAGGTGACCAAGTGTTCGTCCTTCTTCCTACTGACAACAACAAACTCCTGATGCAGTGGAAAGGACCCTACGTTGTCGATACGGTGGTTGGCATCAACGACTACAGAGTCAAGATCAACAACAAGGTAAAGACTTACCATGCTAATCTGCTGAAGAAGTATATTGAGAGAGGTCGTCAAGACAGATCACAACTGGCCGCATCGGTACGTCTTGGTGATGACGGAAGACTAGACGACGAAAACCTGTTCGACCCAGGACCAGTAACATCTGAACTGTGTGAACTGTGAACTTTACCCCATGATTTGGTGGTGTTCCCGAGGTGAATTTTGACGTTAAACTACAATCTATCAAGGGTTCGCAGAACTTTGGAGCGGATTACTTGAGCAGAGCAGTTTGAATGAACATTTATGTGTCCAGAACAATTTGAAGAAACATTTCGGTGCTCAAGACTGTTTAAAGGAACTGTGAGACAATCAGTTATTTTGATTTCATTCTGATGAGAAGTTCTTTTTATTTTTGGTTTTGTGTAGGTTTACACAGCCACAACCGTATTTTTGAGGTTGGAGAAGAAATATTTGTGAAATTTCATTCTAAAGAGGGGGGTAATGTTACGATTGTGGTTGTGTTGTCCTGTGAGAGCATACATGTGTTAATCGTAGGAAACGATCCAATATTTATTTTGAGCTATCATGGTTGCGATTCACGTACCTTTTCGGTGGAATGTCTTTTATTCGCGCCGGGCCAAGAAGCCAGGTGAGTAGACAGGCTGTCCCATCTCCAAGGGGTTGACGCGGGGCTGAACGTGTGTGGGTGTGGGTCGCACCATCTGTGGTGGTGTAGGCCGGTAGACATGCTGGGCAGACATACCCATCTCATAGTTGTTGCTGTAGAGGGGGTGTGACGCCATGTGATGAGTACGAGGCAGGTAGAATGGCTGACCTGCAAAAGGTGATTTAGTAGCAGGGTCATAGTGTGCATCTGTTATACTCTGAGCCCCAGTACATGAGTAGGCGTATGCTGGGTAGAGGGCGCTCCAGCAACCACTGCACTGTATAGACGTGTCTGGCAGAGCTCTTCAGACCGCTGAGGAATCTCTGACTGCAGAGACTGCTGAGAGTGTGCCCCCAGGAGTTCAGTAAAGCTGTGTTGTCGACGGTAATTGTTTCGAGCCGGCGTGTGCTCTGATTCTCTGCCCTCTGTAACCCTGTGTGAGCGATTCCCGGTGTGGGGGTTGTCACTGGATGGAGACGCGAATACAGCAGCTACGTTGAGTGCCAAGTACCTTGTGCCACGGGGGCTGGGGTGTAGTGAGTCTCGGTAAAGAGCTTGATGCGGTGCTTGATTGGCAGTAAGAAAGATGCTGCTATGGTCTATGAACTCAACTTCAATTTTTTTGCAAGCTGTGCTCAAGTTCACATTTGACGTCAGGGTTGCTGGCTTGTTAGGGTGTGCACCTTTCGCAGGTACAATGGAAGACATGTGTAGTCTGGCAGCGGGAAAAGCTTTCTTACATGTCTGAAGGAGATGGGACCACCTGCGTTCCTCCACAGCTGATTTGTCAGTGCAGTCATTAACCCCAATATGGATGGTGAGATGCTGCACGTGGTGATGTGGGCCTGGCTGGGTAGTTACACACATCTCATTGTCGGCAATTTGTATACCAAGGACTGCACATTTTTGGACTCTACTGCCTGCCGGCACCATCCTGTAGACATCAACTGGACGGAGCACGGAGTCTCCAACAAAGAGGAAGGTAACCTCGCCCATGATAGGCTGCTGGAGAAGCTGTTCGCATGATGAGAGGAAGTCATTATGTGTAGGGGACAAAACTGGCCGATCATTGCTGACGGGGACTGCACCTTTTCCCGGTATAGCCGATTTCATCCTGCCAGTGCAGTCCCCGCTCTTAGGAACAATAGGGTTTGAGTCTTCACTGTTGTCATCTAGGACAGAAAAGCTATTACCTGTGGAGACAGTGGCAGTGGCAGCCACTTCATACGTTGTAGGCTTCTCAGTGGACAGTGAGGAAGGACCTCCAGGCTGCTGATGGCTTGAAATCAGTGACCTGGACACCCGATGAAGCCACAGATTGTTGCGGCGCTTGCAGTGCTGTGATGTCCTTATTAGCGGCGACAAGCTGACTAGCCAGAGTGATGTTCTCTTTTTCCAGATCAGCGATCCGGGACTCGAGAGCTTTCAGAGTGGCGCCAAGCTGACTGGCTAGCGCGACCTTCTCCCTTTCCATGTCCACCACCCGGGACTCGAACGCTTTTATTGCAGCGTCAAGCTGACCTAGTAGGGCGTTGTTTTCGTTATCCCGGATGACAGTTCGGGATTCTACAGCTTTAACTGCAGCAACACCTTCTTTCCCAAGGTCAGTGAATCTGGCCTCGAGCGCTTTTGAGGCAGCTTCAAATGTATGTGTCAGTTCATTGATTTCCTCCCCTACCTGTGCAATCTTTGTAAACAAGTGGGGCGTGTTGAAGACGGTGGGTAGGTGACGATAGCGGCGCGCGGAGCTGCAAATGCGCTTGATACTGGAACTTGTTGGCGTGGAGCAGCAATTGAGGAGTTCCTCTTCATCTATGTCTAACCACTCCGGTTCAGACATGTCATGCTTGCCCTTTGCGACTGGAGAATGGCAGCATTTCAGCAGTGTCTCCTCGTCGATGTCAGACCACTCGGCTTTGGTAGAAGTGTCAAAAGCAAGTTTCTTTCAGAATTCCAGGTGTTGGGGCGAAGTCTGAAAATACCGCATGCATCTGGATGGAGGCCAGCTGATGTGCATACGCGGCCTTCTCCAGGGCAGCGGTTGGGCAGTCCATATCAAAGATTGACGCTACTAGCGGTCCTAGACTATCGATTTCATCCTCTCCAACCAGGGGGCAGAGAACACCTTGGGCTAGCAGGGTTCCGGTGTTTTCAACGTGCTTGAAGTAAAGACCGTATGAAATAAGTTTATCATCATCTGTGATTAGTCTGATGATCGTTGTGGACAGGTGAGTAGGTGGTATTGATGGGCCAAGAAGGGCTCGGTGCAGTTGACCTGTACAGTGGCTTCAGTGTCAACACGGTGTTCAATCGGTAGACATGACTGGTGTGACGCGGGTTTACAGTAGCGTCTCAAAAGGACACGTCGCCATACGCATAACTCCTCGAGAGAACAATGCAGAACCTTTTGTAGTTCATCGCGAGTATCCTGTAGCTGGAAAACATTACGGATAGCTACAGTAGGTGTAGCGGATGTTTCAGACATTACTTACTTACTTTACTTACTTACGCCTGTCACCCCTACCCGGGTATAGGCCGTGGACGAGAGACCTCCAGCGACTCCTGTCCTGTGCTTCTCCTTCGATTTTACTCCAGGTGGTTCCCAGTCTCTTGATCAGTGTCTGCTTGGAGGTCTCGACGCCAGGAGTTTTTTGGCCTACCTCTTTTCCTCTTTCCCTGGGGGTTCCATGTTTCAGACATGGTGATGACTATACATTTTATTGGCAGGGAGTTGTTTGTGCGCTGCAGAAATGACAATCATAGTGCATGAAATTAGATAATTGACAGCATGACTACCAATGCGTGATTGGGATACATTTTTTTTCTAGGGGAAGGCACTCGCGAGAAGGGAGACTCTTTGTCGGAGTCAGCTGCTCAAGTTCCAAGTGACGCGTCAGCCGCTTTAGTTCCAAAAGGCGCGAGACGCGCAAATGTACGCAATCAATGTTATCAATGCCAAAACATTATTTTCAGTCTGTTTGACAAATCATTTTTAATTAGAGGATATAAGAAGTACACGCTCACCTGTTTCTTTTCAAGCCCACACTGTTGCAAACATTCACAAAAAGTATTCAAGAAATCAAAACTCACTTGGTGCAGTGTTGTAGATCTACTCCAAGGTTAGGCTAACGAAAGTCGTGGAACAAAAATAGCATTTGAAGTGTTCACAACAACCTTTCAGGATTATTTATCATATAGACCTAAATAGAGAGAGAGAGATTATTAATAAATAACCTTGCATGTATGATTTGTATTTCAGGTTCAATGGTCACAGTTCTCAAGTCATTGGGCTTCAGAAATCTCTTCAGTATTTCAAGGCAGCTAAACTGTTTTACCCATGTGCCTAATCGACTGAGCTGCAGCGGCATGCCACAAGTCTGGTGAGCAGCAATATTAAAAGGCACCAAGATCGCATCTGCCCTCCCCCCAAAAAAAAAACAAAACAAAAAAAAAAAACAAAAAAAAAAAAAAAAAAAAAAAAAAAAAAAAAACACATAGTGTGCTAGCCAGGCCATCGGGGTAGAGTACGAAAAGGCCCATAACATGCCACATCAACACAAGCAAGAAGTAAGCATTACCTAAAATAAAATAAAAACTATTATTAACAGGTAAATTATATTTTATTCTGGAATATGTGGTTCAGGTCATAAATGGCTGATTCACAGTGGCACTTACAATTTGATAGCATAGAAATACTAGATTGAAAACTCATTTACATTTTATTATGAAGTCTTCAAAATTTCTCAATCAGCAAAGCGTGAGAAGCAGTCTATCATGTGGCTGTACTACAGTTGCATTAACATATGTTTGGTTTTTGGCTGTTTTGTCATTTGAGTTGCCAAATGGTCAATCTTTTAAGCACAAGTATAGTGAAAAAGGGCAGACTTTCAGCACCTACACTGTAGGTGCTGAAAGTCTGCCCTTTTTCACTATACTTGTGCTTAAAAGATTGACCATTTAGCAATAAAAATGACAAAAAAAGCCAAAACCCAAACATATGTTAATGCAGTGTAGAACTGGAACAGGTTGTTAGTTGTCTCTCCTTTTTTCTCACAAAGTCCACTCCAAATACTTCTTCTTCTGCTGGTTGCCTCTGCACACCTTTACTTTCTTGCAGCCTTGAGATGGCGGGGTCATTCAGATTTTCAAATTCTTGATCTGATCTCTTCCTCCAGCAGGTCTATCTTTATCTTCTAGCTTGCTATTTCAGAATTTGCACTCTGCAGCGATGGCCAGGTAGTCTAATGGTGAAATCCATAAAAGAGAAATTAAAAAAATATAAATAGTATATATTTATGATTAACTTAAAACGTCAAACGTATTTCTAAAGCTGCACTCAATATTTGTCCACAGACCAGGAGACTGAAAAGAGAGCCAATGCCAGGGAATCAACAGGGTCGCTGACGTGTGTCACAACGAGGTCCCCAGTTAATCTCCTACAAGAACTGGATCGCCTTTGCTTGACCAGTTAGTGTCCAAATTCTGAGAAACGTGAGGAAAGAACAGAGGACTGACCAGTTCTAATCACTGGGTAGAGGAAATAAACAACAACAACAACAAAAACCCCAAGAAACTAGCAACATGAAATTCCACATAGACCTAAATAGAAAAGCAAACATTTCTGACTAATGTCTTGACAGAATCTTTTCACACACTTTTTCTCAGCTGCAGCCACATTTTATGTAAACGACATGAGGACACTGCCAAGAGTAAATATTTAGAAGTACTTCCTGACAGACACCTGCACAAGCACAGCATTGTGGTTAATCCACAGTTTCTATTTCTAGGAGCAAATCAAAGTGTGCGACGGTGGCCAGACAGGCATAATCAATGTCAAATGCCGACCCGCATCCAGAAATTACACCATACTCGAGGCATGTCAGTCGTGGGACTGAAGAAATCATATTCCTACCACACGCAGGTGCAAGACCAGCTAAATATCACAGGTTATTGTTTTTACCCAAAGGGATGTAAATGTATCGCAAATCACACCAGACATTCCATTGATGGCATCACTGTTTTACACTGTCAGCTTTCTACAAAGAACAATGAAAGCCTGACTTGGAAAGTGAAATGTCACCACAGAGTGTAAGCGAAATGTTAGGTATGCACCTCTGCTTTTATTGTCAGCATATATACACAAAGATATACTTGCATCATTGTTTCACTGCCCCACATTTGCCAACTACAGTGTCAGGTGTATGTTGCAAGACTTGATCTTCCTGCCGCCGAAGATTTTACAGCCGGAATCTGTACTGCCCCCTTTTGTGAGCAGTCTTGATTTGTTGGCAGTTGACTCGCCTGCTGGAATTGGGTAGGGGTGCAACTCACAGGGTTCGCCATCCTACAATTAATGCTGACGGAGAAGAAAAACGTTGCATGAGTATATGCTCATCATAAATAGATCTGATGAAATGTGTTACTCAGTGTAGAACTGAGTGATGTTCTATTTGTACTTGTCGTGATTTGTTACAATGAGTGAGAGAGTGCAAACTGAAGAAAGGTAAAAAACACGAGCCCGGTTTTGAGGCCGATTCCCGATCAGTTTTCGAATCGGTAGGTGATCGGACCAGACTAAAAAACGTGTGTACTGCCACACATTTCCCGACTTGTTTAGCCGACCGGTTTGAACCGAAGATCAAAGTCGTACCTGTTCTGCAAAATGACAACTAGTTTTGACAGTGATGATGATGTGCTTGCATTATCAGCAGTTTTGCATCATCGTATTCGGGAAGAGGCGTGCGAAACATCAGCACTGAACGGCGGTGGTACTGATCACAACAGGCGTGTTCCACCATTTGCAAACCGTGCTGAAACGACCTGATTTGCTTGACGCGCTCTGATTGGTTGAAGCTTACGATCGGGACCGATTCGGATCGGAAATATAGAGCAGGTTCTAGTCACCCGATTCCCAGCCGATTGTGACCGGATCGGATAATTGACGTCATCCGATCGCAAACGGATCGGAATCGGCTTCAAAATCGGGGCACAACCGGCCCGTGTGGCGGGGCCTTTATGGGCATACACCTTTGGTTATGGTATTTCTGGAGAGTTAATTCCATATTTAAAATCACACACACACACACACACACACACACACACACACACACACACACACACACACACACACACACACACACACACACACACACACAGGGAGACGCAACCATCAGAGTGGGTTACCTAGCATTTCATGTGAAAATGGGTTCCCATATTTCTATTTATTCTAGGGCTCTGGAATTGATGCGAATGTTTAGAACTCACATTATAACTAAGCTCTATAAATTAAAATAAAATAGACATTTTCTAGAAACAGAGCCACTAGATGCCGAAAAAATGGGTTTCTGCCAATAAAGTGGGTGGGTGTCTCTCTCACACAAATGAAACTGGCATTACAGTCAAAATGGGTGTCTTCACAACAGTAGGCGTCTGTAATAAGGTCAAGTTCATGGAATACTTCTTTTTCACATTAATTTTTTTTCCCAACTTAAATGTGTATGTGTGCTTTAACATTCTTTACATAGTATGGTGCAAAATTCAATAAACACTGGCCCGAAACCTTTCGATTATGATTTTTACAGAGGAAATCGTTTAAACATTGCTGCGTTTTGTCCTTTTGAAGCAAAACAGTTTATCATGGCATTGATGTGAGAATCAACATAATGTATTCTGGAAATTAAAGGACTTTTTTTGTGCGTTTTGGGGTACTCTGGAGTTTCAGACAAACAGCAACAGAGCATTTTGAATATTAACCCTTATCATTCGGAATACACCAGTGTGTGCAACTAGTGTAACTGAAATAGTCCAAGGGTTAGTGCCAGAATAGCTTGGTGCCTCTAGGCGCCAAGCTATTGTGGCACCACCCTTGAACTAAAGCCATTGGTCTATGTCCTCATCTGTAAGTACTGTAATGTAGCTTGCATAGAATTATGGCAGTGAACAGATTTGAAGCTATTTAGCCTCAGTATGACTATGATGCGGGTCAAAAAGTGTGGAAAAATATCAAAGATAGAAAAAGACCCAGACGAAGAAACGAACACTTAACTTATTCTACCCCAGCAAAATTTAAGATCCACCACGATAGTTCAAGGGTGATGCCAGAATAGCTTGGCGCCTATGGGCACCAAGCTATTCTAGCATCACCCTTGAACTATCGTGGTGGATCTGTGTCCTGCACTGCAACGCAGTCTTCTGAAGACGACTTCAACATTTGGGCTTAACTTATTCTACCCCAGACACACCACAGCAAAATAAAGATCCACCATGATAGTTCAAGGGTGATGCCAGAATAGCTTGGTGCCTATGGGCGCCAAGCTATTCTGGCATCACCCTTGAACCATCATGGTGGATCCGTGTCCTGCACTGCAACGCAGTCTTCTCAAGACGACTTCAACATTGGGCTCAACTTATTCTACCCCAGACACACCACAGCAAAATAAAGATCCACCATGATAGTTCAAGGGTGATGCCAGAATAGCTTGGCGCCTATGGGCGCCAAGCTATTCTGGCATCACCCTTGAACTATCATGGTGGATCTGTGTCCTGCACTGCAACGCAGTCTTCTGAAGACGACGTCAACATTTGGGGATTCCGATCTTGGGGTAGAACGAGTTAAAATGACAGAACAGAACACTGACATTAATTAACTAACTGACAACATAAGAAATCACTTGAAACTTCAGCCTTTATTTAACGTCTTTCGTCTCCAACAAACAACCAGCCATTCTTTCATTTGCAAAATGGTATGGCAGTACAACCAACCATTCTTCAGAGCATGGAATTACTCGTACTAAAAAAAGAGGAAAACCCCTTTTCACTAGGGGGGTCCGGGGGCATGCCCCCCCGGAAAAATTTTTGAAAATTTACATTAAAATTTGTGCAATCTGGTGCATTTTAGAGAGAAACTGAGCAGTTTAACCACCTAAAAATCTTGCTTTTTTTTCTTATTTTTGGGGTGCACTTTTTATTTTTTGTGTCAAAGGTTTAAAAGTTATACTAAAACAAAGTATTCAACAGAATATTTATATCCAAATGCTTATTCAAAATACATCTGAATGTCTTTCCATTTTTTTTAAAATTTGAGTTTAATTATATAATATATATACTTTCTTTAATAATCTCTGCTTAATCAGCTGTAAGTATGGATTCCTTTTATCTCTTATTTAATACTATGTACCATGGTCACTGAGCTGGAGAAAGGTTATATAGATTTTTCAACATAATTTCATCAAACTTTACTGGGAAAAAATACATTGTAATAAATTTATTCACCATCATGAGTAATATTTCCAATGGCACTGCTTTTAGCTTTCTTGTGTTTCGCTGTAGACACGTGAGCATCAAGTGCTACGCGGCCGCGTAGTTAATATCAACTCTGCGCAGTTCGCGGCAATACGCCTGCCCACAGGCCGCTAACTTGCGAATACACTGAGCGCGGAGCTCGTCGTTTACGCTTTTCTCGAGCCAAGTCCATCTCCAAATATTCTTGGCTCCAGAATCGTCTGACGTCTATTCTGTCTCCGCGTTTAAGTATTTTCTCTTCGCCGTATTTTGACCAGACTACGACTCCACTGAAGACCGGAAGTGACCTGTGCGAGCTAAAGCTAACGCCTCGCTCAATTTTCAATACGCGATTTGGGGATATCCGCCACATAAAGATCACGAAACACGGTATTGGAATAGTGACTTTACGATTTTGTTTTCGGCGGAAATTCGGCGGAATGGCAGCTTCATTTAAGCGGAAATCCGCCAAAAAGAGGAAAATTCCATGCTCTGATTCTTTCATTTGCAGAGTTTTTAAAATGGCATGCAGTATATTACAAAATGATCCCCCCCCCCCCCCAATAACACTCTTGTAATCAATTTTTACATTGTCAATGGTTTTCTTATCTTATTATATTGTCTTTTGTCCCCAGCCGGCTGTTTCGTTTTGCAAATCCAAAGGTTATACAGTATACAAAATGTGACCCTTTCTCACGAAACCAGTCTTAACTCGCAGCGAGCCAATCAGCACTACACGCAATAATATGTGGTGGGGGGGGTCAATCTGGGGCATTTTCACTTTTTGGGAGAAATGTATTCTACATACACCAAAGTATCGTATGGTTAAAATCTTTATCATGAAAAATGCCATTAAATAGGTAAAAAATGATTTTAAAAGTCTGCCCTTGGCCCCAATTATGCTGCACACAGAAACTTCACAGGCTGTTTTCTCAAAATGGCCGCCGGAGGCTTTAACAACTTTAAACACTTAAGAACAGCTTTTACAATTTTTGCACTACAGCATACAGTCATATATCACAGTAATCAGCAAACACTGTAGTTTTCATAAATGCATATATGTCAAAACATCCAAGATGCGAGTTCTTAAGACTGATTTTGTGAGAGAGAGGGTCACAAATGATCCAGGCGTCCATCAGATAAAAAAAAAAAAAAAAAAAAAAAAAAAAGCAGGCTATACATGCTGAAACCACCCCAATAATAACACTGATGTAATAAATCTGTATGAAATCGAAAATGCTGCGAGTGGCGGCTCAATTCATTTCTTTTGTAACTTTTTCAGTCTGTTGCGGACGTAATCCTTAATGTTTGTCCAGCGCCTATGTCTAAGTGCAGGTTCCAGCGCCATTGCATACTGTATCTCGGCCTTTCCAGGAAGTTTGTTCATGACGAGGTGTGTCTTGAAACGAGTTTGAACAGCTTTCTCTTCAGCTTCCCCCCATGGTTTTCTTGTAAATCTAGCTTTCTTTCGAACAGGAGCTGACGCAGTACTGTCATCATCAAAACTATCTAGATTGTCATCAGGCTCTGGACGTCTTTTCTCCGTCATGCTCATCGATTCCTGTGTTGCTGACTTGCTACTTGCTTCATTCACAGGTGCTGTTCCCCCCGAGACCTCTCTGCCAGTTTCTGATGCGTCTTCATTGTCAAAGTCAATCTCTTCATCATCGCCCAGCTCAGCTCTAATGCAACTCTCAAAATCTGTCATCCCATTGTTAACTGACAGAAGAATCTTTGCCACTTTTGCCTTTTGAAGGACGTCTTGAGGTTGGCGGTAGATATGGCGATGTATCCGAATATCATGGCCAAGGAAATCTGCCAGCTGATCCTGGTCTAACTCCGAGATGGCCATTGACTGAGCCAAAGTTGCAACCTGTTTCCGCAACTGAGTAAATGTGAACATGGCTGGGTATGACACCCCTGCTTCTAGGGCATGGGCCTTCAGAACATCATGGCCTCTGTAAGGCCTCTGACCAGAAGGTGTGGCAAAGATGTACTGGGAATCAGCGAGAGCTGGCACCGATTGCCTCATTTGAAGGATTCTGTCCACAGTTGTCATCATCTTCTTCGTCAGCAAAACGGGAACACTCCTATTAAACTTGCCTCTGATTTCCACTCGCTGAAAATGATTCACCATTTTCTTCTCAACCTCTGTGAGACCTTTCAAGATATCTTGATTGGTGATCGATCCAATCTTAGCATTCTGGAAGTCTGACACCTTCATTCTCTGAACTTCTCCCCCTCGTTTTCGGTTGAAAAGTGATACAGCACAAAGAGTTGCTTTAACCACTGTCGGATAATCTTCCGAAACCATCCTTGTCTCAAGAAGCTGTTGGACCTTCCTCACATCTTCACATGATGGGATCAGCTTGGGTTTGTTCATGGTCATTTTCCCGACCGACTGGGCTGCTGTAGCGGACACACAATCATACCAGTCCCCGTTGAAGACAGAGTCAAACCGCTGCGCCTCAGAGAGCTCCTGTCGCCACCTGTCGTCTGAACCCTGTCCAAGCTGTTTGGATGCCTGTGACTGTTTGATCTGTGAACACTTTTTCAAAGCATGGCCTATGCGCATTGCGAGATTGCCTTTTTTGAACTGATGTGTGTCCTCATCAAAATCTGCTAGCTCTTTTACAGCCAGGACAACATGATCAAAGCTAGCTGAATTGATCACAGCATTTAAACTTGCGATTTTCATTTCTGACCTCACTCTGATAATCTTCAACAGTCTCCCTAACTCCCGCATCTCTTTCCATACTCAAGAAGCAAGGGGTCAGTTCTGATGAGACGGCTTATCTCATCATCTCTCTGGGTAGCCAAGACCTTGTGGTAGAAGGAAAATTCAACGTCTAAGGGTATTGGAAGCATGAGCCGACCACGGCGAGCGGCGTCCCCTCGCCGAGTGATCTGAAACCCTCCTGGCTTCTGACAGCAACGTTTTGAGTGTACAGAGATCAGCTTTTTTTGATAGAGCCCTTTGCAATGGCTACAGGCGAGAAGGTCGTCTACCTTACTAGTTTTGGTGCGATACTTAGGAATCAAACATCCGGATTTGTTTTCAAGAACAGCAACGTTATGCATGTAATCACCCTCATCTTGTAGTCTGATCCATGCTCGACGTCTCTGCTTGGTCCCTTTTTTCATCGACAAAATTTTAGCAACGTCAGCCTCATCTGCATGGACATCTTGTAAGTGCGTGCTCATTTTCAAGACAAGCTTGCCACACAATTTGCATGCATGTTTCTTGTCCCATTTGTACTTTCCTTTCCCTCTCTGCGACACGTGCACACCCGTTTCTTCTGTAAGTGCTCTTTCCCCACTCTTTCCAGCATCATGTTCCTCCTGCCTATCCACATTCTCATTGCCACCCCCTAACGCACACTGCACCTTGCTGGTACTAGCGTCACCAACACCTGGCCACCCCAAACCTGCCACTTTGATGAAATCTAACATAGTCGATACAATACTGTCTATGTCCGAGATCCCAGCAATTGATGCTGACACACCCTCTGAATCCGGTGAGCTCGAGCCAGGAACAAACTCCTCGTCATCGCTGCCCTCGTATTGCGATGCGCTGGCACTGCTCTCAGTCTCGGGTCCATCCCAGGCGCCATTTGCCAACTGGAGAAAGAAAGAAAGAAAGATTAAAACCAAAGCTGCCTTAGAAACAGAAACAGCCCAATTTTGGTTTAAAGGGGCCTTGCACAAGAATAAAAAGAGTAATCCCGTGTATGACCGATTTACATATGTGTGACCTCGGTGACGAGGGCTGGCTTCTGCAGCAGTCAAAATCCACGTTTTCTGAAAATGCAAGCAGTTTTCACACATTTGTCAACCCTGCGTGACCCTTTGAGAGAGGTCACTCAAATTGGCATGTTTAAAAAGGTCTTGCCACAAAGTATCCTTGGGCCAAGCTTGAAGAATGTGGCTTGAATAGTCTCCGAGAAAATGCCACCGTTAACTCATTCTACCCCCAGACACACCACAGCAGGATAACAGGGGTGGGATTCTAGTAAGAAAGAAAACGCGGAAAATCAAACGACATTGGTGGGGGGTGGGTGGGTGGGGGGGGGGGGGTGGGGGGGGTGGTTTCATGTCCTTCATTTTCAGCGGCCGAAAAATCAAACGACAGGGGGGGGGGGGGGGGGGGGGGGGATAGGCACGCGTGTCCACCGTTCGCCAAAGTATCCAAAAACCGACAGGGGGAGCGAGACCAAACACACCCGAAAATGGACTTTGTTATGACACTCCTGATCTGCAGTATAAAAATGGAATGTGCGTACCAGTTTATGTTCAGATGCACACTAAACGGCACTCTGTCTTGGACAATATCCTTTTTCACCGCCATTTTCCACTGCGACCTAAAGCTACTGGAAGTGTCGGGCGATAGTGAACCAAACTACATACAAATCCAACCCATTTGAGATTTTTTTGCCATTTAAGAAGATTTTTTTTTTTCTCGTCTTTTTTGTTGTTATTAGACGCGGAAAATAAATATGCTTCAGCGGAATTGTGAAAGAATTTCCACGGAAATCCGCGGAAACGCGGAAGAATCCCACCCTGGGATAAGGATCGACCATGATAGTTCAAAGGTGATGCCAGAACAGCTTGGCGCCTACGGGCGCCAAGCTATTCTGGCATCACCCTTGAACTATCATGGTCGATCTGTGTCCTGCGCTGCAATGCGGTCTTGAGAGGACAGGGGCAAAATTTAAGGATTTTGGTGTTGGGGTAGAATGAGTTAAAGTTTACCATGGACGACGGACGGACGACCAGTGGCCCAGAACATAAACTCACTTTTGCTTCGCACGCACGCCAGCCAATAAAATGAAGATGATCATAGAATCACTTTACTTACCAGTTTGTAATTGGGAGCATTCCGCTGCCGTCCATGCACCCTCCTACCAGACGCACCCTCTGTGGCAGAGGCTGGGGGGCCATGATTCTGCAGCATAGATCCCGATGGGTTTGGACATCCTGCTGCCATCCGGCGCTGGGTGTGTGCCAGAAAGTCCTGAGCCGGTGTGACCAAAATGGTGTTGCTGAGAACATGTCCAATACAACCATGTAAACCAACTGACATTTTGAATCAGATTGATTGTACATTGCTTAACGTCCCGACAGCCACTAGGCTTTCTCAGGACGTGCCTGCACTGCTTGTGAAAAAAAACCCACCTAAACAGAACATTGCCATGTATGTCGCCTGCCGGTCAAATACGTTAACTCATTCTACCCCAACACCAAAATCCTTAAATTTTGCCCCTGTCCTCTCAAGACTGCATTGCAGTGCAGGGCACAGATCGACCATGATAGTTCAAGGGAGATGCCAGAATAGCTTGGCGCCCGTAGGCGCCAAGCTATTCTGGCATCACCCTTGAACTATCATGGTGGATCCTTATCCTGCCGTGGTGTGTCTGGGGTAGAATGAGTTAAATAAACCTAACACATGGGGCCAAGACATAAAGCTAAGACCATTTAGCAACACACATCCAATATCAAGAGCTACAGGCAGTGCAGACAGTAGGGAGAGTTTTAAAAAGGCAAATTTATACAGGTGAATGGACAAAGGGTAGACAGAAACACATGCATGCCCCAGAATTGAGAGAAAAACCCACCCTGTGGGGCTGACCAGGGTGACCCTGAGAACTAAAAACTGGCAATACAGTAAAAAGCGATACTTCAGTTGCACATTCCTAAACGAGACCTGTTTGTGGACGTTCGTTCTTCGAATCGCGAGGCAGTTTTGCGAACGAGGATTGAAATCTGGCGCCATTTTTGTTTTTAAAAAAAAAAAAGTCAACTGATAGTTACTGTGCATGCATGTGGCAAGTTAACACGTCAGAAAAAAAAAGAAAGAAGAAACAAAATCGCGTGGCAGATTGACCTTGTAATGGGGTTATTGAACGAATTCCTTTCATTGAAGAAGAAAGCTTTTGTTAAAATCGTGGGGTTCTATTATCATTTACTACAAGACTCAACGGTCAGGCCCGGCCGGTGCGGCCGAAGACACGTTTGAAAGCAGACGCCTTATTTTTCTGGGCCAAACGGGTACGGGGATTGGAGGCATCTCTCAGTTAAATAACTGCACTGAACAAGTACATTTGGGCGTGCTCTTAACTAAGAAATATTGCATAAAATACCTCTGCAAATGCGAGAGAATGACCGGTGCGTCCGTTGGAGACGAAAGACGTTTAAGCAAGGGAAGGAACTCCGTTCATCGGTGTTGGACCAATCAAATTGATCTGAAAACACTCCGGCCGCTTCCGTGTCCACACACAGGCCCAGGGCATCCCTGAAACACAACGATGAAGTAAATCTGTTAAAATGGGCACATCGTATTTTGATATTTTTTTCTGAATGTTGAATGAAAGATAATACAGAAACAACCCTCAGAAAAAATGGGTGTCTGATCTGGCCACCCAAAATTTTACACAGACCCAGATTGCATAAGGATGGTAAAGAAAGTAACCCAGTTCAGTCATTTGGTGTACGCACACACACACACACACACACACACACACACACACACACACACACACACACACACACACACACACACACACACACACACACACACACACACATTCATCCCATTTGAAGTGTGCAGATCAGTGTAGCGGTACTGCCTGATAGCGACTGAGTGCTTGCACATTAAGGCCCCGCTACACGAGCCCGGTTTTGAGGCCGATTCCCGATCAGTTTTCGAATCGGTAGGTGATCGGACCGGACTAAAAAACGTGTGCACTGCCACACTGACATTTCCCGACTTGTTTAGCCGACCGGTTTGAACCGAAGATCAAAGTCGTACCTGTTCTGTAAAACTATGACTGCTAGTTTTGACAGTGATGATGATGTGCTTGCGTTATCAGCAGTTTTGCATCATATTCGAGAAAGGCCCCGCCACACGGGCCGGTTGTGCCCCGATTTTGAAAGCCGATTCCGACCCGATTGCGATCGGATGACGTCAATTCATATCCGATCCGGTCCCAATCGGCTGGGAATCGGGTGTCTAGAACCTGCTCTATTTTCCCGATCCGAATCGGTCCCGATCGTAAGCTTCAACCAATCAGAGCGCGTCTCGCAAAGCATGTCGTTTCAGTACGGTTTGCAAATGGCCGAACACGCCTGTTGTGATCAGTACCACCGCACTTTCCGCTGATGTTTCGCACGCCTCTTCCCGAATATGATGCAAAACTGCTGATAATGCAAGCACATCATCATCACTGTCAAAACTAGCAGTCATTTTGCAGAACAGGTACGACTTTGATCTTCGATTCAAACCGGTCGGCTAAACAAGTCGGGACTTGTGTGGCAGTACACACGTTTTTTAGTCCGGTCCGATCACCTACCGATTCGAAAACTGATCGGGAATCGGCCTCAAAACCGGGCACGTGTAGCGGGGCCTACTCAGTACGCTCCGGCCGTGGTAACTCGATCGCTGAATTATGTACCACTTCCGCAAGTGAATTGTAACCATTTTCAGAACAATCTAGAAAAATTACACTTACCGCATACAAACAGCTCTGCGTTTGCTCTAGTCTAGGGGGGTAGTATCCCGATGTTGAGATGATCAGTGTGCGGTCTACAGTTCAGATTTATTCAGCCCATTGCGTTGGTTTCGGGAGGGGAAAAAAGCCAGAAGCTTTCTTTGATGGTTTCAGGGTAGCTTTCGTCCCGATTGCAGGTACCCCAATGGTAATGCCTGACCGTTTCAGTGAAATGTATACGCACAAATAGTATCGCTCTTCCCCATGTCCTTGCTTAGTTACGGGAAAGCTTGTGGGACCCAGCAACAGCCGGAGCCGCGCTGCGGCATTTTTTTTCTTCTATTTTCTGATTGGCTGAAAATGCGCGCAACGGTGAAGTGCTACTTATATTGTTTTCCTCCCTACGTCACACGACCAGTCACTTTAGCGCAAACCGTACCATGTGACCGTGATATAAAAACCCCTGTAGCGAAACTTGAAATGCCGGCGCCATTTTGTAGCCCTCTCGATGACGCGTCTTGGATGCCAGTTTTGTTCTATGAAAAGGTCGCCAAAGGTTCTAAAGTGCAAAGTTACTTATATTAGTGATGTTCGAAACAACAAGCACACTCAGC
>BTPG01000002.1:166826079-167020202 GCA_036245525.1 Semisulcospira habei
TGTGTTGAAGTTATTCTTTCTAGGTGGTTTTTTTTTTTTTTTTTTTTTTTTTTTTGGGGGGGGGGGGAAGGGTTTTCTTTAAAATTGTACTAATGTGTTGTAGCCGTGCTCTCTACACGTGTTTCTTTCTTTCTTCTTCTTTTTTTTTTTTTTTTTTTTTGTGTGTGTTTTCTTGGGGTTTTCTGAGACATATATAGAGTTTGCAGAGGTTACGATTTTTATTTGTTGAAACGTTTCTTCTTTCATCTCAGGACACAGCACCGCTTTTGGCACTTTTTCAAAGTTTAAAAGTTAGGGCTGATCATATCTACACTGATGCACTTGTCCTCCTCCCCGCCTCCACCCACCTCCCTAACAAAACAAAATTAATCAGGCACTTCTGATTCTTATATGATGTTAATTTCCTTATTGAAAAGAACGTTAAACCTGAAGTTTCCGCAGGAGCAATACCCTTGTGTTTGACAACAACACTATACTACCAAGTGCTCCTCCGTCTGAGGAACAACACAGCCATTTGTGAAAATTGTGATACTGCTCTGCACAAACCTCCTCCATATGAGGAACACAGGATCAGATCACAGAAGTAGTCATAATCACGCATGCTGTATCCTCTTACACTGACTGACGATTACTTAAGAGTTAGTTCAACGTTCATCAAAATCAAGACATTTCACACCTCCCCTCTGCTGACACGCATCAATGACCACATTGCTACTCTGATGGGCACTTGTGCATGTCCACGGAAGACAAAGCTATGCAACCTGTGTGTGACTGGAGCCCCACTGTGCTCAGAGAGTGGTGTGTGACAGGATTAGGGAATTAGCAATTACCTGTGACGAGAAAGCCAGCTTCCAGTATCACTAGGCAGGCATTGTCATGGAACCCCCAGGGAAAGAGGAAAAGAGGTAGGCCGAGAAACTCCTGGCGTCGAGACCTCCAAGCAGACATCAAGAGACTGGGAACCACCTGGAGTAGAATCGAAGGAGAAGCACAGGACAGGAGTTGCTGGAGGTCTCTCGTCGACGGCCTATACCCGGGTAGGGGTGACAGGCGTAAGTAAGTAAGTAAGTACCTGTGACACCCGGGTCAGTCAGCTGCTCCCCCGCCCCCCCCCCCCCCCCCCGGGGGAGACACTCACAGCGCAGTTGCAATTTCTCACTTTCTGATCACAGTTGGGCAGTGGGCAGATGTTCACATCTGCACGGGACATAGACGACCCCGCCCTCCACGAGTCCCCTGCTGCCTTGCAGGTTAGGTTTTGGATAACCAAAGGCTAGGGTGCTGACACGGTACCTGATTGGGTACACCTTGATGAAGTCACCACTCAGGGCGAAAGAGTTCCATGAGGGTCTCATCGGCCACGTGTCCAGGACCAAGGCGAGCCACAAGTTATGTGGAGTTTCGGTTGTGGTTAAAAGCCTGGAGAGGGATGGGCTCCGCCAGGTTCTTTTGCCCAAGACACACCACATGCAATGACAACCTTACCTCAATTCATACCGGATCGGTCGTAGCCCGGAACAAGGACCGCGCCTTCTGTCTTGCGCCAGGGCAGAGGTGTTAAGTGTGTTACCCTCACCATCAAAACTCCGTGCCAGAAACAACATCAGCATTGGCACTTGGAACGTCAGAACATTAAGAACGCCTGGAAAGGTAGAGGAACTGACACATGAAATAAACAGATACCATTGGACCATCCTAGGACTTTGCGAAGTACGATGGAAGAACCTTGGGGAAACATCAATCCAGGAAAACCACAAACTGTACTACAGTGGCAGAGAAGACAAACACGAACTGGGTGTCGGATTTCTCGTCCACAAAGACATCGTGAACACCGTCATGAGTTGTCGGCCAGTCTCCAGTAGGCTTATCACCATACGCTTGATATCACCATTGTACAAGTTTATGCCCCAACAACAGACTATGGCGATGAGGAAATAGAAGACTTCTATGACCAACTGCAAGAAGTTCTGGATTAGACCCCCAAGAAAGACATTCTTGTGGTGCAGGGAGACTGGAATGCCAAAATAGGAGAGGATGCTGCTAGGAACTGGAAAGGCACATGCGGACGCTACTGCAATGCAGAGAAAACGACAGAGGCTTAAGGCTCCTGGAATTTGCCAGTTCAAATGATCTAAAGCTGATGAACACGTTTGGCCCGCACAAAGCATCCAGAAGGTGGACATGGCACAGCCCGAACGGAGAGCACCATAACCAAATTGACTACATCATGGTGAAGAGACGCTTCCAAACCAGTGTGAACATTGCCAAGACAAGACGTTTTCCAGGAGCAGACATTGGAAGCGACCATGACTTAGTGATGATAACCTTCCGACTCCGCCTAAAGAAGGTCAACAAGCAGGGTCCCACCAGAATCAAGTTTGACCTTGAGAAGCTGAAAGACCCAGAGGTAGCGGAAGCCTTTCAGGCAAAGATAGGAGGAAAATTCGCACCACTGCTACTTCTGGGTGCAGAAGACACGGACGTGGACACACTGATTGACACATTTAACACTGTTGTAACCCAAACAGCCAGTGAGATCCTTGGCAAACACCGACAAGCAAAGAAACCTTGGGTTACAGCTGACATCTTTGTTCTATGTGACAAGCGTCGTTCTATGTGACAAGCGTCGAGAATTAAAGAAAAAGAAATCAGAGGTAGAAGGAGCTAAACAATACAGGGAAATTAACCAGGATATCAAGAAAAGCATGAAAAAGGCAAAGAATAAATGGATTGAAGATCAGTGTAAACACGTAGAAGAAAATCTGAACAAAAATAATAGCAAAAAAGCATACCAGCTGGTGAAAGACCTAACCAGTGTAAAACAAGGACGCTCCTCGATCATCCAAGATAGTGAAGGGAACTGTCTTACGGAAGACCAAGACATACTGAAGAGATGGACAGAGTACTGCTCAGATTTGTACAACCACCGAGCTGCCGGGGACCCAGGCATACTTGTCAACCCACCCGTGACCAACAATGGCAACTATCCCATCCTCCGAGAAGAAGTAGAGGCTGCAGTGAAGTCGCTGAAAAAAAAGGGAAGGCAGCAGGAGCAGACAACATCCCTGCAGAGCTAGTCCAAGAAGGGGGAGAAGACACGATAAGCGCCTTACTAACAATCTGCAATAAGATCTGGCAGTCAGGGGATTGGCCCACACCATGGACCCAATCACTTATAATAACTCTCCCCAAAAAAGGCAACTTACATCAATGCCAGAACTATCGCACGATCAGTCTTATATCCCACCCAATCAAAGTCATGTTAAAGATCCTACTGAACAGGCTGAAGCCACAGGCAGAGGAAATCATAGCTGAGGAACAGGCAGGCTTCAGACCAGGGCGCAGCACAACTGAGCAGATCTTCAACCTGAGAGTTCTATGTGAGAGATACCTCCAGCACCAGCAGGACCTCTATCATGTCTTTGTGGATTTCAAGAAAGCGTTTGACAGGGTGTGGCATGCAGCCCTTTGGTCCACCATGAAGCTATACAACATCAATGCCAACCTCATCAAAGTCATAGCAAACCTTTACAACAAGGCCACTAGCGCAGTCTGCTTTAACGGCAAAATAGGAAACTGGTTTAGGACTACAGTTGGAGTCAGACAAGGCTGCTTGCTCTCACCTACTCTTTTCAACATCTTCCTGGAAAGAATCATGACGGACGCTCTGAAAGATCATGAAGGAACTGTCAGTATTGGAGGCAGAACAATCACGAACTTGCGCTTTGCGGACGACATTGATGGCCTTGCAGGAACAGAGAAGGAGCTAGCTCAGCTGGTGGAAAAGCTGGATAGTACAGCCATTGCATATGGGATGGAAATCAGTGCAGAGAAGACCAAACTGATGACCAATAACGCCAGTGGCATTGGCACTGAAATCATGGTTGGAGGCCAAAAACTGGAAACAGTTAAGAAATTTAAATACTTAGGAGCCATTGTGACAGATGAGGGATCAAAACCAGAAATACTGTCCAGGATTGCGCAGACAACAACAGCACTGACAAGATTAAAGACCATATGGAAGGACAGAAACATCACACTCTGCTCCAAGATCAGACTGATGCGCTCCTTAGTCATCTCGTTCTTGTATGCCTGCGAGTCATGGACCCTCACAGCAGACCTTGAAAGGAGGATACAAGCCACTGAAATGAGATGTTTTCGAAGGTTGCTTGGCATTTCATACAGAGATCACATCACAAACGAGGAAGTGGGAAGCAGAATCAGGCAAGCCATCGGGCCCTATGAAGACTTATTAGCCATTGTGAGAAAACGCAAACTGAAGTGGTATGGGCATGTCACGCGTTCAGCAGGGCTTGCCAAAACAATCCTGCAAGGCACTGTGCAAGGAGGACGAAGGAGAGGAAGACAGAGGAAAAGATGGGAGGACAATATCTCAGAGTGGACAGGACTGAAGCTGGCCGATACGCTGAGAATGGCAGAGAACAAAGAGGAATGGAGGGAGCTGGTTGCCAAGTCATCAGCGGTGCCCCAACGGTCGGCAAGACTACGGGATATAGATAGATAGATCACAGTTGGCGTGTACACAGGCGTAGACTTAAACCTAGATGACTGTCACGTATGAGGATGCAATACCATTCGTATCGCAGAAAAAAAGATAATGCTTTTCATGAGTCCCTGTGACTGAAGGGGCACATGAAACTCTATGCATGGCTGAGGGACAGAGTTGGGCCCCAGTTCAGGAATGATCGGACACTTTTCTACCACTGGGGTCAGCGGCTTATTGCCAGATGGCTGCCCCAGTTGAGGATTCAAGTTGTTACACTACGTATGGCATCCACATGTATCAGCGGTACATAATTATTATTCAAGACCATTATCAATGCCGGAGGGCTTAGTACCATATATTTAAGTTGTAAGGCTAAGATCGAGCACTGATGCAAGTTCCCATTTGTTGAATTTGTGAGCGTGCATTATTGAATATGGGCCACACTCCCTGGGGCTTGGAGTACTGAATATGTAAAGCCAAGATCAAGGGATGTGGTACTGAATATGTAAGGCCAAGATCAAGAAATATAGGTATAGTGTATACGGCCTGGGGGAAGACCCGTTGTTGTAGAAATTTATGGTTGACAGAAAGACGCTCTGTTGGCAGATTTGGAGCCAAGAGCGACGTTCCGAATAATAGGGCATTGTTTCGCAAATAAGTATATATGGTGCAGAGCTGAGAGAGAAAAACATGCAAGCTAGGAAGAAGCTAAGAAGAAGCCAAAAAGGCAGAAGCAGGGATGAGCTAGAGAGAGAGAGAGAGTGGAAGAGCTCAGAACAGGGAGCTCAGGAGATAGGGACCGAAAGCTCCGATTGCTACTTTACTATTCCGTAGGTTGGTCCTGCCCAACTTATTGGAAGAATGTTGTACCCGAAATAAAAGACGTTTCTGGAAACACGAAGGGTCTGGTGGGTGGTGTCTTCGTTCACTGAGTGACACAACTCTTGAGTATGGCTGGTGTGTAACAGGATGCAATGGGGATTGTATCGAGCCACATCAAGAGGCACTGATTTACATGAGCCCCTGTGTGTGCGAGGCACATGGCACTCTATGTCTGTGTGAAGTACTGTGACAGGTGCAGGTAAAGAGTGCCAAGTGAGGACATTTGACTATAGGCCCATGAACACACTAGGTTCACCCACCGTGAGATAATTGTAAAATACACCGTACAAGACCTCGCGCTGGGACCATATGGCGTTGAGGCGCGTCCCCTGGGTGGTGGATAGGGGGTCCCTCGTGAGAGGGGTGCACCGAATGAAATAAGGTGCCGTGAACCAACATGGTCTAAGGGAAGGTGACCCCGACAGAAAACCCCTGGTCCTCCTAGTAAGGGGGTTGGGCGTGGGGGTAGCTTCCCCACCCTGCAAAAAAGGAAATAGCTACAAAAACGCCGACGAAAAGACTAACAGTAATTCCTTTCCTGGAGGAGGAAGGTTCTTCTACCAGAAGACTTATGACGTCCTGTGGTGAAAGCCGGAATTCTTCGGAAGCCACAGGACCGAGCCGCCTCTCTCTATCCAGGGACACAACCATGGGCACATGGAACGTCAAGACCATGTACCAGAGCGGCAAGGCCGCCCAGATAGCAGCGGAAATGCAAAAGTACAACATTTCCCTGCTAGGTATCAGTGAAGCCAGATGGACGCAGTCTGGCCAGAAAAGGCTGTTAAGTGGGGAGATGATTCTGTATTCAGGTCATGAAGAGGAGAATGCCCCCCATACAGAAGGAGTAGCATTCATGCTGTCACCAGTGGCACAGAGAGCGCTGATGGGCTGGGAACCTCTTGGGCCAAGAATTATCACAGCAGCCTTTAGAACCAAGAAAAAGCTCAAGCTGAACGTCATCCAGTGTTATGCGTCCACTAATGACAGTGACGAGGAAGAGAAACAAGAGTTCTACGACCGACTCCAGAGTGCCGTGGACAAATGTGCGGAGCGAGACATCACCATCGTCATGGGCGATTTTAATGCCAAAATAGGGGAGGACAACACCGGATACGAAGAGGTGATGAGGAGACAGGGACTAGGGGAGATGAGTGAGAACGGGGAGAACGGGGTAGACTTTTGTGCTCTAAACAGACTTGTCATTGGAGGCAGCATCTTCCCACACAGAAGAATACACAAAGCAACGTGGGTCTCACCTGACCATACTACAGAGAACCAAATAGACCATATCTGCATTAGCAAGAAATTTAGAAGATCCCTTCAAGATGTTCGAGTGAGGAGGGGAGCAGATGTCGCCTCCGACCACCATCTGATTACCTTAAGAATAAAGCTCAAGTTAAAGAAAAGCCGCACAGAGACAACAAGAAGACAGCGCTATAATGTAGGCCTCCTGAGAGAGAATGGAGTGAGAGAAGAGTTCAAACTGGTGCTGTCCAACCGGTTTCAAGCGCTACAGGCGGTCACCACAGAGCAGCAGTGGAAGGCAGTTAGAGAGGCGCTGAACTCAACCTGCAAAGACACTGTAGGGTTCAGGAAACACCATCACAAGGACTGGCTGTCGGCACAGACCTTGAAGGAGATAGAAGTGAGGAAGCAGAAGAAAGCAGTTGTCAACAACAGTCGCACGAGAGCAGCCAAAGCAAGGGCACAGGAGGAATACTCGGAAGCCAACCGCGAGGTGAAGAGGAGTATCAGGGCAGACAAGAGGGCCTACACAGACAGCCTGGCAGCAGAGGCAGAAAAAGCAACAGGCAGCGGCAACATGAAACAGCTCTACGACATTACCAGAAGATTGTCGGGCAAGCATGGCCATACAGAAAGACCAGTAAAAGACAAGGAAGGCAAGCCTGCAGACAGAGCAGACCAACTCGACAGATGGGCCGAGTATTTTGAAGAGTTACTGAACAGACCCAGCCCACCCGACCCCCCAGACATCCAGCCATCAGAGACCGACCTACCCATCAGCTGTGACAGACCCAGCCGGGAAGAGATCAGAAGAGCAGTGGCATTTTTGAAGAACGGCAAAGCAGCAGGGCCAGATGGCATCCCAGTGGAGTCTCTGAAAGCAGACCTAGAGACAACAATAGAGATGCTGTACCCACTGTTTGGAAAGATCTGGGAAGAGGAGGTGATGCTGGCTGACTGGAAGGAGGGGTACCTAATCAAGCTTCCCAAGAAAGGTGACCAACTATAGAGGAATTACCTTGCTGTCAGTACCAGGAAAGGTCTTCAACAGGATCATCCTGGAGAGAATGAAGAGCTCTGTTGACCCCCAGCTGAGAGACCAGCAAGCAGGATTCAGGAAAAACCGATCATGTACAGACCAGATCGCCACTCTCCGCATCATCGTGGAACAATCTCTGGAGTGGAGCTCTCCGCTGTACGTCAGCTTTGTGGATTACGAGAAAGCATTTGACATCGTGGACCGAGAGACTCTGTGGAAACTCCTACGACACTATGGTGTACCCACAAAGCTCGTCCGCCTGATATTGAGCAGCTACGATGGCATGACATGTCGCGTGATCCACGAAGGGCAGTTCACCAGGGAGCTCCAGGTCAGAACCGGTGTCAGGCAGGGGTGTCTGCTGTCTCCGTTCCTCTTCCTACTGGCCATAGACTGGGTCATGAAGAGGACCACAGAGCAGAGAAGAAGCGGAACACAGTGGACACTGTGGACACAGCTTGACGACCTCGATTTTGCAGATGACGTGGCATTACTGTCCCACACTCATCAACAAATGCAGGACAAGACAACGAGGCTTGCTGACATCTCGTCCCAAGTGGGCCTCACCATCCACAAACAGAAAACAAAGACAATGAGGCTGAACGCAACCAGGGAAGAACCAGTCTTGCTTGCTGGCACCCCGTTGGAGGAGGTGGAGTCCTTCACCTATCTCGGGAGCATCATAGACAAAAAAAGGTGGCACTGATGCAGATGTCAGAGCACGAATCGGTAAAGCCAGAGCAGCCTTTCTCCAGTTGAAAAAAGTGTGGAGTTCTAGAGAGCTGTCACAAAACACCAAAGTCCGGATTTTCAACTCCAACGTAAAAGCAGTTCTCCTATATGGAGCAGAGACTTGAAGATTGACAAAAACCACTGTCAACAGAGTACAGATCTTCATAAACAGTTGCCTTAGAAGAATTTTGAAAATCCACTGGCCAGAGAAGATCAGCAACGTCAGACTCTGGGAGAGAACAGAGCAGATAACAGCAGAGAATGAAATTGGGCGAAGAAGATGGGGATGGATTGGTCAGTCTGAGAAAGCCAGCTTCCAGTATAACTAGGCAGGCATTGTCATGGAATCCCCAGGGAAAGAGGAAAAGAGGTAGGCCGAGAAACTCCTGGCGTCGAGACCTCCAAGCAGACATCAAGAGAATGGGAACCACCTGGAGTAAAATCGAAGGAGAAGCACAGGACGAGTCGCTGGAGGTCTCTCGTCGACGGCCTATACTCGGGTAGGGGTGACAGGCGTAAGTAAGTAAGTAACACCGTACAAGAAAAGAAGAACCATCAAATAGTAAAACACAACTTCCACAAATAACCATCAAAAAAAAAAAAAATTTGTCAGGGCTGACGGGGGGGGGGAGGGGCCCCCTGGATCCGCCACTGAGATTATTGTTAGTATTATAGGCCCTAGCGACTGCAGGGACTCATGTTATAAACCTGTGTCCCATTTGGAATCAATGGGCTGAATAAGCAGGGGTTTTCTGAGAGGAGAAATTATAAGCCGGAGTGTCGGAATCGCCGAGCCCAGCCGTAACATTGACGCTTTACTTTGCGCGGCCCGCACATGGAACGAATCTAGCCGTTGTCAGCCGTATAGTGCCGGAGCCGCTCATGCGCTGCCAGTGCCGCAGGGGTACGGGCACTGTGGCCGCGAGTCAGTGCCGGTCCGGTCAGGAAAAAGCAACCGTCTGCGGCCACGTTCTGAACGGACGCCCATAAGTTGTTCAAGTTGCGACTGACACAGCCGCTCGGGGCGGCTCAGGAGTCAGTTGCATGAGTGAGCGTAGTCCTGCGCCAGCCACTAAAAGCAAGGTAGTGTCTGGCGGAGGACTAAGCTCACTCATGCAAATTTAGTGGCCCCAGGACTACCGCTCCGTCTGTCCGGCCGCGGCGCTCTCAAGGCAATGCTGAATATTGGCCGGCAGTCGACCGACTACCAGCTGGGGCGCATAACAGACCCAGTGCGCGAAAGGCCATCGGGCCTATATCGGCCGTTTGCGGGCCGATGTCGGCCCGATGGCCTTTGCAGTGCGCACTCAGTGGGAAGTTACCTCCATCGCCCGGGAATCCGACGTAGAAGCCGACTGCGAATCAAAGACTGAGTATTAGAGTCTCTCTCTCTCTCTCTCTCTCTCTCTCTCTCTCTCTCAGTCTCAGTCTCATACATCACGACACCACGTTTGTCCGGGCCAGTTTAATCCAATGTTTGAGCCGTAACGGGGTCTGACCTACCTCTGATTTACTTACTTCCGTGTGTGTGCGTGTCAGTGTGACGGTGTGTGTGTGTGTGTGCAAGCGCGTGTCTGGCTTGTCTGTGTGTGTGGCGGTGTGTGAGAGAGTGTGTGTGTGTGTGTGTGTGTGTGTGTGTGTGTGTGTGTGTGTGTGTGTTCATCACTGTAGTTTGTAGCAAGGACAATAATGAAAAAAAAAAAGGGTCTGCGCACCTATTCTTTCATGATCCTTGAAATAAAGTCATTTTCATTTCTCTCTCTCTCTCTCTCTCTCTCTCTCTCTCTCTCTCTCTCTCTCTCTCTCTCTCTCTCTCTCTCTCTCTCTCTCTTTGTTTGTTTGTTATCAATTCATAAATGAATTCATCGATCGCAATCGATCGACCCATCATTCTATCGATCCTTTAACTGTCTGAAAATTAGTAACAGTAAATTTGAAGCACTGGACTGATTTTACACCGCTTGCGGCATATTCTGTTCAGCATATCGCCAGCGTTAACTCATGAAGGCGCCTCGCATCAACAGCTGCTTAAGCGTTGCTGCCGGCAACGCTATAAAACAGTTCGCAGCTATTAATGCGAGGCACCAGCCTTGAATGATAGCCGGCGTTCGCTTCAGTTAGACCGACCAAGGGCCCCTGTCCCCGATACCGGCCTTTGCCGCCACCGTCTCTCAGTCTCGACTCGACTCAGTCAGCCGAGATGTCAGTCGGCACACTCGGGTATCAAGGTTTGACCCGGTTAGCGAGTGTGACTTATCTCGGCTGTCGAGTCGAGGAAAACGGTCAAAGGCAACAGATCAAACCCAGTGGCCCGGGCGGTCAGTATGCCCTAAAATCGTGATGCTTCGTTGGCGTCAGTTTCAGTTTTCGGATCTCGTGATTTGTGAGACGTGAAAAAAATAAGGTCTTGGTGATCCTGGTTTGAGTTCGTAAAACGTGAACAGTCTGTAATCATGGCCACTCTTTGCCGGATTTCTAATCGGAAATCTTCAGCCCCCTCCCCCCCCCCCCCCGCCCCCTCCATCCATGTTGTTAAAGTTTTCGTCCGGTGAAAACTAAGTCTTCATCGTTTCTTTCCCTCGTTAAACTTGAATGCCATTTATGGGGATCTGTGATATGTGACTGAATTGCAAAATGAATCGTGAATCCGTGATGGCAGTCCCCCCTACCCCTCCCTCCCTCCCCCCCCCCCCCGGGCCATACCCCTCGTCTATGGAGGCCGGGACTTCCCGGCCATTTCCTTTAACCCATTACATCCTGAGGCTGAATTAAAAAAAAATTGCTTGGTGTCATACGAAAGCTACATTACAGATTAGGAGACTGATATAGCCTGGGGATCAAACATTTTAGTTCAAGAGTGGTGTCAGAATAGCTTGGCGCCTCATAGCGCCAAGCTATTCTGGCACCACCCTTGCACTTTCATAGTCACATAGTTTCAAATGGCAACAGTATATCGGGATGAAAAGGGTTAACCTGGCCGGTAGGCATAGATTCTCGTGAACCCGCTATCCCCCCTTTTTATACATCTTTTGGGCAAGGATCAGAACCATTTATTTATGTTTCTCAGAGTAGAGGTCAAAACAGACAAACCCTTAGTAAATTAGGCAGAGCAGAGGCACAGGTCCCAGGAAACCGGATGTATGTCCCTTGAAGGATCTCGATCCGTCCGGGGACATAACTGGTACAGCCGGCTTCCAGGGACCTGTGGGATCCAGAGGGATTTTCCTTGGCCCTTCTGTCTTCCATCTACAATGGACATATTGGAGATACAAGAAAAGACACCAGAAAAGACACAAGAAAAGACGAGAACAAACAAACAAACAAATAAAGAATCAAACAAATAACAACAACAACAAAAAAGAACTACAATTTTCAACAACATAATTTAAAAGTAATTATTGACTGCAGGAGTCTTTTTTTTTAAAGTAGTAGTAGTAGTAGTAGCGCTGAGTCACTGTCGGAATTTAAATCCCCTCTATTTATAGAAGGGAGTTTTTAAAACTGACGGGTCGCGGTGGGACGAATTTAATAGCATGTCCATGATGTCAAAGGCGGGCAGGCCTAAACCTCTAACAATCGAAGTAACAAGATAAAAATTACGTCATGTCTAGTTACGCTAACCTCGCTGCTGAACGTACATTTTGCGTATGTATTTAAACAAGAGAATCACCGATATTTCTGTCAGTACGCGGCACAAGCTTGAAACTTGGCGAAATACTTTCTTAAAGGGGTGGCTATGAGAGCCTCCAAGCATATTGTAATTGAAGACATCAAACAACCGTACTTTATAGGAAGTCGGCTGACCCAGATTAGAGTCCGTAATTTTTGTCATATTTACTTGAACGTTTGGATATAGCTAGTTTGGAGAAAGACATTGGATGAGTTCGTTAGCCAGCTTCGTATCCTTTCAACTTTTGTAGTAAAAAAATTAATTCCTGTCAGAAAAGAATTAAAACAGTATAAAAAAAATATATATATATAAAAAAATTGACTTCTAGAAAAAGTCAGATAGTGGCGGTGACGTAAAAAGGCAACTCCATCGCCACGCAGACATTGACATAATACTCTAAATATGACGTAATTCTCTCTCTCTCTCTCTCTCTCTCTCTCTCTCTCTCTCTCTCTCTCTCTCTCTCTCTCTCTCTCTCTCTCTCTCTCTCTCTCTCTCTCTCACACACACACACACAAACATGCGCGTATTTCCAGGAGGAATAGATCCTCTTGCGCCTTCCGGGGGCATGAGGATCTATGCCTCTTCCGTGGAAATGTTTGGAGCGCGCACACACGCACGCACACACACATCGACGCGCTTTCACTAAGTGCACGCAAGTGACCCGTGTACTTAGTATATCATGTAGCTAGGTAAAGTCAACCTGCTTTCACACAACTTATAGCAAGACTGAAATTGTACCGTGAAGTTTTAGTTTTGTCACCATTTTCGCAAGCCTATGAAGTGAAACTCATATCACGTAATATATACCCATATATATAAAATTACGTAAAAACTAAAACTTTCATGACGCGTATGTCCTGCGCCCCTTATAAAACTCACTGACGCATTGGCAGATCTGCGAGACTTTTTCAATAGGAGATAATTCAACATCAAAATCAGGTTAAAGACAAAAGGTAGAGACCCTTGACAGCGAGGACAGATCTCATGTAGAAGGGACTTTGTGGGCTATGGTTCATCTCATCTTGTTTCTTTTTGTGTGTATTGCCAACGTTCGCTGTCTGCAAACTGCGTCACGGTTACAAAGATCGTGCATACCAGGCCACACTCGGAAGAGAAAAGCTTGCATTTATTTTCATTATCTTATTACACCGGACTACTGATAAAAATTACATGTACAATGCTTTTATAACTATCCGTCAGCAGGTATTTAGATAAGGTCGTCACTAGTTGTGGGGTCGGGGGTGTAGGGGGTGGGGATGGGTGGGAAGGGTGGTACGACGCCTCCGCGGTCCGCCCCTGCACATACATGTAGTAGTGTGTGTGTGCGTGTGTCAGAGTGTGTGTGTGCGTGTGTCAGTGTGTGTGTGTGTGTGTGTGTCGGTGTGTGTGAGCCGTGATGTGAGCGTATAGTTCAGTACCAGTCACAACCAGTCAGTAGGCAGGAACGGCCTATCCGAATGACTGACCCCCCAAAACTCAAACGTTTTCATGGGTAGGGCCAAAGTCGGCCTCCGTTGGCCCGCGAACGGCCGTGCGCGGGCCAACGGCAGCTGACGTCGCCCCGATGGCCTTTTGCGCACTGGGTATAGGTTCCTGCCTACTGATTGATTCTGACTGGTATTTACGGACAATTATGCCAAGGTTGGGAGGTGTTATCCGTGTCAACTGAGATAGGCACGGCATAGGTGGTAAACTCATTCGACACGTGCCGCCTACGTGGGATACGCGGCGGTTGAGTTAAGAATTTCCGTCCTTTCTAATGAATAGCATCTATATCAGCAGTATAGGAAGATTTTCAGGGTAGGTATAGACCCGCTGTAGAAAAAAAACAAAAAAAAAACAAGAATGGCAACGCCTTTATGGCTCTCGTGTATGATAGATCTACACAGTTAGTCTGACCTTTGTGACCGTGACGTCTCCTATAGGTCACTTAAACAAGTAAGGGACCAAGTGACTTAGCATAACATCTTTCTACCAGCAAAAATCCACGTTTATCCAAATTTATGCATTTTTCACAAATGTGTCAACCCTCCGTGATGATCAACTAACCTAGCATGCATAGAGAGGTCTTATAATCAGTTTATATCTTTGTATCAAATTTGATCATGGAAAAGTTTGCAAAAATACCGACAAAAACTAAAATTCTACTACAAACTTGGAATTTTCACAAATTTCCTGACCTCGTGTGACCCTTGACATTTTGGATGGGTCAGCCAAATTAGTATGCATAGACAAATCTTACCATCAGGTATCTCTGTACCAGGTTTGGGCCTGAAGTTGAAAATAATATTTGAGAAAAATCAACTTTTGTCAAGATATGGCTAAGTCCGTATCCTTGACCTTTGAGAAAGGTCATTGAATTTGATATGTTTAGAAAGGTCTTGCCACAAAGTATCCTTGAGCCAAGCCGGTTTGAAGATTGTGGCTTGAATAGTCTCTGAGAAAATGCCAACGTTAAATTTTACCGTCACAGACGACGACGGCGGACGGACGGACGACCACTGGCCCAGAACTGACGTGGACTCACCGTCTTTTGCTTCGCACGTGCGAAAAACAAAAATAAATGGCGGGGCCAGTGAAAACGGTTGAGGTTCTGAAGAGCGGTACCTCTACTATCTTCTGATCCGGTCTCTTTACATCCTGAAACGTGAATGCTTTTTTTTTTTTAAGTGGTGGGTGGGGGTGGGGGAATAAATTGGGGTGAACCCTAATGCTCCCTCCCCCCTCTCTACCCATAGCTTTCGGCCAAGAGGAGGCATATCCCAAATACTGAACCTATCATAAACCTTTATCAGCTACGACTACGGGACATGGATGGAACAAGAACTTGAAAGTTCAACTTGAGTCAAGGGTGGTGTAAGTGAGTAGCCGCTTGGCGTCACGCTATTCTGTCGATCTGTCTCCAGAACTGCGACGTCTGTGACGCAGACAGCAGAGGACCTCTCCAAAATTCGATCATTTATTTAGTCCTCAGACAGCCTAACGCATTCCATACGTAAGACATACGGATACGCGGCTCTGTAGTCGCGTATCCGTATTGCTTGGCGTCTGAAAGGCGTCAATGAGATAAAACAAGGTGTGGCACAAGGATACTGTAATGTCCAGACCGCCCCCTCCACCCCCCCCCACCCCCCCCTCCCCCCGTTCCTACCGCGGTGTGCTCATGTGTACTGATGTGTAGCACCATCACTGGGCCTTTCTTACCGAGGCTGTTGAAGGCAGGTTGTTTACGCGGAATTGCGCTTCTTTTCATTCTATTTATTGCTCCGGCCAAAACAAACTCGATGCACGAAACCCCGCTTACTTACTCCAAATGAACAGAACGGATGTCAGTAACGGACGCAAGTCAAGTTGCACGTGAGATTCTCATGAGTCCCTGCAGTCGCAGAGGTGGGTCTGTGCGCCTTCGGCACCGAGGGGGCAGGTTTTGACGACTAAGCTGATATAAGTAAAGGGGGAGCATACAGAAATAACTTGATTATGTCTGTTCTGTATAGCCTATCATATTTTTAGACGCCGCTAGGAGTATCATGAATGAGCTGCTTTGTTGGTATATATATTTTGGGATTTATGGCCACCATACAGTGCACTTCAAGTCATGTGTGGCCTGCTCTGTTGGAGTATTAAAGCACAATTACACATGAAAATGACTGATTTGCATTTCAATTCTGGAACAATTAAGCAGCGTGACCGGACGTGAGCTGAGATTGATTGATTGATTGATTGTACATTGCTTAACGTCCCGACAGCAACAAGGCTTTCTCAGGACGTGCCTGCACTGCTTGTGAAAAAAAAAAAAACTAAACAGAACATTGAATGTATGTCGCCAGCCGGTCAAATACATTAAATAAACCTAACACATGGGGCCTAAATAAAGCTAAGACCATTTAGCAACACACATCCAATATCAAGAGCTACAGGCAGTGCAGACAGTAGGGAGAGTTTTAAAAAGGCAAATACAGGAGACTGAATGGACCTCGGGTAGACAGAAACACATGCCCCAGAATAGAGAGAAAAACTCACCCTGTGGGGCTGACCAGGGTGACCCTGGGAACTAAAAAGTACCTAACCCCACCCAAGTCCCCCAGGGCAGACCCGGGTGGGGGGTGAGTTGAGATATCAGTTGTGAATAGTGGTAGTATACAGTACAACTATAAACGTATATTATCTCATAGTTGTACCTCAAGACCGAAATCTCTCAATTTTGCCGTTGTCCCGCTCCGCTGAAGACTGCATTGCAGTGCAGGACTGACACAGATCGACCCTGATAGTTCAAGGGTGATGCCAGAATAGCTTGGCGCCCATAGGCGCCAAGCTATTCTGGCATCACCCTTTAACTATCAGGGTCGATCCATATCTTGCTGTGGTGTGTCTGGGGTAGAATGAGTTAACATCTTCAGTGCCGAGAAAAAGTGAAAATACCCTACTGCGAGAGGCGTATAACCTCATAAAGCTCCCGCAGTTATGGGCGCTCATGTGGCCCGTCTATACCTCTTGCTGGCTCTCTTTTACTGAGGTTTATGATCACCACTGTGAATCTCCTGACAGTGCCGTGTCATGCTGGATGGATCTATTTCTCAGTGTCCTCAATAAACATGCACCACTACGTGAACAACGAGTTAAACATTCCACCCTACCACCCTGGTTAACAGCGGATATCAAGCAGGCCATGTCAGTTAGAGACAAACTTAAAAAAGAGCAAAAGTACGAAGAATACAAAAAAAACAACAACAAAAAAAAACAAACCGCAATCGTGTCAAATATTTAGTTAGTGCGTCTAAGAAGTCGTTTTTCACAACAAATGATTCGAGACAAAAAGGACACGGCATCTGTTTGGAAAGCTCTGAACGTCATAATGAAGGGTAAATCAGCACCCGAAATCCCATCTCATGTCAGCTGATATATTACATAACCATTTCTTAACGACAGCCGAAATACTGGCATTGTCAGCTACAAATAACAGCAAATCGTATGAAGTGCCGAGTTTTCTCAGAGAACACTTTTTAAAAAAAAACAATTATATCAAATACTTTCACCATCCCTAATATTACAGCTGCTGAAGTGACAGATATATTTCTAGCATGCCGAACAAAAAGTCTGCTGGCATTGACGGTATTGATAATGAAACCCTCAAAATCTCATTACCGTATACAGTAGAATCACTAACATACATTTTCAACCTCTGCATAAAGCAAAGTAACATTTCCAACCATTCTTAAAGAAGCAAAGGTAATCCCTATCCCTAAATCTAAAGATCTTGAAGATATCAATAAGTATCGTCCAACCTCCCTTCTGTTAGCTTTGTCAAAACCCCTTGAAAAGCACATTCAAAAACATATCCTTGATGTTCTCCAAAAAGGTAAATTACTTAATATTCACCAGTCTGGTTTTAGACCGAAACATTGTCAGTCAGCATTGACACATATTGTAGAAAGCTGGCTGGAATCAATCAATAAAATCCTGATGTCAGGAGCAGTTTTCTTAGACCTTAAAGAGCGTTTGACCTTGTGGACCATGCCATTCTCCTAAATAAGCTAACAGTTTATCACTTGAACAAAACCGCTATAGCATTCTTCCGATCATATCTTGAAGACAGAAAACAAATGGTGTACGACCATGGAAGATACCCTAAGCAAGGAAATGTAAAATACGGCTTCCCCCAGGGATCTATTTTTGGACCTCTTTTATTCATACTATTTATCAATGATCTACCATTGCATATCACTAATTCTGACGTTAACTGCAGTCTATTTGCTGACGATACGAGTCATGTTTCTGGTAAAAAACCCGACGGACATTAGCCATAGTTTACAATGCAGTCTCAATGAGGTATCTGACTGGTGTAGACAGAACCATATGGTTCTTCACCCAGCTAAAACAAAGAGTATCTTAATCGCCACGCGACAAAAACATCAACGCTGACTGCAGCCATTACAATTATAATTAAACGCTGAACCTGTTGAACAAGTCATTGAGCGTAAATTCTTAGGAATACATGTTGATGAACAACTGTGCTGGGAGACCCATATAAATGTTGTTTGTAAGACCATTGCTAAAAACACTTTCTTATTGTCCCAGCTTAGACATGTAACGGATACAAATACCCGTAAATTGTGTTTTCATGCTCATATCAAGTTCCACATTGATCATGTCTCCACAGTGTGGGACGGCTGCAGTGATGTCCACATGAAGAGGTTAAACTCCATATACAAAAGAGCTGTAAAAATGATAGACGCCCCATCCCTACCACAGACAAATTTAGACACTTAGACATTCTCAGTCTGCGTCAGCAACTTACTTTAAACAAATGCATCTTTATGCATAAGATACTGAATAATATGACACCTCAGTATCTAATCACTAACTTTATAATTTCACCAAGAACGTGAACGGACCTCAAGAAAGAATTCCTTACCCCTACCACTGCCAGGAATCAACCTTTTTAAAACTAGTATGTCATTCTCTGGTCCGTTTGCTTGGAATTCTATCCGTGCCTGCACATGTGAAAACAGTATTACCTCACCAGGAAGTTTTAAAAGAAAACTACTTTCTGATTACCTGACGAGTCAAACTTAGTACTTCTCTCAGATACTGTAATATCTCCTGTACCTCATGTATTTCACACAGATGATTGGTATGAGTGCGCGCGCGCGCGTGTGCTCGTGTTTGTGCGTATGGGTGTATGTGTGAGCCGCGCGCGCGCGTGCGTGCGTGCACTGATAGTATGTGTGATGAGTGTTATTTGTTTCCTCAAAACACATTACCGATGGTATTACTAATAGCAGGGCTCGAAATTAGCGGGGGCCCGGGGCCAAAAACCCGCAAAGTTGATTTCGGGCTCGGAAAGTTGAAAAACGAAGGGCCCGCTTGGCCCGCAAAATAATTCGTCTGCTACAGCTAGCTCTACTCGGCAGTTTCGTATTTGGGCCAAGGGAAGCAACCCACACCGGTGCCCTAAATTTGGACAGAAAAAAAAAAACAGAGAAAAGAAGCGAAAACCCTTTAATTTTGTTTAACTTTAGTTTATCAGGAAGAGTACTGTTAAGTTTAGTTCCCTTTCATGGTTTTGTTTTGAACTTTTGTGCATTGAGGTCAGATGAGTTTTTTGTTAGATTACTCATTAAAAATTTAATGATGTGTATTGTGCAATACTCAGTCACAAAACTGAAAAGTATTATACAAGAGACTCACTTGATTTTTTTCTATTTTGTTTAATGGCCATTTCAGGCTCACTAGTCACTGAAATATGTGTGTCACTGAATGTGTGTGTGTGTGTTTTTTCCCCTTTTTTGTTAGTAATGTTTGAAAGTGAAAGAAAAGGCAAATAAAAATGACATCACTCAGCAAAATTGGAAATTCAATTGTTTTTATTTTAGATTATCAGACAAATTGTACTTTCTACTTATTATATTGTCAATAATTCTTTTGTTTTTTGTTTGCATTATTTTTCAAAGTTGGGCCCCGAAAGTTGCTTGTGGGCCCTCAAATTTTTCAATCAAGGGGCCCGGTGGCCCCCAAAGAAAAAAGTTAATTTCTAGCCCTGAATAGGAACGTTACCTAGCTAGCCTAATTTTAGCCAAAATTTGGTTGTGTCCGTATAAGGGAGTGTTGGCAGGTGAGGGGCACCATAGTACTGGCAGTAACCCGAGTAGCCTCCCTTACACCCCATCCGGTAAGAGCTCACCCGATATGCCCCAGTTTAGTTCTTAGCTAGCCTGTAGACGGTTATGTTCAAGTTTGTACATCGTTCTTCGTTCCTACGGTGTGGTTGTGACCGGTTGGCTTGTGACTTATTTACTGTCCTGGTTCACTCGTGGTACTGGTTTGGAGTTTACTCGAGTGTTTGTGCCTGGGACTGTTTTGAACTTGGCCTTAGAGCTCACGCGGATTGTGACCGGTCGTCTCGTGACCTTGCCATTCTGTTGTGAACTTAGCGTGCCTGTGACTTGGAGCTCACTCGGAGGTGCGGGCTTGGAGCCCTCTCGGCCTGTACCTAGCGCTGTTTCGACTCCGACGTGCCTTGCCTGGCGTGCCTGTGTCGGCTTGGACCCGGGTGGTGACTGTGAGTCCGATAGGCCTCGGGACGTCGCTTCAACAGGCGTGGGTTTGCTCCTCGCTCCGTCATGGCCAGGTAAAATCTCGGTGAATGCCCTTGACCGGCGCTCAGGAGAAGGGAAGAGCGCCGGGCGTCGGCACGCTCTGTGCACTCGTTTCGTTCTCACCCTCGCAGCGCGGAATTATTGGTGCGCGGCCTCGGGGCCACGCTCGCTCGTGCTTCATTATGGCCTCTATGTTGCAGTTACCAGGTACACACCTGCACGAAATGTGGCGTGCTGCGGTTATGCTGGTGGGCTGCCAGCGTCCTGACCTTCGACGGACCACCAACGCGTTTGATGTCTACAGCCCGAGACCTCTTCTCCCGCGCCTGGACGTTTCGCAGCAAGCATTCACCGCGAGAGGTTCTCCACGCGGCTGGGGCACCTTTCGATACGTTTTGGACTTTCGACCGGACGAGCCTGCGACTGGAGGGACGGGTCCTGGGTGGCTGTTGGACCGTGGACGCATCTCCCTTAGAGTTCGGACGATTCCTCGGCGGCGATCTCCGTTCTCCGGCTCTCCCCATCTTCCTTGACACCGTTGCGGTTAGGGGCTACTGGACCAGGGTCGCTGATGAGGACCACCCCAGATCAATCGACTCGGGTACCGGCAGCCAAGTCGTGTGCCAGACCCGCGCGACGTTGGAGTCTCACCGTTGGCGCCAGGAACTCCTAGGCTTGGCCCCTGCTTCCTAGTACAGGGCGGGACCCTCCATCACTCGCTTGCATCCTTCTCCACCAGGCGTTCCGCTGTGGCGAGGATCAGGGCACCGCGCTTCGCGCGAGACTCTTCCAAGGCATCCGACTGTTGTAACCAACTCCCCTGCGTTGCAACCAGCTTCTCCACACCGGATGGACACTCTGGCCAGACATCTTCCAGAAGACTGGGACCATAGGGAGACTCCCATGCTCGACCTCTTCGCGATGAGGAATGTGGCGTAGCGAGCCCTCAACAGTAGAGGCTTTTCCAGGGCGGCAGTGGATGCTATCGTTCGACATGCAGACCCTCGACCAGACGAGTTCCGAGGAAGGTGGCAAGCGATGGGCGACGGCTGTGGCGACATCCTCTCCCTCCACACGTCTTGACGGTGCCCCAGCTGGCGGGGTTCTTCCTTGGCTCTTCACCACCAGCGTATTCTGGCGCCAATCTCCTTATGGGGCTACCTCGCCATGATCGCTGACTACTACCGGCAGGGGAGCCGTCCCGTTCCGGGCAGCTGCAAAGACCTCTCCGTTCTGATGGCCCACTTCGGTCTGCATCGCCCGGCCCTGCATTCTCTGGTACCGAGATGGGATCTACTTTGGGTGCTTCCGTGGCTCAACTCAGACCGTTTTGACCCTCTTCTTTTGGCGCGCATGCTGGACGGGACTGGGAAGATGTGCTTCCTCTTGGTCCTCGCCATGGCTGCCAGGGTGGGTGAACTTCACGCGCTGTCGACACGTCCAGATTGCTTGCCGTTCCGGACGGATGGCTCCGTGCTACTGCTACCTGAACCGATCTTCTTGCCCAGATGCGCGTGCCTTGGCAGCCCCACAGATGATGGCTATTCTACACTTTGAGTGACAGACTCCACCCGGGAGACCAGACTACAGGACCGGTGAGAGCCTTACGTGTGAGTACCTGCGCCGGACCAAGCCGCTCCGCAGAGCACGCGCCCGCCTGTTTCTCCCTCTGTCCCCAGGTAGACGTGACATCTCAGCTCAGACCATCTCCTCCGGGCTCCGATGGGTGATTCGCTCTGCCTACTAGGAGCTAGCCCCTGAAGCAGCCAAATGTATGAACATCAGGGCGCTTGAGATCAGAGCCATGGCCGCAATTCGACCGCAACTGCGCTGTTGAGGACATTGTGGCGGCCGTGGGATGGCGATCTGAGACTACCTTTGCCCGCTTCTACCTGAGGGACCTCTCCGCCCAGCGGCAGATCCTTTCGCTGGTGGGAGACATCGCAGCAGCGCAACACTCCCTCCCGGCGCCATAGGCATCTTAGCTAAAATTATCGGGAGTTTGCCTCGGGAGGGCGGGTCTGAGGACAGTGTCTTGGTTAGGGGCACTATAGCGGCACCCACCTCCTCTTCGGGATTCTTCCTATTAGTAATACCGATGGTTTTACTCGAAGGTCCCTCCCACCTGCCCCGCTTGCCGCCAGTTCGCTAAGAAAATAAACTGAGGCATATCGGGTGAGCTCTTATTACCGGATGGGGTGTAAGGGAGGCTATTCGGGTTACTGCCAGTACTATGGCAAGTTTGTAAAATGACGATTTGTTTTCTGTCAAAACTTTTAACAGTTGAAAAATAAAGTTTCATCATCATCATCTTTTTGTACCCATGTTCCTTGGACAAATGCGGTTTTCGGAGGTCGAGTTTAACCCTTTACAGCCTGATGTGGTAGTTCAAGCGTGTTGCCAGTACAGCTTTGCACCAAGCTGTTCTGGCACCATCCGGCTTGGATTAAAATGGTTAACACTTTTGAGACGTGTCGCATCCGGATTCGCAGCTTTAGGCCACGAATCCAGTTGCGACACGTCTCGAAAGAGTTAATCTTTTCTCCCAGTTTGCAATGTAGCCTTCATATGGCAATACACAAATTTGAAAAATGTCAGTCAGAATGTGATGAGTTGACAAAGATTTCAGAAACGCAGCCTGTGACCGGAGGCAGGGCCCAGCAAAGGGTTAACAGTGCGCGCTGAGGAAAATGACTATTGTGCACGCTTAACCCCATCTCTGCTGGAGCCAAAGTAACACTAAATTACGTTCGTGCATACAGTGCAAGAGACATAGATCCTCATGGGTCCACCGGTGTAATAGGCGGCCGCGGAGGCTCATGCCGGCCAGTGCGCGGGCCCACTGCGATCGTCTTGGGCCCGAAGACGTTTTGGGCTGGTGTGGCCATCTGTGCGGCCCACCGGGTCTGCCCTAGGTAGGGGACCTTGGTGGGGTTGTCTACTTTTTAGTTCCTAGGGTCACCTTGTCTAACCCCTGCAAGGTGGGTTCTACTCTTTTGGGGGTTTGTATTTCTGTCTTTCTGGTCCATTCATCTGTATTTTTCTTTTGAAATTCTCCCTCCTGTCTGCGCTTCTTGCAGTTCTTTTCTTCATTTAGCGCAGGTACGTCCTGAGAAGGCCTTTGTCGCTTGCGGGACGTAATGCAATTTATACTCACTCACTATACTCCTTACTGTCTGCGCTGCCTGTAGCTCTTGATATTGGATATGTGTTGCTAAATGGTCTTGGCTTTATTTAGGCCCCATATTGTAGGTTAATCTTACGTATTGGACCGGCTGGCGACATACATTCAATATTCTGTTTAGTTTTTTCCCCAAGCAGTGCAGGAACGTCCTGAGAAAGTCTTGTCGCTGCCGGGACGTTAAGCAATGTACAATCAATGGTTTAGTAACAAGAGGAATGCCCCAGGGCTCTCTCCTGGGACCTCTTCTCTTTTGCATATTTATCAATGACCTGCCACTACATTTCACGAGCAACAGAATTGCTTGTGACTTGTATGCTGATGCTGCAACAATCCACACCCCGATAAGTGTCTTGAGTCTTTAAATGGTCGTTTGCAACAAGTACTGAGCGATATTTCCAAATGATGTGAAAATAATGCAACGATCCTTAAACCCACTAAAACCGAATGTATGACGATAGCAACCCGTCAGAAGCATTAGCTCAAGCCACTTATGCTTAGCCTGGAGATCCAAGACCACACCATTACACAAGTAACTGAACATCGCCTACTTGGAGTTATTGTTGATAACCAGATGAAATGGCAATATCACATCAAAGATGTCTGTAAAACTGGTCCAGAAATGTTTTTATGCTGCCTAAAATATCTTATTGATGTCGACGCTCGCAAATTATTCTACAATGCCCATGTCAAATCGCACATCGATTATGCCTCCACGACATTGGACGGCAGCGGTAAAATACACTTGAAGAGGTTTAATTCCTTGCATCGCAGGGCAGTGAAGCAGATCCTGCCTGATCCAGCCCTTTCTACCGACCAATAATTTGAAAAACTAAAATTGCTTCCTCTTGACGGGCACCATCTCTTTAACAAAGGGGTAGTCATGTATAAAATCTGGATAGAAATCCACCCAGAATACTTGTGTAAGCTCTTCACCAAGGCAGCTTCAGGCTATTCAACATCAAGGCGTAACTTCATCACACCACGCCCGGGGATAGATTTATTTAAAACCACCCTCTCTTTCTCGGGCGTCTCGTTTGGAATAAACTGCCAGCGCACATAACACACACTGGTTCAATCCCCTCTTTCAAGGAAAGCCTCTTCAAGTACCTGTTATCTAACATCTCATTCACTGGTTAGGGTATACCCATCGCCTCAAGCCTTGATATTAACCTCCGCGCGCACGTGTGCGTGTATGTGTGTGTGCGTGCGTATATGTGTGTGTGTGCGCGCATGTTTGATTTCAGTGAAAGAAGGAATTTTAATGAATATCTTTTTTTCTCCATTCACATTGTTAGCAATCTTAATTGGTGCCCTCCTTTTTGCCCTATCCATCTTTTTTGAATGACTTGTTATATTATGTGCACTTGTATGTTAGTAGCTTTGTACCTTTGTATGTTAGTAGCTTTGTACCTTTAGCAGAGTTGTACCTTTGTAAGTTAGCAATGGCAAGCGTGAAAAATGGCACATGTGCTAACTGCTTCTTCCGTTCAGAAATAAAGTTTCATTTCTTATTTCATTTCTCTTTCATTTCTCAGTCTTAATTGCCTACCACTGCCAAGTTCAGTAACGTCCGCCTGCCTTGGACTTAGCCGGCAAAGTCAGGGCCGAACCACACTGCTGTTGTCTCCTTCCTCTCCGCACTAGTACCGCCGCTGATCAGCTGTAGCGAAGTCAAAGAAGGATGATCAGTGTGGTAGGGAATAAAGTTACCAGCGAGCCTGTGATGGTATGTTGCAGAGACATCATTCCCACCTGGCAGGCCGTGACAGGGTTAACACAAACTGGCCGGCACCAAGCTAATCTGGCACTACCCTTGAATTATCATGGTCGATCCATTTCCTGCAACAGGTGCATAGTCGTTAGATGACGTCTCCAAAATCTGGGAAATACATGCGTCGGGCTGAATGAGTTAAGAGTTAAACAAATCACTTCTAAAGACGGACACTGCTGGTCCGACACGGGACAAAACATGAAACAGAACGATAGAGAAAGCGAGCGTGCAATAATCTGCAATCCTAGACCTTTGTTGAAGATGTAGACGTTTATTCAGAACGAAATCACGTTGACAAACGAATCCAGACCGAAAAGGGACTACCAAGCGCGCAAAATGCAAATAAATTCCCAACAAATAGGGCAACACGTAGAAAGGACAAGTGCAACACACCCAAAAGTAAATAAAACAAGATGGGATGAAACATAACCAATGAAGTCCCTTCTATTTGAGAGCTGTCCTTATTGCCAATGGTCTCTACCTTTTGTCTTTGACCTGATTCTGATGTTGAATTATCTCCTATTGAAAAAGTCTCTCCGATCTGCCAATGGGTCAGTGATTTCTATAAGCGGCGCAGGACATACGCGTCATCGATTTGTCAAACGTCAGTTGTCATGACGTAAGTTTTAGTTTTTATGTAATTTTATATTTTACGTGATATGAGTTTCACTTTCACTTCATAGGCTTAAGAAAATGGTGACAAAACTAGAACTTCACAGTACAATTTCAGTCTTGCTATAATTTGTGTGAAAGCAGGTTGACTTTACCCAGCTACATGATATATTAAGTGCACGGGTCACCTGCATGCTCTTTTGAAAGCGCGTCGATGTGTGTGTGCGTGTTAGTGCGTGCGTGCGCGCGCTCCAAACATCTCCAAGAGGCATAGATCCTCATGCGCCTGGAGGGCACATGAGGATCTATTCCTCCTGGAGATGCACATGTTTGTGTGAGAGAGAGAGAGAGCCACGCGTGCGGGAGAATGACGTCATATTTACAGTATTATGTCAGTATCTGCGTGGTGACGGAGTTGCCTCTTTTACGTCACCATCACTGTCTCACTTCCTCTAGAAGTAAAAGTTTTTTAGTGTTTTAATTATTTTCTGAAAAGAATTAATTTTTACTAAAGAAGTTGAAAGGATACAAAGCTGGCTAACGAAATCATCCAATGTCTTTCTCCAAAAATGGGAACACCACCCAACTGCAAGAGGTAAAGAACTTCATGAGCCCCCGCAGATGCGGGGGCTCATGAGGTTCTTTGCCTCTTGCTGACCTTATTCATATCTGTGTTCCTTAGATTGATGGGATTATTTGGCTGTTGAATCTGCCCTGCTTTTAAAGACTTAGTTTTGACGCTGACCGTGCAGAGAGGTTCATCTTTAGTCAAATATCCAACCTTGTTATAAGCCAAGTCAACGCTACATATATGTGTGTACAACTCAAGATTGTGAAGCTGCTGCCCACACGAGTTTTTGACCCGGTCATTGCCGAGAAAAGTCGAACACCACCAAACTTCAAGAGGCATAGATCCTCATGAGCCCCTGCAGTTGTGGGGGCTCATGAGGATCTATGCCTCTTGATGACACAACTTTGCACCCATGTTCCTTGGGTGGTTGGGGACTCTTTGGCATTAAATCAACAAAAATCTCAGAGACACAGTCTGCACCCTCTGGCAGTGAAGGGGTTAACTCTTTCAAGACGTGCCGCATCTGGATTCGCAGCATAAAGCCGCGAATCCGGATGCGGCACATCTCAAAAGAGTTAACTCTCTAGGAGTCGGTAGCGCTTCCTGTCGTGATGATTACTGTAGGAGTCATTGCGACACAAAGTGCTACCAACGACCAAAGGGTTAATTGCACGCATCCAACCTCTTCCATCTGCAAGTGACACAGATTCTCACGAGCCCCTGAATTGGTCAAGATGGGCTCCAGCTGTGCCTCGGACTAAAGGTGGCATTGTGGATTAGCCCGTCAGCCCCGGCGCTCAACAGCAGGAGGCTGAAATTCATTTTTTCTGAGATTTCGAAAAAGGACTAAAGATCGTGGACCCCTGCCTGCTGACGAGATCGAGCTAGCTAGTTCAATGGCCACCCCGGTAGGTGCCTCTAGGCTGTCTTGGCACTATTCCAGCACTACATGAGTCTAGCATGGGTGACTTGTGTTATGCTCAACCCATTTAGCCCCTGCACATTACAGCAGGAGATGGATCTACTATGATAATTCAAGGGTAGTGCCAGAGTAGTTTGGCGCCTGATGGTGCCAAACTACTCTGGCACTACCCTTGAATTATCATGGTTGATCCATCTCCTGCAACTGGTACACAGTCATCAGGTGACACCTCCAAAATTCGATAAATCCGGCCTCGGGGCAAAATGGGTTATTCGTATGACTGAATTGCGCAAACTAACATTCACCCACTCACTCACACCCACCCACACCACGTAAAACACATTCTGTGAGACAATACTATTCACTTTATCACCCCTTGCATATTTTTTTCGTAATAATACACTGGCATAACCTTCATGCATACATCTCCGTAAATGTACTGTAGTTGAAGTCCCAACAAGAGTATCCCAACCGATGCTTTAAACAGATTATCATCTTCTGCACACAAAAAGAGAAAGAACAGTAATGCAAGACAGGAAGTTTGTGAGTGATCAGTAATGTGTTACACCTGCAATACTACATTAACTCTTCGACGCACGCAGTCAAAAAAACTTGCCACTATGAAACGCACAGCAGCGCACCCCCTAAACGCACGGCAAAATCTGTGGAGCAGGTGTGAGCTAAAACACTCAAAATTTCATTTCCCAATACTGCTTTCTGGACCCTTCCAGCTATAGTGTACTTCTACTATAGCTGAACAAGTTCCATTCACCCTCCTCCGAAAATACATGAAAGACACAGAGCTACATAGGGGACATTTAGCATACTAAATACAAGAAACATTTAGTTTTGCATTCCCTAAGTATCACTCATTGCCACCGGAAGCCAGCTCTCTAACCAATTTCCCCCAGGATATCTCGCCCAACATGGTTGATAAACATCTCCCCACTTGACACTGGTTTCGTGGGAAAAATACAAGAAATGGTATGAGAAAGGGGCTGGGCAAATTTATTCGCCTTTGTGCGCTCATTAGAGGGCTATAAAATTTGACGGCGTGCACTTGAAGATTGTGCGCCGTGCACGGAAGAGTTAAAGTGTTCGAACGAACATCTTACTGATAATCTGTTAAAAGGTGCCTGCTCTGTAAGGATTTTGCACCATATGATTATTATGCCAATGTATGCATATATGCAGTTAAAACATATCCATACACATTGACAGGTGCTCTCTCTCTTGTGCGAAATGTACCACAGCAGGAGATAGATCGACCATGATAATTCAAGAGTAGTGCTAGATTAGCTTGGTGCCTGAAGGCGCCAAGCTAATCTGGCATTGCCCTTGATTTATCATGGTCAATCCATCTCTTGCAACTGGTACATAGTCGTTTGGTGATCCTCCAAAATTTGGGGAATGCAGCCTTGGGGTTAAAGACCATCATTTAGGTAGCTGCAGCCACCAAAATGGTGGTCTATAATGACAGGTGATCTCTCATGAGGGTGGTTGCTGACAACAGGTTTTGCTGTACTTGTTGCTGCCCCATGTGTATCATGAGCCATATGGTCCAAAACCACACACAAGCATGCAAATGGCCACTAGGACAGGCATTTTCCCCCTGCTAAACGCGTACACTGCGCTGTGACGCAATCAAGAGGAGAACTCACTTTTTGCGCCCACCCCTGTCAGGTTTGGCACCTTTCCTCTTCTGACCATGCTGTCCTTTTCCTCCCATCTGCTGTCCTTTTCCTCCCATCTGCTGTCTCTCTTTGAAGGAAGGCCTGCAGAAAACAATGCAAACTACAGGTCAGCCTCAGTATATCATGATATGCTCCCGGGAGCCATCAGACCACAGGACACACTATTTACGATCGTTATGGTGCAGTGCTGAATTTACACTGACTTTGGGGCGACGTTACCCTTAGCTGCCTCATGCATGGCTGTGTGTGTGTGTGTGTGTCTGATGTTGACCTAAGGACCTTTTGCTCCATGGGCATCCCCGTGAAAGCCAGATACCTGTGCGTATTCTATTAGATACTGCAGTTTTGTGGAGTGTTTAATACCGAGGCTGAGCTGCATAACTGTATAGTGTATATATATATGGCCGCATATGAGTTAAGCCCCGATGCCCTACAGCAGACCATGATAATTGAAGGTTAGTGCCAGATTAGTGTTGGCACTACCCTTCAGTTTTCATCTTTGATCCATCTCCTGCAACTGGTAAATAGTTGTAAGGCAACACCTCCAACATTTGGAAATCGGGCCTTGGTGTTAAATGGCTTAAAACACTCCAATAATTAGCCCATTCTGCCCTGACACACTACGTGCCTTGGTGTTAAATGGGTTAAAACAATCCAATAATTAGACCATTCTGCCCCTACACACTATGGGCCTTGGTGTTAAATGGGTTAAAACAATCCAATAATTAGCCCATTCTGCCCTGACACACTACGTGCCTTGGTGTTAAATGGGTTAAAACAATCCAATAATTAGACCATTCTGCCCCTACACACTACGGGCCTTGGTGTTAAATGGGTTAAAACAATCCAATAATTAGCCCATTCAGCCCCAACACACTATGAGCTTTGGTGTTAAATGAGTTAAAACAATCCATTAGCCCATTCAGCCTTGACACACTACGGACCTGGTGTTAAATGGGTTAAAACAATCCAATAATTAGCCCATTCTGCCCTGACACACTACGTGCCTTGGTGTTAAATGGGTTAAAACAATCCAATAATTAGCCCATTCTGCCCTGACACACTACAGGCCTTTTGTTAAATGGGTTAAAACAATCCAATAATTAGCCCATTTAGCCTTGACACACTACGGGCCCTGGTGTTAAATGGGTTAAAACAATCCAATAATTAGCCCATTCAGCCCCGACACACTAAGGGCCTTGGTGTTAAATGGGTTAAAACAATCCAATAATTAGCACACTCAGCCTTGACACACTATGGCAAGATATGGCTCTACCATCGATGACAGTTCAAAGGTGCTGTCAGAAAAGCTTGGCATCTAGATGCCCCAACCTAGCTACTCTGACACCACTATTGAACTAACACGGCCAATGAGACGAGTGAACTGTCATGGTCCACAGAGGTGCACTCCTAAATTGGGACATGTCGACAATAAACAGGGCTCAGGGTATTAAAGAATCACAAACACTGATAATGCAAAAGCCGTTTCATGCGACCAGCAATAGAGAGATCCCCATATCACTAATACCCACCATTTAGGTGGTCGTAGCCACCTAAATGCTGATCTACAATGACAGGTGACACTTTCTGCTCTTCAAGATTTCTCTTTTAACCCATTACATCCTGAGGCTGATTTTTTTAAATTGCTTATCATCTTATGAAGGTTCTTGTACAGATTAGGAGATAGATCCTCCATTTAAGTTTAAGGGTGGTGCCAGAATAGCTTGGCGCCTGAGGCGCCAAGCTATTCAGGCATCACCCTTGAACTATCAGTCAAATTTATTTCAAGCAATCATGTAGCAGAATAAAAGAGTTAAGATTGTTTTCCTCTTGCAAGAAAATGAATTTTTCTCTAAAATGTATTTTTTCCCAAAATACTTACCAACTGCATTACTAATAGGAAGGTACACTTAGCCTACTGATTTCAGCCTAAGTATCCGTTGTGTATACAGAGCATGGAATTACCCGTACTAAAAAAAGAGGAAAACCCCTTTTCACTATCGCGGTCCGGGGGCATGCTCCCCTGGAAAATTTTGAAAAATTTACGTTAAAATTTGTGCAATCTGGTGCATTTTAGAGAGAAAATGAGCGGTTTAACCACCTACAAATCTTGCCTTTTCTCTTATTTTTTATGCACTTTTCATTTTTTTGTGTCAAAGGTTTAAAAGTATACTAAAAGTATTCAACAGAATATATCCAAATGTTTATTCAAAATACATCTGAATGCCTTTCCATTTTTTATTTTTGAGTTTTCTTATAAGTTATATATAGATTTTTTTTTCTTTAATAATCTCTGATTAATCAGATGTAAACATGGATTCCTTTTCTCTCTTATTCAATACTATGTACCATGTTCACTGACCTGGAGAAAGGTTATATAGATTTTCAAAATACTTTGATCACACTTTACTGGAAATACATTGTAATTAATTTATTCATAAATGAAATAAAATTGCTAACAGGTAAACTTCAAGAGCATTTTTTTTTTAAATTGAAAAAATATTCACAAACTAAAATAGTGAATTTTTCAAACATTTGAAACATGTCACAAAAGAGGACACATAAAAAACATCAAAACAAACAATTCCCACAGGCCGCTAACTTGTGAATATACTGAGCTAGGAGCTCATTGATTACGGTTTTCTTGAGCCAAGTCCATCTCCAAATATTCTTGGCTCCAGAATCGTCTATTCTGTCTCCGCGTTTAAGTATTTTTCTCTCCGCCATATTTTGACCAGAAAGACCGGAAGCGACCTGTGCGAGCTAAAGCTAACGCCTCGCTCAATTTTGAATACACGGTTTGGGGATATCCGCCATGTAAAGATTGCGAAATACGGTATTGGAATAGTGGCTTTATGATTTTTTTTGGCAGAATTTGTTTTCTTTGGTGGATTGGCAGCTTCATTTAAGCGGAGATCCGCCAAAAAGAGGAAAATTCCATGCTCTGTGTATAGCAACACAACCGGGGAGGCGACTCCAGGGAGCCGTTACCCAAAAACTTCCTGGGTGGCCTCCCCTCGAGGCCACATGGGCTGACACGCAAGTCACACGCTAAGCGAACGTAGCTGGCAGCAAGCAGGGCAGGTGGGAGGGTCCTTTGAGTAATGCCATCGGTAAGTATTTTTCGAAAAAATACATTTAGAGAAAAGTTCATTTGTTTCCTCAAAATCCTTACCGATGGCATTACTAATAGGAAGAATAATGAAAAGGAGGAGGGTGCCGCCCACCATAACTCGGCATTGTAACATGCTTAGTACGGCACCCTGGGTGCAAACTCCCGACGATTTCAACTAAGCGTTACCTAGGGCACTGGAGGCGCCGGGAGGGAGTGCTGTGCCGCCGAGACATCACCCACGAGGGTCAGGTTCTCTCGCTGGCCCGAGAGGTCCCTGAGGTAAAAGCGGGCGAAGGTGGAACTCTCCCGCCACCCAACAGCCGCCATGATGTCTCTCACCGCACAGTTGCGGTCGAAGGCGAGGCTTGTAGAGACCGCTCTGACCATGTGTGCACGAATCCACAGCCTCTTAGGCCCCTGCGGGGAGAGGTCCTCGTATGCGGATCGGATGACCGAGCGCAGCCATGAAGATATTGTCTGCGCCGAAATATTGTTCCTGCCATGTCTCAGGGGCAGGAACAGGCGTTTCCATCCCTGTCGGAAGGGCCACGCTCTGCGCAGGTAAATGCGCAAGGCTCGTACCGGATCCTGCTAGCGGGACTCCCGAGACCGATCCAACCCCTTGAGCGGCCAGCGGTTAATGACCCGCGTTCCGGCCAAGGGAAGTCTATTCTTGGCTAGAAAAAACGGGTTCGTCAGGAGCTTGGCTGAACCATCAGCTCTGAACTGTAGGCAGGCTGGGTCCACACAGGGTGCATGTAGCTCGCTGACCCTGGCTGCCGAAGCAAGGGCGAGGAGGAAGCAGGTCTTCCTGGTGACATCGACCATCGTAGCTAAGGGCAACAGTTCGAACCGGCCCGAATTAAGCCACGTTAGGACCTATGCCAGGTCCCAGCGTGGAACCAGCGAGCGCTGGACCTGGTGCTGTAACTCAAAGTGGGCCATGAGGTCTGAAAGGTACCTTTCAAGATCAGAAGGTGACATTACTTACTTACTTACGCCTGTCACCCCTACACGGGTATAGGCCGTCGACGAGAGACCTCCAGCAACTCCTGTCCTGTGCTTCTCCTTCGATTCTACTCCAGGTGGTTCCCAGTCTCTTGATGTCTGCTTGGAGGTCTCGACGCCAGGAGTTTCTCGGCCTACCTCTTTTCCTCTTTCCCTGGGGGTTCCATGACAATGCCTGCCTAGTGATACTGGAAGCTGGCTTTCTCAGACTGTGACCGATCCATCCCCATCTTCTTCACCCAATTTCATTCTCTGCTGTTATCTGCTCTGTTCTCTCCCAGAGTCTGACGTTGCTGATCTTCTCTGGCCAGTGGATTTTCAAAATTCTTCTAAGGCAACTGTTCATGAAGGTCTGTACTCTGTTGACTGTGGTTTTTGTCAATCTCCAAGTCTCTGCTCCATATAAGAGAACTGCTTTTACATTGGAGTTGAAAATCCGGACTTTGGTGTGTTGTGACAGCTCTCTGGAGCTCCACACTTTTTTAAACTGGAGAAAGGCTGCTCTGGCTTTACCGATTCGTGCTCTGACATCTGCATCAGTGCCGCCTTTTTTGTCTATGATGCTCCCGAGATAGGTGAAGGACTCCACCTCCTCCAACGGGGTGCCAGCAAGCAAGACTGGTTCTTCCCTGGTTGCGTTCAGCCTCATTGTCTTTGTTTTCTGTTTGTGAATGGTGAGGCCCACTTGGGACGAGATGTCAGCAAGCCTCGTGGTCTTGTCCTGCATTTGTTGATGAGTGTGGGACAGTAATGCCAAGTCGTCTGCAAAATCGAGGTCATCAAGCTGTGTCCACAGTGTCCACTGTATTCCACTTCGTCTGTGCTCTGTGGTCATCTTTATGACCCAGTCTATGGCCAGTAGGAAGAGGAACGGAGACAGCAGACACCCCTGCCTGACACCGGTTCTGACCTGGAGCTCCCTGGTGAACTGCCCTTCGTGGATCACGCGACATGTCATGCCATCGTAGCTGCTCTTGATCAGGCGGACGAGCTTTGTGGGTACACCGTAGTGTCGTAGGAGATTCCACAGAGTCACTCGGTCCACACTGTCAAATGCTTTCTCATAATCCACAAAGTTGACGTACAGCGGGGAGCTCCACTCCAGAGACTGTTCCACGATGATGCGGAGAGTGGCGATCTGGTCTGTACATGATCGGTTCTTCCTGAATCCTGCTTGCTGGTCTCTCAGCTGGGGGTCAACGGAGCTCTTCATTCTCTCCAGGATGATCCTGTTGAAGACCTTTCCTGGTACTGACAGCAAGGTGATTCCTCTGTAGTTGGAACACTTGCTGAGGTCGCCTTTCTTGGGAAGCTTGATTAGGTACCCCTCCTTCCAGTCAGCCGGCATCATCTCCTCTTCCCAGATCTTTCCAAACAGTGGGTACAGCATCTCCACTGTTGTCTCTAGGTCTGCTTTCAGAGACTCCGCTGGGATGCCATCTGGGCCTGCTGCTTTGCCGTTCTTCAAGAATGCCACTGCTCTTCTGATCTCTTCCCGGCTGGGTCTGTCACATCTGATGGGTAGGTCGGTCTCTGCCGGCTGGATGTCTGGGGGGGGGGGGGGGGGGGGGGGGGTCGGGTGGGCTAGGTAGAAGGTGACATTGGCTGCCTTCATTGACCTACAGAAGGCTTTTGACAAGGTGTGGAAGGATGGTCTCCTTGTGAAACTCCTTGGCAGTGGCATCCAAGGGAACATGTACCGGTGGACCAAGTCATACCTGCACAATCAGAGCCCGTGTGACAGTGGATGGGTACTGTGGCCAAAAAAGTGCTGCTGCGTCAGGGGGTGCCACAGGGGGGAGTCCTGTCACCGACCCTGTTCATACTCTTCATCAACAACCTTGTGCCAGAGCTACCAAAAGGAGTCCACGCAGCCCTGTACGCAGATGACCTGGTACTCTGGTGCACAGAAGAGTATGCAACAACCACTACATACAGGATGCAGCTAGCCCTGGACAGACTGACAGATTGGACCAACAACTGGTGTGTGACCATCAACACAGAAAATCATTAGCCACATTCTTCTCTCTCTCCAACAAAGCAAAGGCTGGCAACCTAACAATGGGAAACACCCCGCTGCGGTATGAAGACCAACAGACATACCTGGGAGTCACCCTTGACAAGAGGCTGACGTGGAAGCTGCACATCTGGAACGCAGAAGCGAAAGCTAGAAGAAAGCTGAACATCATGAGAAAGCTGGCTGGAACACAATGGGGAGCCAATGAAAAGATCCTCAAAAATGTATCTCAAGGCACAGTGAGACCACACCTTGAGTACGGATCCAATGCATGGTTGACGGCAGGCCAGTCACACCAGCAGACCACTGACAGAGTTCAGAACCAGGCACTGCATATCATCACCAGTGCAATGAGATCCACACAAATTGAAACGATGAAAGAGACAACAGGCATCCCACCCCTGCGCATGAGAAGAGATTGCAAAGCCTTGATACAGTCCACAAAGGTCAAGTCTTCCAAAGAGCATCCTATGAACGCCAGGATGAAACAACCAACCTCAGAGAGACTGAAAAGATCAAGCTTTGTGAAGGAGACGAGAGCACTGCAGAGAAAACACCAGTCAAAGCTCCCTTCGCAGGTAGAGGCTCTGAATCCTGCTAGCGACCTTCCACCCTGGGAAAGTAAGCCAGAAAACATTACCATCTCTCCCACGGTACCCTACATCACCACCAAAGATGAGCACAGCACTGTGAGCAAGAAAGCCCTGACACTGGCCATGCTTGAAGAAAAGTATCCTCAGGAAGCATGGATACGGGCATACACCGATGGATCAGCCACAGATGTAGTTCAGAATGGAGGGGCTGGGGTGTACATTCAGTACCCAAACGGAAAATAGCAGGCAGAGGCAGTACCAATAGGCCTTCACTGCACAAATTACAGAGCTGAGGTGGAAACCTTGGTCCGCGCTGCAAACACCCTTAGTGGCACTGCAGACCCTGTTGCTCAGATTGTCTTCCTGACTGATGCCATGTCTGTCCTTGAGGCAGCAACAGCAAGCAAACTGCCACGTCTACAAGAGGCACTGCAAAACATCAAATGCACCAAACTGGTGCTGCAGTGGATCCCTTCACACTGTGGCATCTACGGCAATGAAGAAGCTGACAGAATGGCAAAAGTGGGTGCATAGGAAGAACAAGATGAAAATAGTCAGCTTCACAGAGATGAAGTCCATCATTAAGTCTGTGTACAGACCACCACAACGACCCCTAGACAGTTACCATCAGCTGTCCAGACAAGAGCAGGTAATCATCTTCCATCTGAGGACCGGGCACAACTGACTCAATTTCTACATGCACAGATGCTTCCACCTCGTGCCATCTCCCCTGTGCCCTTGTGGAGAAGCAAAGCAGACCACAGAGCACATCCACCAGGACTGTGGGAACCACCAGCTGCTGAGGGAGGAGATATGGCCAAAGCCCGCCACTCTACAAGAAAAATTGAATGGGCCTGTGAGGCGCTACAGAAGATCACAGATTTTATTTGAGAGACAAATTCCAAGTGTGACGGCGTTCGAGAAGAAGAAGAAGAAGGTCCGAAAGATCTTTGCACGCCCCTGGGTCCAGACGGCCCAAACGGCGGTAGGTATCAGCGATCATAGAGAGATACCCCCGGATGGTAATAGGGGCCAAAAGCTGCTCCCCAAAAAGCCACAGGAAGAATTCGGACAACTGGGGCGTCGTCAGAGCCGTGGGGGCAAGGCCCCGGGGCTGACACCAGGACTGCAGGATTCGGCACTTTCCTTCGTATACTCGCTGGGTGAACGCTCCGCGGGCAGTAGCAATTGCCTCCACTGCCGCACGCGAGAAAACTCTTGTGGCGAGGGCCGCCCACACAACTGCCAGGCGTGTAAGTGGAGCCTCTCCGGACACGGATGAAAGAGGTTCTGCCAGGGCTGCTTCAGCATCATGCGAGGCGAGATAACCGCAGTGGTGAGTCCATGGCAAGGTTCAAAAGGTCAATCGTCCAGCTCCGGCACCAGCTGAAAGGAGCCAAAAGGAAGAGGACCGTGTTGGAGCCCCTGAGTTTCATCAGGACCTTGGGAACGAGTACCGCCGGGAGGTACGCATCAGCCACGAGACCTTCCAACAAGACCGACAGCACGTCCACCGCCCAGGCACGGGGGTCCGAGACCCGCGAGACGAAGAGGGGAAGTTGTGTGTTCCACCGCGTCAAGAAAAGGTTGACCATCAGAGTCTCCCAGCACGTGCCGATCATCCAGAAGATCTCCAGCTTGAGGGCCCACTCGGTATGTAGCAGCTGCCCCCGCCGTGAGAGGGAGTCCACCAGCACGTTCAGGCGACCAGGGATGTAAAGCGCCCAGAGCAAGATGTCGCGATCCCGGCATCACAGACACAACTGGTATAGGAGCATACAGAGTGTCGGTGAGCGGGTCCCCCCTTCTTCTGAATGTAAGACATGACTGTTGAGTTGTCGGAGAGAATCATTCAAAATCTTGTGGCGGTGGAGGTGTGACTCCCAATGACTCAGCGCCAACCAGACGGCCCTCATCTCTAGCCAGTTGTCGTCTTTGTCCCGGAAGGCCAGCGGCCACTGGCCCAAGACCTCGTTGAAATCTGGGAGGAGGTGCGCCCCCCAGTTGGACTGACTCGCTTCCGTGCAAAGCGAGAGTCGCGGATTGGGGGAAGCAAGGGGTACTCCTGACCCAAGCCAATCCGGGTCCGTCCACCACTGGAGGTGAGTAGATGCAACTGGATCGGCCACGAGCAGAGTCAGCCGAGGGGCAGGAGGTAGGCCACCGCACTGATCAGGGTCAGCAATTGCAGCCAGGTCCTGGCTGGGCATGCCTCCGCGAGGGACAGTTGGTGAGCCACTGCCGCCAGCTTCTGCACGCGAGCGTCCGTGAACCCCACCCTGTTGCGGTCAGTCAGGAATTCCATTCCCAGGTGTACGAATGTACGGAAAGGGGAGAGGTCCGATTTCCCGAGATTTACCACGAACACCAGCCACTGTAGGAGAGCCAGAAGGGCATCCCGATCCTTTTCCAGAGAAGGAGCGTCCTGGTTCCGGAGCAGATAATTGGAAGTCAGGCTGGACGAAGACTGCCGGGACCGGGCCACAATCGCATCCATGATCCGCGTGAAGACCCAGGTGCTGAGGTTGAGGCCGAAGGGCTTGGAACTGGTATACCACCCCACAAAGGGCGAAGTGCAGGAAGTACTGAGATGATGGGTGAATGGGGACGTGCAGAAAAGCATCGGCGAGATCAAGACTGATGGCAAAGTCCATAGTGCAAACCGCCGACCTCACCGCCCGTGCGGTCTCCATGCGAAACGAGGGGGCCGAAATGAACCTGTTTAGGGTTGACAAGTCGATGACATGGTGCCAACGGCTGCCCGGCATGGGGATCAAGAAGAGGCGGCTGTAGAAGGCCGGCGAGTCGTGATGAGAGACCACCTCCATGGCGGCCTTTTAGAGCAGGGAAGCGACCTCCACCCGAAGAGCCTCCACCTTGCAAGGGTCGGCCGGAGCGCCCGTCCAAACCGGGGAGCGTTCGAAAGGGGGGGAATGGCGAAAGGAAATCCGTAACCCATCCAAGGCAGTGGAGAGCACCCACGGGTCATCTGGGAACAGCGACCGCCACTCATCGCCATGCAGGGCGAGCCGCCCGCCGACTCCGAGTGGGTTGGCGGGGGCGGAAGCGGACGGGAGTCACTGGGCCCGACCCCGCCCAATCCGCCTAGCGCCACGAGGCCAGGAGGGGGCGGGGATCGGAAAGGCGCGCACAAGGCTGGAGAAAACTGCTCCACCCGGCCCGTGGAAGCCTCGGGAGGAAGGCCGAGGGCGGGTCTGAGGCTCTGCAGGGGTTGACCCACAGCCTTGTGGGGGTCAGGAAAGCGCGCGGAGTCCGCGGGAGGGACACTAGGCCAAAGATCCTCGGCCGAGTCCTTCACCGACTGCCAGGTTGGGCCAAAGAGGAGGGCCCCCCCAAGGGGAGCCTGTCGTAGTTGTCCCTTCACCGAGGCGGGCAAACCCACACACCTCCGCAAGACGCCATTCCACCGCATCAAGTCACAGCTGTGACCGCCAGCGTGTTAGTTCAGGCGTGGTAAACTGCGTGATTGGCCGTCACCGCCAGGGAGTGTAGGTAGCACAAAGGATCCGGGGCTTCTGGTCACTCCCAGTACTCCTCCACCCGCCGCACCACCGTTTGGGTCACCAGTTCCAAAAACCCCAAACAGGCCAGGGAATTTCGGATAAGAGTCACGGTCTTGTCCAGGCCCTGGAGAATACTCCTGCCAACAGCGGCCTTCCCCCTGACCTGCACCTCTGCCGCGGAGTCCACCGGCGGGAGGGGGCACAGAAAAGACTGCGAGGGTCCCGCATACCAGTGTTGCCAGAACTTGATATCCACATCCGCGGGCCAGCGGCGGTCGGAGAAGTATCCCCTGTCGGATAACTTGCCTTGCTGAAGATGCACGTTAAAAGCGTCCATGAGTTCCCGAAACCTGGTGGGCTGCGGGAGGGACTTAAATCGCTTGGACTGTCGCAACACGTCAACGGAGGCTGCAGCCCTCCGCTTGAGGGGCGGCGAGGGGGGCCACAAGTCTGGAGGCAGAGAGGCTGAAATCATGCGCGCAGCCTCATCCAGGGCTCTCCAAGTCTCTACGCCCGAGGCGTAGGGGCAGCAGGGGGAGACGAGCTAAGGGCAGAGGAGTGAGGACTGCCGACAGGGACAAGGGAATGCAACCCAGCCAGGGAGAGCAGGCGAGACCTGAGAAAGGGGACCGAAGTTCCCGCGAAAGGAGCGCCAAGGCCGATTCCTCTGGAAGGGAAGGGGGGGGGGGGGGGGAAGGGAGGGGGGAGGGGAGGGGCGGGCCTCGAGTGAGTCAGGGACCCCAGAGGCTTTGAACTTGTAGGGTGAGACTCGGGAGAGGCCGCAGGTGGGACCCTGTGCCGCGCCTGGGATGGCCTCTGTCGTACACTGGGAGTTGCCCTGGTCGCCACGTGGCTCGTTCCAGCTTGGATGGGCGGACCCGGTCGCCGTGTGTCCTGGTCCACTTCAGAGTGGGAGGTAACGGCCGAGGCTTGAGCACCGAGGTCAGAAGCGGTCAAGTTCCGGCGCGAGGCCAGGCCCACAATGTCCTAGGACGCCCGCCTACGGGGTCCAGGGCTGGAAGGCACGGGGGCGTACGTTGTACAGCGGGGAGGTCACCGCTGGCTGCCTACTGTGGTCCAGGGAAGTCAACGGGAGGCCACCCGGTAAAAATCTCAGAGGCGAGACCACCGCTGCTCCTTCCACGAAGCACATACATGGCACGGCCGGGAGGAGGAGCATCTGGAACAAGGCAGACATAGAGCATGCATGTCGCTCGGCCATCGAAACCCCAAGCAGCCGGGGCACGATGTAACTGCGCACTGCAAGAGAAAATGGAACCCCATGAGAGATAATAGGCCGGGCCCATAGTACGGGCTTGCAGCAATAACCATATACATACACGTGAAACTCGGCTGCGTAACGGAGCTGGTAGAAGTCACCCAGGGAAAAGCCATAGCCGGTCAGAGACCCGCTGGCCCACGGCACTACCCCAGACCTTACCTCATGCTGCCAGTTGGTGGAGCAGGGAAGCAATTCGCCGACTGCCCGTCCAACCGGGGAGAGGACGAAGAGGGCCCATTAGAAAGGTAAAATCCCACCAGGCGCAAGGCCCAGGCAAAGCAAGAAGCCTGGAAGAAAGGTAAGTCCCCACAAGCACAAGTCACAAGTAAGGAGTCCAACAAGAAGGAAGGCACGCGGTAAATCCAAGGCAGGCCGCACCAGGCGCCCGTCCGAGGCGATGGAAGGAGCCTGGAAGAAAGGTAAGTCCCCACAAGCACAGTCACAGGTAAGGAGTCCAAACAAGAAGGCAAGGCAATGGTAAATCCAAGGCCGAAACCGGTGCGTCCATTTTTGCTAGGAAACTAAGCGTGAGACTGGCGTGTCAGCCCATGTGGCCTCATGGGGAGGGAGGGGAGGCCACCCAGGGAGTTTTTAGGTAACGGCTCCCTGAAGTCGCCTCCCCGGTTGTGTTGCTATACACAACGGATACTTAGCCTGAAATCGGTAGGCTAAGTGTACCTTCCTATTAGTAATGCCATGGGTAAGGATTTTGAGGAAACAAAGGTGCTTGCTCAAAACAGGTTCCACTGCAGGTTGCTGGATGAAACATGAATGGGTGTCACAAAATTCCGGTACGGAATAAATAACGTTGGCACAAGACAAAAGTCCTAAACAACCAAAAACCAGCAACAACGAATTATAAAATATATATGACCACAAAATTATCATTGTCAGGGCATTTCAGAAGTAAGAACGCCAATTTTGTGGATGCAAACCAGTAAATACACCCCCTCACACCCCAAAATGCCACCCCCTCTGCTTCTCTAACCTGAACATATGCACACAAACGCACAGAGGAAGACTGTTACGTTTGTGCTTGTGTTATTCTTTGAGAGCATGTGTGTGTTAATCATAGGAAGATCCGATATTCATTTGAGTTATTTTGGATAAGAATTATTTACCTTTTTCTTTTGCACGGAGAATTGCGGTCGATTTTTGTTGTAAGGCGTAGTTTCGCTAGAATGTTGTAAAGTTTGACCTACATTAGACTGGAAGGTTCAAGCAGGGTCGTGATCTTTCTAATGACCTCAGATATGATGTCAAAGTTGTCGGCAACATTTCTTAACATTGTATCAAAGGTGCTTAGAGGGTAGAGGAAATTTGTAGTAACTTCTAGCGAGTTCTTTTTTAATGAATATTAATGAGTTTTGGTTACGTTTTTTTTCTGATTTGTTCTGGAAATCTGTAATAGTATAAAAGAATGTTCCTCGCGCTGCGACCATACGGCGTTGAGGCGCGTCCCCTGGGTGGTGGATAGGGGGTCCCTCGTGAGAGGGGTGCACCGAATGAAATAAGGTGCCGTGAACCAACATGGTCTAAGGGAAGGTGACCCCGACAGAAAACCCCTGGTCCTCCTAGTAAGGGGGTTGGGCGTGGGGGTAGCTTCCCCACCCTGCAAAAAAGGAAATAGCTACAAAAACGCCGACGAAAAGACTAACAGTAATTCCTTTCCTGGAGGAGGAAGGTTCTTCTACTAGAAGACTTATGACGTCCTGTGGTGAAAGCCGGAAGTCTTCGGAAGCCACAGGACCGAGCCGCCTCTCTCTATCCAGGGATACAACCATGGGCACATGGAACGTCAAGACCATGTAACCCCCAGGGAAAGAGGAAAAGAGGTAGGCCGAGAAACTCCTGGCGTCGAGACCTCCAAGCAGACATCAAGAGACTGGGAACCACCTGGAGTAGAATCGAAGGAGAAGCACAGGACAGGAGTTGCTGGAGGTCTCTTGTCGACGGCCTATACCCAGGTAGGGGTGACAGGCGTAAGTAAGTAAAGTATAAAAGAATGTTAGGAAGTATGTGTGTACTTGTATGAGAGACGCAGTGTGTTAAAAGTGTTGATGCATTGTAGAGGACACAGTGTATCAGTGTTGATACATTTGTGGATGCACTGTGTGGAGATCGCATCGCTGCAATAAAATATTGTTGGAACTGTTACTCCAGAGTGGTCTACAACCTTGTGCCATGTGTGATGAGTTGCAGCCGAGTGAAGTTTCTTTATAAGAACCTTACGTGTGTGCGTCTGGTGTGATTGTATCATACAACTACGACTACCACATAACAAACACAAACAAATCAACTCTGAGACCTAACACTTACCCTGCTCTGAACTTCCTGACTGACTTCTTGTCTGTCTTGGTCAACTCATCGTCAAATGTGGATCGTTTCTGTTTCTTCTGCTTTTTCTGGCGTTTAGCTGAGGGACCTGGGGAAATGACACAGTAAAACATGTCAGCCTCATTATATTGCCTCACCAGCCCCAGTAGCAAAATGCCTTCGGGCCCATGACAGCCCCAGAGGGCCCGAGCACAGCCCTGCGCAGGCCCACTGTGGCCGTCGTGGGCCTGAGGACTTTTGCTTACTGGGTGGGAGCCATGAAGTCAGACCGTGTTATTCGTAGATGATGCAGACTTTGAACAGGTTTGTGAAGAAAAGCACCCAGCGTATAAAAGATCCTCAGGCTGAGGTCAACCTCAGTTGGCCAGCGCACAGCCCTGAGCAGGTCATACACAGCTGACATCAACCAAAGGACCTTTTGCTAACGCAGCGCTATCATGGTTGATCCACTACCCAAAGTTGATGCTGAAAATTGAACCTCTTCACTGCCAGTGGTTGCAGACTGATATTCTCAAATCTTTGTTTTTTCAGCACCAAAGACCCACAGCCGCCCAAGGAACATGGATACAAAGTGGTGTCAGCAAGAGGCTAAGATCCTCATGAGCCCCCGCTACTAAGGGGGCTCATGAGGATCTATGCCTCTTGCAGGCAGATCATATTCATTTGTTAAAAACGCTTTTGAGACGTGCCGCATCCGGATTTGCGGCTTTACGCCGCAAATCCGGATTCGGCACGTCTCAAAAGAGTTAAAGGGATTAGAGTACTGAAACTGCTGACCACAGGCTGATTTAAAAAAAAACAACTCACCTCTGAAATCGTCCTCTGCACATGCTCGAAGCCGCTTGGCTTTGAAGGCGCGTTTACTGGCACGCTGGGCATAGAGCTGAGCCTTCTGCACCTCAAAACTAGCTCGGTCTTCAGACTGCAGAGATACAGAAGCAAAACACAGATTTACACATGCATCCTACATGCAAATGACCAAATTTGGGAGTTGTCATCTTGAGAACTACATCACAGGGGACCGATTGACCATGATAATTCAAGGGTGGTGCCACAGCACCTTGGCGCCTTCAGGCGCCAAGCTGATCTGGCACCACCCTCGATTTATCACAGTTGATTGAGACAGTCAAACCTGTGAAAGGGGACCTCCCAAGGAGACCCTATAAATGAGCAGGCGTATTACGCTGGGATTTAGAAGCCATCTCGGCCCGAGGATTCAAGCACTTGTATGCTCAGTCAGCCGCTTCAACCCTTCTTTTTTTGAACGCTCATTCACCCACAGCGTATCGGACACACAAAAAAGGAGCAGTCAAAATCAGAGTCTGAAAAGAATAAAATTCACTCACGCTCAACTGTTTCTTGGACTTTGCGGCCTTTCCTTTTTTCCCTAGGTTGAATTCTCCCAACCGTAAGGCCTCTGTAAACGTACAAAGCAATCACATTTCAGGGTCTGTATGCAGACTGTGTTTCTGCAATCTTCGTTAATTCAAGACAACACAAAAATATCTCCCCAACTGCGGGGGCTCATGATCTATACCTCTTGTAGATGGGTGGTGTTCACATTTTCTTGGCACTGAACGGGCTAAGCAAATTGGGGGGGGGGGGGGGGGGGGGGAAGCATGCCAAAATGGTTATTTACACTGTCAGGCTGTAATGTTAGCCTTGCTGCCAGCTTTCAGCAGAGCACAGTAAATGTCCCATGGTCGACAACCCGCCCTGAGTGAACAGTTCCGTTTGCTTCGGCCAAAGCAAAGCAAGTTTTATTGTATTCTTACATGGGTCTTTTTGAGTAAAATTAAAAAAATATGACTTTTGCTGGTTTGTTTTGTATTGTCCTATTTTCATATACTGTATTTTGACACTGTAAAGCATGTAGGTAACACTTTTTTGTGTGGAGAAAACGTTTAACATTTTATCCCCAAATAGCTCTACATGTATTAAGAAATTGTCCCCAAACTTGAGGTGAAGTGGAGGGAGAATGGGCATAGGCAGGGAGATGGATGGGGGGAGGGGAGTGGGGGACAGAGGGTAGGGGTTACACGCAGCAGCACAAACACACGACATTTGTCATGTACCTTTCTCATCCATTCTCTGTTTATGTGTCTGGAACCACTCTCTCTTCGGCTCCTCAGCATCTCCTCCATTTTCCAGCAAACGCTGAGCCTTGTTGGCTTGGTTCTCGACGGCCCGCAGCTGTCTTTCCTCTTGCTCTTCCCTCTGGATGCTGGCGATGTCCTCCTCCATCTCCTGAATTCGGTCTCTGTATTTTGACACCACCTCTGGAAAAATACAACCGGTAACCCCTTCACTGAAGGAAACAAGAAAGGCAAAGACCTTATGGCTCACATGTATGACCAATCCACACGTCTGACAGTAAGTAAAGGGGTGGCTTCTGCACTAACGAAATCCATGTTTTCTCAAAATTTAATCAGTTTTCCTACATCTGTGAAACCCCCCTGACCCTTAACCTTTGCAATGAGTTGACTAATTTAGGATACGTAGGAAGGTCTCATCATCAGCTACCTTTCTGGAAAACTTGATTGAAAAGTTTGCAAAAATGTTGATAATAACTACAATTATTGGCATTTTATACACATTTGTCAACCTCTTGTGACCCATGACCTTTTCTGAGAGGTCATTCAAATTAGTATGCATAGAGGTCTTACCATCAGGTATCTCTGTAGCCAGTTTGGGTTTGTAGTTGTGAATAGTAATTAAGAAAAAAAAACATTTCTTGTCAAAATATGACTATTTTATACGTATTTCCTGAGCTCTTGTGACCCTTGACCTTTCCGAGGGGTCATCCAAATTAGTATGCATAGATAGGTCTTACCATCAGGTATCTCTCTAGCAAGTTTGGGTTTGAAGTTGTGAATAGTATTTGAGAAAAAAACATCTCTTGTCGAAATATGGGAATTTTGGACCTATTTCTTGAGCTCTTGTGACCCTTGACCTTTCCGAGGGATCAACCAAATTAGTATGCATAGAAAGGTCTTACCATCAGGTATCTTTGTACCAAGTTTGGGTTGAAGTTGTGAATAGTATTTGAGAAAAAAACATCTCTTGTCGAAATATGGGAATTTTGGACCTATTTCTTGAGCTCTTGTGACCCTTGACCTTTCCGAGGGATCAACCAAATTAGTATGCATAGAAAGGTCTTACCATCCGGTATCTTTGTACCAAGTTTGGGTTGAAGTTGTGAATAGTATTTGAGAAAAAAACATCTTTTGTAAAAACTTGGCTATTTTGGACCTATTTCCTGAGCTCTTGTACTCTTGACCTTTCTGAGGGATCAACCAAATTAGTATGCATATAAAGGTCTTACTATCAGGTATCTTTGTACCAAGTTTGTGTTTGAAGTTGTGAATAGTATTTGAGAAAAAATAAATTATGTCCAAAAATAGTTGATCCCCTGTGACCTTGACCTTTGTGAGAGGTCACTGAAATTAGTATGTTTAGAAAGGTCTTCACACAAAGTATCCTTCGGCCAAGTTTGAAGACTGTAGCTGTAGCTTGAATCTCTCTCTCTTGGCTGGACTTCGCGAACGAAGATTTTATAGGAGTTGCCCACGACGTCTGCAGGCTTGTTCGTGGCTGCGGAGGCCAATCCGGGACAGGCAGGTTCGACCACAGTGGCTGCAGGGGAAGGTATGGCCAGAGTTCTGAGTTGCGGCATCTCTGTTCTTTCTCCTGAGCCGCTTGTCCTTAAGGCTAGCTCTGCGAGAGTCCTCAAAGGAGACAGCTGCCTTGTAAATAGTGGAGCGCCAGGTGTCACGGTCCACAGCAAGCGAAGACCACTGGTGGTGGTCGATTTGGCAGGCACTAAGTGACTTCTTGAGACAGTCTTTGTATCTCTTCTTTGGTGCCCCTCTGTCACGGTGTCCAGTAGCAAGCTCGCCGAACAGGGTGATCTTTGGTAGGCGATGATCCTCCATCCTGGAGACATGCCCCGCCCAGCGGAGCTGTGTCCGCAGCAGCAAAGCCTCGATGCTCACGGTTTCAGCCTGTTCAAGGACCTCGACATTGGTGACATAGTCACTCCAGTGAATGCCCAGGATGGTACGCAGGCAGCGCTGGTGGAAGCGTTCGAGGAGTCGTAGTTGGCTGCGGTAGAGGGCCCAGGACTCGGAACCATACAGCAGGGTGGTGAGGACCACAGCTCTGTACACGCTGATCTTGGTGCCTGTTTTCAGCTGTTGATTGTGCCACACCCGCTTGAAAAGTCGCCCGAAAGCGCTGTTCGCTTTTGCCAGCCTGCTGTCAAGCTCCTTGTCCAGCTTGGCGTCCGACGTGATAATGCAGCCAAGGTAAGTAAACTGGTGCACTGACTTTAGTTCAGACTCGCCGATGGTGATGTGAGGAGGGCGATACACTGTCTTGGGTGCCGGCTGATGGAGGACCTCTGTCTTTTTCAGACTGACCTCGAGTCCAAAGAGCTGGGCAGCGTCTGCGAAGCAGGACGTGATGCGCTGCAGGGCTCTCTCTGTGTGTGCAACGAGGGCAGCATCATCAGCAAAAAGCAGCTCACGGATCAGTTGGTCTAGGGTTTTCGTGTGGGCCTGCAGTCGTCTGAGGTTGAACAGGCTGCCATCGAGACGATACCTGATGTACACTGCATCGTCATCATCGAGGTCCACTGTGGCCTGCTTCAACATCATGCTAAAAAAGATGGTGAAGAGGGTCGGTGCCAGCACGCAGCCCTGCTTTACGCCGTTGAGAATGGGGAATGGTTCTGAGAGGTCATTGTTGAGTCTGACCTGACCTTGCTGGTCCTCGTGTAGCTGGACAATCATGTTGAGGAACTTTGGGGGACAGCCAAGTCGCTCCAGGATCTGCCACATGCCTTGCCTGCTCACAGTGTTGAACGCTTTTGTTAGGTCGACAAACGTTACGTACAGCCCTTTGTTCTGCTCGCGGCACTTCTCCTGTAGCTGTCTCAGCACAAAGACCATATCGGTGGTGCTCCTGTTTGCTCTGAAGCCACACTGGCCCTCTGGGAGTTGGTCTTCAGCGATGGCAGGTACCAGCCGATTCAGGAGCAGCCTTGCAAGGATTTTCCCAGCAATGGACAGCAGTGTAATTCCCCGATAGTTGGAACAGTCAGACTTCTCACCTTTGTTCTTGTTGTAGCTTGAATAGTCTCCGAGAAAATGCCAACGTTAAAGTTTACCAAGGACGATGGCGGACAGACGACGGATGGACGCCCACTGGCCCAGAACATAGACTCACTTTTGCTTCACACGTGAGCTAAAAAGCACATGATCCACTGCAAGAGGCATAGATCCTCATGAGCCCCCACAGTTGCCTCTAACTGACACTAATTTGAATCCATGTCCCCATTATGGCTAGGGCTCGAGGGTCCTGAGTTAACGAAGATTGCAGTTCTAACACAATCTGCATCAACTGGCAGTGGTTGATAAAGCAGAGCATTATACAGGTGCTGTACTCCCGACTGGCAGTCCAGAGATTGATAAAGCAGAGCATTATACAGGTGCTGTACTCCCGACTGGCAGTCCAGGGATTGATAAAGCAGAGCATTATACAGGTGCTGTACTCCCGACTGGTAGTCCAGGGAATGATAAAGCAGAGCATTATACAGGTGCTGTACTCCCGACTGGCAGTCCAGGGATTGATAAAGCAGAGCATTATACAGGTGCTGTACTCCCGACTGGCAGTCCAGAGATTGATAAAGCAGAGCATTATACAGGTGCTGTACTCCCGACTGGCAGTCCAGGGATTGATAAAGCAGAGCATTATACAGGTGCTGTACTCCCGACTGGCAGTCCAGAGATTGATAAAGCAGAGCATTATACAGGTGCTGTACTCCCGACTGGCAGTCCAGGGATTGATAAAGCAGAGCATTATACAGTTGGTGCTTTACTCCCGACTGGTAGTCCAGGGATTGATAAAGCAGAGCATTATAAAGGTGCTGTAATCCCAACTGGCAGTCCAGGGATTGATAAAGCAGAGCATTATACAGTTGGTGCTTTACTCCCGACTAAAATGAATTTTTCTGTAAAATGTATTTTTTGAAAAATACTTACCGATGGCATTACTAATAGGAAGGCACACTTAGCCTACCGATTTCAGCCTAAGTATCTGTTGTGTAAAGCAACACAACTGGGGAGGCGACTCCAGGGAGCCGTTACCCAAAAACTCCCTGGGTGGCCTCCCCTCCCTCCCCACGAGGCCACATGGGCTGACACGCCAGTCTCACGCTAAGCGAACGTAGCTGGCGGCAAGCGGGACAGGTGGGAGGGCCCTTTCAGTAATGCAATCGGTAAGTATTTTCCCCCAAAATACATTTTAGAGAAAAATTCATTTGTTTCCTCAAAATCCTTAACGATGGCATTACTAATAGGAAGAATAATGAAAAGGAGGAGGGTGTCGCCCACCATACCCCGGCCTTGTAACATACATAGTACGGCGCCCTGGGCGCAAACTCCCGACGATTTCAACTAAGCGTTACCTAAGGCGCCAGAGGCGCCGGGAGGGAGTGCAGCGCCACTGAGACATCATCCACAAGTGCCAGGTTCGCTTACTGGCCTGAGAGGTCCCTGAGGTAAAAGTCACACAGTTGCAGTCGAAGGCAAGGCTTGTAGAGACCACTCTGACCTCGTACGTGCGAATTCGCAGCCTCTTAGCCCTCTCTGGGGAGAGGTCCTCGTATGCGGCTCGGATGACCCCGAGTGCAGCCAAGAAGATATTGTCTGCACCGAAATATCGTTCCTGCCACATCTCAGGGGCAGGAAGAGGCGTTTCCATCCCTGTCGGAAGGGCCCGTACCGGATCCTGCTGAAGAGACTCCCAAGACTGATCCAACCCCTTGAACGGCCGGAGGTTAATGATCTGCGCTCCGGCTGAGGGAAATCTATTCTTGGCCAGAAAGGACGGGTTCATCAGGAGCTGGACTGAACCATCAGCTCTGAACTGTAGGCAGGCTGGCTCCACCGAGAGTGCATGTAGCTCACTGACCCTGGCCGCCGAACCGAGGGCGAGGAGGAAGCAGGTCTTCCTGGTGATGTCGGCCATCGTAGCTAAGGGCAACGGCTCGAACCGGCCCGAATTAAGCCACGTTAGGCCACATGCCAGGTCCCAGCACAGAATCAGCGAGCGCTGGACCGGGCGCTGAAACTTGAAGTGGGCCATGAGGTCCGAAAGATCTTTGCATGCCCCTGGGTCCGGAAGGCCCAAACGGCGGTAGGTATCGGCGATCATAGAGAGATACCCCCGGATGGTAATAGGGGCCAAAAGCCGCTCCCCAAAAAGCCACAGGAAGACTTCGGCCAACTGTGGCATTGTCAGAGCCATGGAGGCCAGGCCCCGGGGCTGACACCAGGACTGCAGGACTCACCACTTTCCCTCGTATACTCGCCGGGTGGACGCTCTGCGGGCAGTAGCGATAGCCTCCACTGTCGCACGCGAGAAACCTCTTGTGTTGAGGGCCACCCGCACAACCGCCAGGCGTGTAAGCGGAGCCTCTCTGGACATGGATGAAAGAGGTTCTGCCAGGGCTGCTTCAGCATTGTGCGAGGCAAGGGTAACCGCAGTGGGGAGTCCGTGGCGAGGTTCAAAAGGTCGGGCGTCCAGCTCCGGCACCAGCTGAAAGAAACCATGAGGAGGAGGACCGTGTTGGAGCCCCTGAGTTTCAACAGGACCTTGGGAACGAGTACCGCCGGGGGGTACGTATAAGCCACGAGACCTTCCCACGAGATTGACAGCATGTCCACTGTCCAGACACGGGGGTCCGGGACCAGCAAGATGAAGAGGGGAAGTTGTGTGTTCCAATGCGTCACGAAAAGGTCGACCATCAGAGTCTCCCAGTGTGCGCCGATCATCTGTAAGATCTCCGGCTTGAGGGCTCACTCTGTGTGTAGCAGCTGCCCCTGCCACAAGAGGGAGTCCGCCAGCACGTTCAGGCGACCGGGGATGTGACGTGCCCGGAGTGAGATGTCGCGATCCTGGCACCACAGAAACAACTGGTATAGGAGCATACAGAGTGTCGGCGAGCGGGTCCCCCCCTGCTTCTGAATGTAAGACATGACCGTTGAGTTGTCGGGGGAAAATCAAAATCTCGTGGCAGTGGAGGCATGACTGAAAGGGCGCGGAGTCCGCAGAGGGACGCTAGGGAAAAGGTCTTTAGCCGAGTCCTTCACTGACTGCCAGGTTGGGCCAAGGGGAGCCTGTCGGAGTTGTCCCTTCACCTAGGCGGGCAACCCCGCACACCTAGGCAAGATGCCATCCCGCTGCATCAAGTCACAGTTGGTCACGGCGGCGAGCGCGTTAATCGAGGCATGGTAAACTGCACGATTGGCCGTCACCGCCAGGGAGTGTAGTTGGCGCAAAGGATCCGGGGCTTCCGGCGACTCCCAGAAGTCCTCCACCCGCCGCACCACAGTTTGGGTCACCAGTTCCAAAAACCCCAAACAGGCCAGGGAATTTTGGACGAGGGTCGCAGTCTTCTCCAGGCCCTGGGGAATACTCCAGCCAACAGTGGCCTTCTCCCCGATCTGCACCTCCGCTGCAGGGTCCACCAGCGGGAGGGGGCACAGGAAGGACTGCGAGTGTCCCGCATACAAAGTGTTGCCGGAACTTGATATATCCACGCCCATGGGCCAGAGGCAGTCGGAGAAGAATCCCCCGTTGGATAACTTGCCCTGTTGGAGATGCGCGTTAAAGGCGTCCATGAGGTCCAGAAATCCGGCGGGCTGTGAGAGGGACTTAAATCGCTTGGACTGTCGCAACTGGTCTCCCGAGGCTGAAGCCCTCCGCTTGAGGGGCGGCAAGGGGGGCACAAGTCCAGAGGCAGAGAGGCCGAAATCACGCGCGCAGCCTCATCCAGGGCTCTCCAAGTCTCCACACCCGAGGCGTAGGGGCCGGCGGGGGGGGGGAGATGAGCTAAGGGCAGAGGAGTTGGGACTGCCGACCGGGACAAGGGACTGTGCCCCCGGGGAGAGCGGGCGAGGGGTGCGACCCGAGACAGGGGACCGAAGTTCCCGCGAAAGGAGCACCGAGGCCGAGTCCTCCGGATGCAGGCTGAGTACATCCTCCACATCCCCCCAGTCCGACCAACCGGGCAAGGAGGGAGGGTCAGTGCAGAGCGCACGGCCGGAGGGAGGGCCCGTAGATGGGAGCCGAGACGCGGAGCCCCACACTTGGGCTCGGCACATCACGCCTGACGAACAGGTGTGGAGGCCATAGGCGTATAACTAGCTCTCACCTGAGACTTCGGTCGCCGGGAGCGAGAATGGAGGTGAGGCCTCCGGGAGTCCGCCCGAGGACTCTGCCGCAGACGAGAGCCGCTGAGGTTAGAGTTGAGGCAGCTACGATCGCGAGATCGCACGGAGCCGGGGCGTTGGTCCCTAGTGAGCGGGTTGCGGCTCAGGGAGCCGTTTGTTTGTCTATTTTGACAAAGGGTATTTACCCGAAATATTAATAAATTGTGTTGTACCGTTTTTTCTAAGCGTGTTTCTTTCTCCGTTGGGTACTTCTTTGCATTTCACACACTTGGCAGTCACCTTTTTGGTCTGGAACGCAAGGACGAACGTCAGGGGGACGGGGTAAGGCGCCTTTGCAGGTGCTGTGTGCATGCATCCACCCTCCGGTGCCTGCGGGGCGCACCGGACGAAGCCCCTGCCGCCGGGGGAACTAGCGCCAAACGGGGGGACGGGGAGGGGGAAGGCTTGAGTGAGTCAGGGACCCCAGAGGCTTAAACTCATGGGGCGAGACTCAGGAGAGGCCGCAGGCGGGACCCTGCGCCGCACCTGGGATGGCCTCTGTCGTGCACTGGGAGATGCCCTGGTCGCCAGATGGCTCGTTCCAGCTGGGAGGGGCGGTCCCGGTCCACTTCAGAGCGGGAGGTAACGGCCGAGGGGTGCGCACCGAGGTCAGAAGCAGTCGAGTTCCGGCGTGAGGCCAGGCCCACAATGTCTGAGGACGCCCGTCTACGGGGTCCAGGGCTGGAAGGCATGGGGGTAAATGTTGTAGTGGCAGCGGGGAGGTCACCCGCCGGCTACCTACTGCTGTTCTGGGAGGTCGACGGGAGGCCACGCTGGTAAAAATCTCAGAGGCGAGACCATCGCTGCTCCTTCCACGAAGCACACACATGGCACGGCCGGGAGGAGGAGCAGCCGAAACAAGGCATTCATAGGGCATGTGTGTCGCTCGGCCACTAAAACCCAAGCAGCTGGGGCACGAACGTAATTGTGCACTACAACAGAAAACGGAACCACATGAAAGCCAACAAGCCGGGCCCATAGTGTGTGAAAACCCGGCTGCGTAACGGAGCCGGAAGTCGTCCTGGGCAAAGCCGTAGCCGGTCAGCGACCTGCCTCATGCCGCCAGTAGGCGGAGCAGTGAAGCAATTCGCCGACCACCCGTTCAACCGGGGAGAGGACGAGGAGGGCCCAGTAGAAAGGTAAATCCCACCAGACGCAAGGTCCAGGCGAAGCCAGGGGCCTGGAAGAAAGGTAAGTCCCCACAAGCACAAGTCACAAGTAAGGAGTCCCACAAAAACGAAGGCACATGGTAAATCCAAAGGCCGAGGCGAAGGAAAAAGCCAGGAATAAAGGTAAGTCCCCACAAGCAGTCACAGGTAAGGAGTCCAAACAAGAAGGCAAGCATGAGGTAATTCCAAGGCCGAAACCGGTATGTCCGTTCCCTAGGAAGCTAAGCGTGAGACTGGCGTGTCAGCCCATGTGGCCTCATGGGGAGGGAGTGGAGGCCACACAGGGAGTTTTTGGGTAACGGCTCCCTGGAGTCGCCTCCCCGGTTGTGTTGCTATACACAACGGATACTTAGGCTGAAATCAGTAAGCAAAGTGTACCTTCCTACTAGTAATGCCATCGGTAAGGATTTTGAGGAAACAAACTGGATTTAACCCTGTGGACACATTTTGGGGGTGTCAACTAATGACTATGTACCAGTTACACCAGATGGATCAACCATAATTCAGAGCACCAAGCTAATCTGGCACTACCCTTGAATTATCATTCATGGCTGATCCATCTCCTGCTGTGGTGTGTTTGGACTTAATGGGCTGAAGTGCCACTGTCAGCTGAAACCCATGCTCTTTTATATATATATATGGGCAGAAGTGGGGAGGTGGGGAGTAAAAAAGTGACAGCTCCTACCGGGAGGTACGATACGGCTCTTCAAGGGTGTTTTTGCATTTTTTACAACTTCTTTTAGCATCTTTCTCTCCTTCTCTCCAACCAGTGTTACAGACCTGAAAAAAAAAAGTTAAAAATAACTTCTACTGAATGTTTACTACAAGAAAATTTGTAAAAAATAACTGAAAAAGAATACAATATACTATTATAATAATAATAATAATAATAATAATAATAATAAGCGCATTAAATAGGCGCTTTATCCCAATTGAAAATCGGCTCAAAGCGCTGCCGCGAACTGAACCCAACAAGCACGCTCACGTGAATCACGCGCATTCACTCACACACTGTACAACACAGAACATTCACGTGGTGCTAAGGGCTAGCTCAAGCGAGCTACTGAAGTTTTGGAAATTCAAATCGTTTGTATTTGAAATTTGATTAAGTGGGCTGAAACTGATACCAAAGTAATAAACTAAGAAAGAAACATGAATTTTTTTTCTAAAATGTATTTTTGGGAAAAATACTTACCGATGGCATTACTATCTGGAATACACTCAATTGCCTATAGATTTCAGCCAAAATTTGTGTAACCCACACAACGGGAGGAGACACCGGGGATCCACGCACCGGGCCCCGGGTGGCCTCCCCTTACTACCCTATCCCGGCATCCGTAGGGCGACCCTGTCAGTTTCACACATAGCGAAAAGAGGCAAGCGGGGCAGGCGGGAGGGCAGTCTGAGTAATGCCATCGGTAAGTATTTTTCAAAAAAATACATTTTAGAAAAAAATTCATTTGTTTTTTTAAAATACATTACCAATGGCATTACTATCTGGAAGAATGTCAAACAGGCGGAGGGTGCCGTTCCTATAACCGCAAACCCAACCACCCGTCGGCCCAGAGAGAGATAGAGTGAGAGAGAGAGCACTCCCGACGATTTCAGCTATGACGTATCTAAGACGCCAGAGGCGCGCGGAGGGAGTGCTGGGCCGCGGAAATGTTGCCCACCCGTGCCAGGGAGTCACGTTGGCCGGATAGGTCTCTGAGATAAAAGCGGGCGAATGTGGAGTCAGCTCGCCAGCCGACCGCTGTAACAATATCTTTGACTGAGCAGTTGTGGTCCAGGACAAGACTGGTGGCCACTGCTCTTACTTCATGCGCCCGGATGTGAAGAAGTCTATCGCTGTCCGGGGAGAGGTCCTGGTAGGCCGACTTAATCACCCACCGTATCCAGGACGACACTGTCTGGGCCGAAATAACTGGCCTGCCTGCGGACAGTGGGAGGAAGAGGCGAGAGCGCCCCCGGTGTCGCGGCTTAGAGCGACGCAGGTAAATCCTAAGCGCCCGCACCGGGTCCTGTTGACGTGACTCAGGGTCCATGTCCGTTCCACGGAGAGGCCTACGGTCAGCATCTGAGGGGCCGCCGCAGGGCGGCGGTTCTTAGCCAAAAAGGAAGGGTTGGTGAGAAGCTGTGCAGAACCGTTCGAGCGAAACTGCAAACAGGCGGGAAGTACCGAGAGAGCGTGAAGCTCGCTCACTCGGGACGCCGTGGCGAGAGCCAGCAGAAACATGCCCTCCTGGTCAAATCTGAGAAACTAGCCAAATGCAGAGGTTTAAAGCGGTCCGTGTTCAGCCACGTTAGTACCCAGGCGAGATCCCACCGGCACTAGGGACCGAGAACTGGTTGTCGGAGCTCAAAATGTGCCAGCAAGTCCATCAGAACCTTGCAAGCGCCTGGGTCTGGCCGGCCCAGGTGGCGGTAAGTGTCCGCGATCCTGGAGCGAGAACCTTTGATGGTAATGGGAGCTAAGCCTTGTTTTTCAAAAAGCCACAGGAAGAACTCCGCCAGCTCCGGGGTGGCTAGATGTGTGTGAGGAAGACTTCTGGAGGCGCACCAGGCCTGAAGGACCCTCCACTTGCTCTCACATACCCGCCGCGTAGACCGTCTGTGGGCTGCTGCAATAGCCACCACTGCCGCATCCGAGAAACCTCTAGCGGCGAGGGCTTGCCGGACAACCTCCAGGCGTGAAGGAGGAGGCGCTCCGGGCACGGATGGAAAAGCTGCTGGCGGGGCTGCTTGAGCATCGTAGGAGGTGTAGGAAGCTCCAGCGGCGGGTCTGTCGCTAGCTCGAGTAGGTCCGTGGTCCAGCTCTTGGTCCAGTTGAAGGGGGGCCACCAGAAGGAGGACTGCGGAGCAACCCAGAAGCTTCCGCAGAACCTTCGGAACGAGGACTGACGGGGGTAGGCGTAAGCGATCAGCCTGTCCCAGGGGATGGGGAGCGCGTCTACCGCCCAGGCGAGCGGGTCCGGGACTGGTGAGACGTAGACCGGGAGCTGTTTGTTCCACCTGGTGGCAAATCCAGTCCACTAAAGGCGTTACCCACCGGGAGCAGATCAGGCGAAAGATGTCCAGGCGTAGGGACCACTCCGTGTGGAGCAGCTGTCCGTGGCGGGACAGGGCATCCACGATCACATTCAGGTGACCGGGAATGTGGCGAGCCAGTAGAGTAATGCCCCGGTCCCTGGACCACTGGGGCGGAGGTGAATGAAGAGGCACGCCCGTAGCCAGCCAAGCGATGTCCGCCCACCTCTGGAGGAGTGGACGAGCCAGAGGAGTAACCGGTACAAGATCCGCAAGGGAACCCGACGAAGGACGCCAGTGTATTAGTAGATGTAGCTGCAACGGGCGGGCATAAAAGCCTGCCCAAGGGAAGCAAGTCCTCAGCCGCACTGAGCAGGCCCAGAAGTTGAAGCCAGACCCTGGCTGAGAAGGAGGCCCCTACCTCCATCGAAAGCGCTAGATCGACGATCTTCTGCCGCCGGGCCAGAGGCAGGCGGACTAGATAGAGATCGGTCAGGAATTCCATCCCCAGATGTAGAAAGCGCTGAGAGGGGGTAAGATCCAATTTGCCCAGATTGAGAAGAAACCCGAGACGACGCAGGAGGAAAAGCAGGGTGTCTCTGTCTTCTTGGAGCGCCGAGGCTATCACATTTCGCAGTAGTAGGTCGTCCAAGTAATTGGAGGCCGGGCTCAGGGATCGTTGGCGGAAGTAGGCCATCACCGCGTCGAGGATCCTCGTAAAAACCCACGGACTGATGTTGAGGCCGAAGGGAAGGGCGCAGAACTTGTAAACGACTCCCCCAAAGGCAAACCGCAGGTACCTGCGAGACGACGGATGAATCGGGACGTGAAGATAGGCGTCGGACAGATCGAGGCTGATCGAGAAGTCCATCGGTCGGACGGCCGCTCGGAGGATCCTGCCTGTCTCCATCCGGAACCGAGGGGCCGAAATGAACTTGTTTAGCGCCGACAAGTCGATGACTGGGCGCCACTTGCCTCCTGGTTTGGGAACGAGAAAGAGGCGGCTGTAAAAAGCTGGCGAGTTTTGACGCGAACCACCTCCGTCGCTGCTTTGTCGAGGAGAGCCGAAACTTCTCTGCGCAGAGCGTCCGCCAGAAAGGTGTCGAGTGGAGACTAGGTCCACAAGGGGGACCTGCGAATAGGCGGAGGGACCGGAACGAAAGCTGGAGGCCCGTAGAAACCGTGGAAAGGATCCAGGGGTCGTCTGGGAACAGCGACCTCCAATGGTCGCTGTAAAGAGACAGCCGCCCGCCGACTGGAGACCCGGGAACTGCCGACGGGGGCCGCGAAAGCGAGTCGCTGCAGGAGTGGAGACAGGTCTGGGCCACAGGTCCTTGGACAAGTCTAACTGACTGCCACGTGTCCCCGAAAAGCTGAGATCCACCTCGGGGGGCCTGTCGAAGCTGGGTCTTCACCGACTTCGGGAGATCCGCGCAGAGATGCAGAAGGGTATCCCGTCGCCAAAGACCACAATTGGCGGCCGCCGCCATGGCGTTGGTGGAGGAGTGGTAGGCGGCCCGGTTGGCCGCTAACAGGATGGACTGCACATCGCGGAGAGGGGACGGCACCTCCAGATCCCAAGTTCCCTCCAGGCACTGGAAAGCCGCCTGGGTAGCCAAATCCAGGAACCCTGAGCACGCCAGCGAATTTCGCACTAAGGAAGCGATCTTGTCAAGAGGACGAGGCCAAGCTTTCAAGACAATTCTGCGGCCGCCCGCCTGGACTAGGGCCGCCGTATCCACCACCGGGAGAGGGACGGCGAAGGCTTGAGAATGTCCCGTGTACCAGGCCTGGCGGAAGCTCAAGTTAATCTCTGCAGGCCACCGTGAGACGGAGAAGAATCCCGCGTCGCCGAAGTTGTCTTGTCGTAACTGGTCAGAGAATGCATCTGTGAGGTCCCGGAAGCCGGCAAGGAAGGGACTTGCGGTGCTTGACGTGCCTTTGTGCGTCGACCATAGCGGAAGCCTGTCTCTTCATCGGGGGTGAAGGAGGACAGAAGTCGGGCGGGAGAAACTTCGCAAAAAGCCGGGAGGCCTCATCCAAGGTGCTGATAGTCTGCGATCTGAGCGAAGGGCCGGCGATGTCCAAGGAGGAGGAGGCCGACGAGAACGCTGACAGGCGGGAAGGGGAACCCACCGCCGAATCCCGCAGGAAGATGGCCGAAGCCGAATCCGTAAGATGAAGGCTGAGGACATCCGGTTCCGAAGAACTAGACCGGCCCTCTCGTGAATGCGCAGCAAGGGGCGACCGGCTCCGAGAGAGCCGCACCGCCGCGCGAGAGAAAGACGGGGCTGCCTGCGACGCCTGCCGGGCGGAGCGTCCCGGGGACAGAGGGACCGCGAAGGAAGGACGGTCAGCAGTGAAGCTAGATTCCGCACGCTGGTGACGGAGAACACTCTCCGAACAAAACCGGTCTAGCGACGTAGCGATCTGGTCACACCGGGCCCGCCTGGTCGGAACGGGGGGGGGGGGGGGGGGGGGGGTGGGGGGACCGTAACGAGTCATGCCTAGCCCGCTCAAAAGAAGCGGAGCGGGGAGGGGACAAAAAAAAACAACGTGCATGCGGCCCCTGCTCCAAGTTCTCGGAGCATGGGGGACGCGTTGAGAAGTCACACCGTGCCCGCCTGGTCGGAACGGGGGGGGGGGGGGGGGGGGGGGGGGGGGGGGGGGGACATTCCAGAGTCACGCCAAGCCCGCTCAGGAAAAGCGGAGCGGGGAGGGGACAAGATTTGTGTATGCGGCCCCCGCTCCAAGGCCTCGGAGCGTGGGGGACGCGTTCAGATGTCACACCGTGCCCACCTGGTCGGAATGGGGCGGGGGGGAGGGGGGGGGGGGGGGGCATTCTAGAGTCACGCCAAGCCCGCTCAGGAAAAGTGAAGCGGGGAGGGGACAATACATGAACACGTGGCCCCAGCTCAGGAGCCTCTGAGCGAGGGGGACGTGTGTCAGAGTCACACCGTGCCCACCTGGTCGGAACGGGGCAGGGGGGGGGGGGGGGGGGGGAAACTGCCTATGGTCTTGCCAAGCCCGCTCAGGCGAAGCGAAGCGGGGAGGGGACAATTTCTGAGCACGCGACCCCTGCTCAGACGCCTCGGAGCGTGGGGATGAGTGTCAACTTCACCCCTGGCCCGCCCAGACGAGACCGGGCGGGGGAGGGACGAAAGCGAAGCTGGCCCAGCCCGCTCAGAATTAACCGAAGGAGGGGGCAGCACTGCTAAGGGCCTCAAGTCACGCTCCGACGCCTCAGAGTGTGAGAGAGAACCTCTCTTATCACGTTTCCTCTCATTCTTACTACGCTTGCGTTCTTTCAACCGCACCCGCTCAGGAGACCCAGAGTGGGGGGTGGCTGACGAACGCTCCGCTCGCCTAGACCGCTCGCTTGAAGCAGAGCGGGGGGTGAGCGAACCCGATGGGCTCAAGCCACGCACTGCCGAAGCAGAGCGTGGGGAGCGCGACTCCGAAACTCGCCTACCCTGCTCCGAAGACTCGGAGTGGGGAGGGAGAACCTGTGAGGTAATAGTGCAAGAAAAGAAAAGGAGCAGTGCCCGAGGAGCCGACGTAACGACGACTACCCTGTGGAGGATTCCGGGGAGACTGAAGCGGCCGGGAGGGCCGGTCGCGCCTGTAGAAGTCCCACATCTGCGACCACCAATCTTCCATCCACTCGTCACACACGTCCTGTCCGATGAACAGCCCGAGCACGGTAAGCAGGCGTCGTGGGCGTCGGAGGGCCACTGAAAGTCCCCGCAAATACGGCAAGACTTCAACACAGGGGTAGCCATAGCGTCACTGAAAAACCCGTACGAAGGCTAAAAGTCAAGTCACACTCCTACCAAGTTCACAAAGTCACGTGCGGAAGCCAACCACAAGGTCACTGGCGAAGCTCACTGAAAGTCAAAGCCAGTCCGAACTGGACGGCGCTCAGTTCAAACACAGTAGTCCACAAACTACGAGTAGGAGAGAAGTCAACAAAGTAGAGAGTCCAAGGTATGAAAAACCCTCAAAGTCGAAGGCCAAAAAACTATCAAACTCTGGTAGAAAAAGTTTCCGAATGGAGTAAGGCAAAAACTCGACCGTCCACGGTCGAGCCGAATCGGTAAAGCCAGAGCAGCCTTTCTCCAGTTGAAAAAAGTGTGGAGCTCCAGAGAGCTGTCACAACACACCAAAGTCCGGATTTTCAACTCCAATGTAAAAGCAGTTCTCTTATATGAAGCAGAGACTTGGAGATTGACAAAAACCACAGTCAACAGAGTACAGATCTTCATGAACAGTTGCCTTAGAAGAATTTTGAAAATCCACTGGCCAGAGAAGATCAGCAACGTCAGACTCTGGGAGAGAACAGAGCAGATAACAGCAGAGAATGAAATTGGGCGAAGAAGATGGGGATGGATCGGTCACAGTCTGAGAAAGCCAGCTTCCAGTATCACTAGGCAGGCATTGTCATGGAACCCACAGGGAAAGAGGAAAAGAGGTAGGCCGAGAAACTCCTGGCGTCGAGACCTCCAAGCAGACATCAAGAGACTGGGAACCACCTGGAGTAGAATCGAAGGAGAAGCACAGGACAGGAGTTGCTGGAGGTCTCTCGTCGACGGCCTATACCCGGGTAGGGGTGACAGGCGTAAGTAAGTAAGTAAGTAAGCCACGGTCGAGCCATGAGTGAAACTGACAGGGTCGCCCTACGGATGCCGGGATAGGGTAGTAAGGGGAGGCCACCCGGGGCCCCGGTGCGTGGATCCCCGGTGTCTCCTCCCCAGTTGTGTGGGTTACACAACTTTTGGCTGAAATCTGTAGGCAATTGAGTGTATTCCAGATAGTAATGCCATCGGTAATGTATTTTGAAAAAACAAATGCTAAGAACAAGCACGAAACAAATTACTATCATATCCAACTAAGAAAGAACATGCGTTGAAAGAACAATCATGAAACTATCCACTATAAGTATAACAACCATCCAAGAAAGAAAGATGCTTTGAAAGAACACGCGCAAAGCAAAACAGAGCAACTAAAATAACTATCTACTCAAGATACATACTTCGACTGAACGAGCATGAAACAATTTACTAAAATTACCAACTAGGAAAGAAACACCTTTTGTTCCACAAACTACAAAGCACAAAACAATGTACTAAAATAACCAACAAAGATACACGCTTCGAAAGACAAAGCAAAACAAATTATACTCATGAGCAAAAGAAATGCAACATTTTTTTTTACATAGTGTTTCCGAAGATTCCCAAAATGTTGCATTCTTTTGCTCGTCAGTATACTCAAATAACCAACTAAGAAAGATGTGTACACACTTCGAAAGACAAGCAAGAAACAATTTACTGAAATAACCAACTAAGAAACAAACATAGAATAATAGTATTTTAATATATAATTTATAAGTTTAGCGCATCAATATTACTAATAGCATAGTTCTTAATTCTGCATGGATGGGGCCTGTGTGACTGGATGTATTTGTGTGCGTATGTCTGTCTTATCCATTTTTACTTTCAGTTGATATATTTATACGCTCCTGTCCAAATTGGAATTGCCCCTTTGTGGGATAAATAAAGCTTTTTGACTTGACATGCTTCGAAAAAAATATCACGAAACAATTTACTATAATAACCAAGAAAGAAAGCACAAAACAGTTCTAAATTGTTTTGTGCTTGACCATTCAAAGCGTGTTTCTTTTTATCTTGGTTATTTCCTTGCATATTACAAGCTTGACAGTCAAGTTGTATTTCTGTTCTGAGAAGGGGGTAACAACCAAACAAGTGAACATGGTCATATCACACTACCTGCCGCTCTTGCCTGCTCTTGCTGTTCGCCCCACACGATGAACATAGTGTTTCAGTGTGCTGGGCATGGTAAAGTTAATCACCTATAATAAGAAAAAATAAAATTTATTTTACTTTTTGGCACAGTGGTATAATTATAACAGTACAGACACATTTGAAATACAGCTGACAACACTTTTATCAAGGTCAGATGTAGCACATTTTCTAAAGAAATCCGGAATAAGCCCTTGTTTAAGGTACACCAGTAAGCACAAAGCCCTCATGCCAATGCTGACCACATCTGGCCTGCGCACACTGGCATGGACCAACTGCAGCCGACATTAATCTAATGACATTTTGCTCACTCAGACTTTGTTTATATATTTTACAACAAACTTTGGACATAACACACAGGCAGTTTATACCTGCAACTGCTGTAAACGTGAATGACACTTTCAGTTCCATAAATGATTGATTAACGAGGAGAGTGCTGTCATCAGACATGAAACCAGGTTGAGATCAAATTGTCGGAAATGAATAAGCGGAGGGGGGGGGGGGTGTTGAGAGAGAAAAGGTGCGTGACGGACATACTAGACCTTGCTTCCAGGGTCCGAAGAAATCTATAAGCAGGGGGGGGGGGGGGGGGGGGGGGGGGGGGGTAAGGTTGCACCTCGAAAACTCACCGGATATAGAAGCTGTCGTCATCAAATTTTGGGCCACACTGTACGATTGTGCGCTGTGCCATTTTAAAACGAAAACGGTAGCTTCAGCTACTTCCGGTAACAGCGATTTCAGCAAAGAGCAAAATGCGAATACGGCACAATAGCGATACAATCGAATCGCTTTTTTTTCTTTTCCCTCCTACGGCAGAATCTTGTCATTTGTGCGGCGGAAAGCTTACCTTCAACAGCGGAAAATCGCCGAAAGGCACAGGCCTGCTACATTCATCTTATAGTATAAGCAATGAGTTCAAGAAAAATGTAAAATTCAACATGTAAACATGCACCATAATTCAAAAAAATTTTCTCAATGAATTTGCACTGATCTAAAAATAACCAAAATGCATGAAAAAAAATCGGATTTCTGAAAAAATTCGGAAAAGACCCATGTCTGTGTCATTTTAATGACCTTACAAAATGAAAGGAAAACAAAATGACCTTTACAAAATGAAAGGATACATTAAGATTTGATCAAACCCTATTCAGAAAAGTACTGTAAGTGTCAAGACCATATAACAGTTGTGGGCAATGGAGCAGCTGTGATAGTTCAAGAGTGATGTCAACAGATCATGAGTATTTGTGTTTCTGTCCTCTAAGGTTTTATACACAAATCTCAACTTAGCTTATATGGAACCCTAGCTGTAATTTGTTCTCACTTCATTTTGACCTTAAAAAATATTAAAGGTACCTATTGTACACTTACAGTTTTCACCCCCTCGATGTCCAAACCTCTGGATGCTAGGTCAGTCGCAAGCAAGACGTCCACCGCCCCCTCCTTGAACTTCTTCAAAGTTTCCAGTCTCTGAGGAAGAATTAGGATTTGACATTTAACCCCTTCACTGCCACTGTACGTACATTCATTCAATGACCAAAAGCCAACACCGTCCAAGAAACATGGATACAGTTGCGGGAGCTTATGAGGATATTGTGACCTGTTCCCACGAAAGGGACCATAAGTCGCTTTCGGCCGAATGGAGCTACAGGCCGAAAAGGGTCCACCGGGTCATCTTGGGTCAGTTCAAGTGATCAACTTTAAATGCATGTTTCTTGCTTAATAACAGGTCTACAACAATAGTTTTTGCATCAAATTAATTTGTATTGCTAGTAGATTGTAATGGTGTAAATATCTCAAAACTTAAAATTTCCGACTTATGGTCCCTTTCGTGGGAACGGGTCATATATACTAATGGGTCAAAACTTAAGGGCCACCCCACTTTTTTATGTCATTGTTTATCATCGCAAGTACGCTAATAAAATACAATGTTTGTTCAGTCCAAATGGGTTAAAAGTTGACCTTAGACAGTCCACTGTACAGGGAACAATAGACACCAATTCATCAATTTCCACGAACATTTCAAATGCACGTGAAACATCGTCAGTTTTTGTGAAAAGCTGTGCAATATTGGCAAGCGTATCAAAGGCAGGCAGGTTGAAAAATGTATTTTTTTCTAAAATGTATTTTTTCGAAAAATTAATTTTTCTCTAAAATGTATTTTTTCGAAAAATACTTACCGATGACATGACTGTCAGGAAATAGTCTACTTGCTTACCAATTTTAGCCTAAGACCCAAAGGGTCCCTCCAGGAGGCTCTCGGGGATCCCTAACAGGGACGAGAGTAGCCTCCCCTGCCCATCCGGTCACGTGCCCGGTGGTGTCTCCTTTAGCCAGTTGTCTACGGAGTTACCAGCGGCAAGCTGGGGAGGAGGGAGGGACCTCCGAGTCATGTCATCGGTAAGTATTTTTCGAAAAAATACATTTTAGAGAAAAATTAATTTGTTTCCTCAAAACACATTACTGATGACATGACTGTCAGGAAGAATGCCAAAAAGGAGGAGGGTGCCGCACAATCCCTTTCAGAAACCTCATTAGGGATGAGGACGGCCCGTCACTCCTGATCACACACTCCCGACAATTTTAGCGAAGTGCATACCTAAGGCGCCGGGGGCGCCTGGAGGGAGTGCTGTGCCGCAGAGATGTCGCCCACCAGTGAGAGGTTGTCGTGCTGGACTGTCAGGTCGCGGAGGTAGAAGCGGGCAAAGGTGGTTTCGGCCCGCCACCCCACTGCAGCCACAATGTCCTTAACCACGCAGTTGCGGTCAAAGGTGAGACTTGCGGCCATAGCGCGAACTTCATGGGCGCGTATCCTGAGGGCCTCGGCTCCCTGTGGGGAGAGGTCGTGATAGGCGGACCGTATTACCCAGCGGAGCCAGGAGGAGATCGTTTGGGCAGAGATGTCAGTTCTGCCGGCGGTCAGAGGCAAAAAGAGACGAGTCCGTCCCCTCCGTACGGACTTGGAGCGACGCAGGTAGATACGGAGTGCACGCACCGGATCTTGCTGCCGAGTCTCCCGAGGAAGGTCGGGCCCTTTAAGCGGCCGAATAGCGATGACCTGAGGCGCCGTCAAGGGAGATCTAGTCTTAGCGAGAAAGGAAGGATCCGGGAGAAGCTGAACGGAGCCATCCACTCGGAACTGCAGGCAGGAAGGGCGAGACGAGAGCGCGTGGAGCTCGCTGACGCGGGCTGCCATGGCGAGGGCCACTAGGAAGCAGGTCTTCCGAGTCACGTCCGCAAAGCTGGCCAGATGGAGCGGTTCGAAACGGTGCGAATTCAGCCAGGTGAGGACCCAGGGGAGGTCCCAGCGTGGAACGAGGGAGCGGGAAACCGGCCGCTGCAAGCCGAAATGCGCCATAAGATCGGCCAGGTCCTTGCAGGCGCCAGGGTCGGGACGGCCGAGGTGACGGTAGGTGTCGGCAATCATGGAGAGATAGCCACGGATCGTGATGGGAGCCAAACCTTGGTCTTGGAAGAGCCAGAGGAAGAAGTCCGCGAGCTGAGGGGTCGTCAGGTCGACAGGGGAGAGACGATGGTCAGAGCACCAGGCACGAAGCACTCGCCACTTTCCCTCGTAGACACATCTGGTGGAAGGTCTGTGGGCTGAAGCGATAGCGTCCACTGCTGCACTCGAGAAGCCTCTAGCGGAGAGGGCGTGCCGCACAATCGCCAGGCGTGTAGGAGAAGTTGCTCGGGGCAGGGGTGGAAGAGCGGCTGGCAGGGCTGCTTGAGCATCGTGCGAGGGGTGGGAAGAGGAAGGGGCGGATCCGTGGTGAGACTGAGCAGGTCGGTGGTCCATGATCTGTCCCAGGAGAACGGGGCCACCAGGAGAAGGACTGCGTTGCACCCCCGGAGCTTGAGCAGGACTTTGGGGACCAGGACCGTCGGAGGGTAGGCGTAGGCAACTAGTCCGTCCCAAGAGATCGAGAGCGTATCGACCGCCCAGGCCAGCGGGTCGGGAATCGGGGAGACGAAGAGGGGAAGCTGGTGGTTCCACCTGGTGGCGAAGAGGTCGACAAGGGGAGTCTCCCAACGCTCGCAGATCAGGCGAAAGATGTCCCGGCGCAGGGTCCATTCTGTGTGAAGAAGCTGGCCCCGCCGAGAGAGGGAGTCTGCCAGAACGTTCAGGTGACCCGGAATGTGACGGGCTCGTAGGGAGATGCCGCGGTCCTCGCACCAGCGAAGGAGTCGGTAGAGAAGGATGCAGAGGTCGGGCGAGCGGGTCCCTCCCTGCTTCTGTATGTAAGCGACGACCGTGGAGTTGTCGGAGAGGATAAGGAGGTCCTGTGTCCGAAGATCGGGTTCCCAAGCGCGGAGGGCCTGCCAAACCGCATTCAGCTCCAGCCAGTTGATGTGCCGCGAAGCCAGGTCCTCGTTCCAGCGGCTGGCCGCATAGCGAAAACTCGGGAGAAGGTGAGCGCCCCACCCGGCGAGGCTGGCATCGATGCAGAGAGAGAGACGGGGCAGTGGTGAGGTCAGGGGAATCCCGGAGCCGAGCCAAGAAACGTCCATCCAGCGAAGCAGATGGGGCCGCAGCATAGGAGGTATCGGCACCAGGGTGGAGAGATCGCCGGAGGACGGTCTCCAGTGGAGGAGAAGATGCAATTGAAGAGGACGAGAGTACAGACGACCGAGGGGAAGGAGATCTGCCGCAGCACTCATCAGGCCGAGGAGCTGGAGCCACACCCTGGCGGGGACAGCCGCTTCCTGAGCTACCAAACGGGCGAGATCGGCGAGTTTCTGGATCCGAGGCTCGGGAAGACGCACTAGGTTGCGGTCGGTCACAAACTCCATCCCCAGGTGCACGAAGTGGCGAGAGGGAGTGAGGTCGGACTTGCCAGCGTTGACCAGGAAGCCGAGGCGAGATAACAGGAGTAGAAGCGCATCCCTGTCCAGGAGAAGAGAGGCCACCGACTGGTTCCGCAGAAGAAGGTCGTCCAAGTAGTTGGAGATCGGGCTGGAAGAAGAACGACGGGCTCTGGCTACCACGGCGTTCATGATCCGCGTAAACACCCACGGACTGAGGTTGAGACCGAAGGGGAGGGCCCGAAACTGGAAAACAGTCCCGTCGATGGCAAAGCGGAGGTACCGGTGGGAGGCTGGATGGATTGGGACATGCAGGTAGGCATCGGACAGGTCCAGGCTGACGGCGAAGTCCATGGGCTGGACGGCAGCGCGAAGGGACCTGGCTGTCTCCATCCGGAAGGACGGGGCGGCGATGAACCGATTCAGGGAGAGATCGATGATCGGCCTCCACTTGCCTCCAGGCCTGGGGACTACGAAGAGTCGGCTGTAGAAGGCAGGGGAGTCGTGGAAGGCGACGACCTCCGTAGCGACTTTCTGGAGAAGAGCAGCGACTTCTCCGCGAAGGGCATAGGCCTTGGGCGGATCTGACGGAACCTCGGTCCACAGGGGGGAGCGCCGAAGCAGGGGCGGGGAACGAAAGGAGATGAGAAGACCGTCTGAGACAATGGAGAGGATCCACGGGTCGTCCGGAAACAGGGAACGCCAGACGTCTCCGTGCAGGGCGAGCCTCCCGCCGACAGGCGACCCCGAAGCGGTCGGCGGGGGCGGAGGCGAGCAGAAGTCAGGGGGCCCTCCCACGCCCAGGGCGGCGGGCGGGCTTGGGCCAGGCCGGGACGGCAGGACGGGCAGGACGGGCGCGGCCAGAACCGGGCGCACGGGAAGAGGAGAGAGGACGGGAGGCCGAGGCGGAGGCAGGGGCCGTCGCGGAGGGTCTGACGAACCGCAGGGCGCGACCCGAGGCCTTGCGGGTTGGCGGAAAGCGAGACGAGGGGGCGCTGGGCCAACGGTCCTTGTTAGCTTTCTTCAGGGACTGCCAGGAAGGGCCGAAGAGGAGCGGAGCGCCGACCGGGGCCCGGCGGAGCTGGGATTTCACATCACGGGGAAGACCCGGGCAGGACTGGAGTACCACATCACGCCGCATCAGGTCACAGTTGGCGGCCGCTGCCATGGTGTTGACGGACGAATGGTAGGCCGCTCGGTTGGCTGCAACTGCCAAGGTGTGAAGATCCGACAGCAGGGGAGGAGCGGAGGGAAGCCAGGCTGCCTCGATACGGTTAATGAAGGCTTGTGTGAGGAGCTCCAAAAATCCCGAACAAGCGAGGGCGTTTCGGACGAGTGAGGCAGTACGTTCCAGGCCGCGAGGCAGGGCACGGTTGAGCTGGGAAGAGCCGCCGGCGAGCACCAGCGCAGGCGGATCCACCGGAGGCAGCGAGCACAAAAGGATTGCGAGTGGCCGGCGTACCAGGACTGCCGAAAGGCGATGTCGACACCGGAAGGCCAGCGGCGGTCGGAGAAGAAGTCCGAGTCGGAAGCAGAATCTCGCTGGAGGTGCGCAGACAGGGCGTCCGTTAGGTCGCGGAAGGCAGGCGGCTGGGGAAGCGACTTGAATTTCTTAACCTGACGAGCAGCGTCCACAAAGGCGGCCGCTTTCCTCTTCAGCGGTGGGGAAGGTGGGCAGGAATCCGCGGGAAGGCAAGCCGCGATGAGACGGGCGGCGTCGTCCAAGGCTCGGAGAGTCTCGCCACGAGGAGTGGACAGGGTAACTGGAGACGCTGGATCATCCACCTGAGAGGGCGAACGGCTGCCGGACTCAAGCAAGGTCGACACGGAGTCCTCCAGCAGCAGGCTTAAGGTCTCTCCATCGATGGCAGGCGATGGCGGCGGAGAAGACCGAAGCACAGGAGGTAAACTGATGTGCGCAGGCGGCGGAGGAGGAGCCGAGGGGCTACGCTGACGCCGCCGCGGGGAAGTAAGAGGCGAAGGGCATCGGGAACGATGAGGGCGTCGATCCCGATGGGAACTACTGCGCCGAGAACGAGGCGGAGTCCTGTCGTCTCTACGACTCCTACGAGAGGAGTGCGGTGAGGGGCGCCGAGAGGACCAGCGCTGCGGAGAACGGCTGTGCCGACGGGAGGCATAAGAGGAAGTCGAGCGAGAGGACAACAAATGCCGGGGGCTACGTCTCCTATCCACGCGACGAGGGCTAAGCCGACGGTCGACATCGTGGCGCCTGGAAGAACGGGGACGGTCTCTTCTGTCCCGAGGAGGAGGAAAAGGTGACAACTGTCGCGGTGCCCGGGGCTCAAGGAGGGGGGCACGTTGCGGACTAGCAGCTGGGGCCGAAAGGCCACGGTGAAGGGTAGAAGGCGACGACGGTCGCGGTGCCCGGGGCTCATGGAGGGGAGCACGTAGCCGGCTAGGCGACTCGCCGGAGGAGTCAGCGGGCTTAGGAGAGGGGGCCATAAGGCCAACATGTCTAGTAACAGGCGACAAAGGTCGCGGTGCCCGGGGCTCAAGGAGGGGGGCACAACTAGACGGAGGGGCCGAAAGGCCGACGCGTGTTTCGACGAGCAACAAAGGTCGCGGTGCCCGGGGCTCAAGGAGGGGGGCACGGAGCCGGCTTGGCGACTCGCCAGAGGAGTCAGCGGGCTTAGGGGGGGCCACAAGGCCCACGCGTCTACTAACAGGCGACAACAGTCGCGGTGCCCGGGGCTCAAGGAGGGGGGCACAAAGCCGGCTTGGCGACTCGCTGGAGGAGTCAGTGGGCAAGGGCGGTGCGGACACCGTAGCAGGAATAGTCTTACCAGGCAGACGAGGCGTGCATTTCTCCATTTCCGAGGAGGGGAGCTTGACTGGGTCCCGGCGTGCTGTGACAGGTCGCTCGCGCCGGTAGAACCTCCAAAGCTCCGACCAACGAACCTCCGGCCACGAAGAGCAGACAGCGCAGGCGAGGTCCGAGGAGCAGCCAGAACACGGAAGACAGACTTTATGCCGGTCACTAGGCCACTGAAAGTCGCCGCAAAGGGGACAGGTGCGCACTTGATAACTGCAACACAAACCCAAAGATAAAAGGCGACCGGTGGCGGGAACTAACCCGCCTACATAACATCCGAACCAGGGAAACGAGTGAAGCTCACGACGAAACGCGGGAGAGAACCAAAAAAGTTCGAGACGAGACCGACGTCCGGCCCAACCGGGCGAGACGTAGGCGGCGGCCGAGACGTTACCTTTCCATGGCGGCGCGCTGAAGCACAAACCACCGCGAGCGACGGAAGCCGAGAAGCAGAAGAAGGCCCCAGGCCCAGCTAACAGCATGAGGCACAGACGAGGGCTAGCAGAGAAGGAGGCGACGCCAGAAGCAGAGACGAGAGGCAAGGCGAAGACAGGCCGGTAAGGACGGTCGAACCGTACACAGTCTACGACGGGTCAGAGGCTCAGGTAAACGTGTGCGTACGCTAACAGCGAAGTAGACAACTGGCTAAAGGAGACACCACCGGGCACGTGACCGGATGGGCAGGGGAGGCTACTCTCGTCCCTGTTAGGGATCCCCGAGAGCCTCCTGGAGGGACCCTTTGGGTCTTAGGCTAAAATTGGTAAGCAAGTAGACTATTTCCTGACAGTCATGTCATCGGTAATGTGTTTTGAGGAAACAAATACTTACCGATGGCATTACTATATGGAAAGTACACTTAGCTTACCGATTCAGCCTAAGAATCTGTTGTGTATACATACACAACCAGGGGGGTGAGCTCTAGGGAGTCGTTACCAAGAAACCCTTCCCTCCCTATCTGGTCACGTGCAGTGGTGCCACGCCGGTTGAACACTATAACTTCTTCTTCTTCTTCTTCAGCGTTCCTGAGTTTCTGCCTCAGATGTCAAGATTAATATCTACCTGAGGCATGAGGGTTGTGTGTGTGCTCGTTTCCCTGACGGGTTTCCACACTATACCAGATGGCAGAGTCAGCGACACTCCGACTTCGTTGGTCTGGTTGGTTTTCTGTCGGGGTTTGCTCCCCTAGCCTTTGCCTCTCCTGAGGCACCCACAAGGCAGTGGGGCTATTTGCCCATAGTTGGGAGTCAGGTTCATGGGCATCAGGGCCTATCCACACACCGGTGGGCCTGCATGCCACGTGTCTGGGGGGCAGACCTCCTCCGAGTCCTCTGTAGTTCAGCCTGAGTCCATGAGGTGCTCAGTTACAGTGTGTCGCCGAGAGGAGGCACTACATGGGGCTTGTTGTTGGAGAGGCTATGTACTGGCAGAGAGAGGCTGACACATTCTGCCCTCCTTTTCGCAATACTGCTAGCCAGCGCTGGAAGCTGAGAGTGAGAAGTGACAAGCACTACCACTGCGCTACCACACTAGACGCATCACAACAACCATTTCGACACATGAACGTTATAGCGCTCCGGCAGCAAGTGGGGTAGGCTGGGGGGGGGGGGGGGGGGGGGGGGGGGCATTCGAGTAATGCCATCGGTTTATTTTTTTTCGAAAAAATACATTTTAGAGAAAAATACATTTTTTTCCTCAAAATACATTACCGATGGCATTACTATATGAAAGAATAGCGAAAAGGAGGTGGGTGCTGCCTGCTAGGTCTCACCACCGCTTGTGCTTAGTGATCGCGAATAGGAGCAACCTCCCAACGATTTCAGCTAAGTGGACCTAGGGCGCCAGAGGTGCCGGGAGGGAGTGTTGCGCCGCAGCGATGTCCCCCACCAGGGCCAAGTTCTTCCCCTGGCCCAAGAGATCCCTGGGGTAGAAGCGGGCAAAGGTGGAATCCACCTGACAGCCGCCACACTGGGCGCAGGATAAACACTGGGGTCCTGGCCGTGGCGAGCCGATTCTTCGCCAAGAAGGTGGGGCTCGTTAGGAGATGCACGGAGCCATCTGACCTGTGCTGTAGACAGGCCGGGTCCACTGAGAGCGCGTGCAGCTCGCCGACTGGACGCCGTAGCAAGTGGCAGCAGGAAGCAGGTCTTCCTGGTTACGTCCGCCAGGTTGGCCAAGGGCAGAGGCTAGAACCTGCTTGAATTTAGCCAGGTAAGGACCCAGGGGAGGTCCCAGCGAGGGATCCGCGAGTGTGGGACTGGTCGCCGGAGTTCGAAATGGCGCATCAGGTCTGAGGGGTCCGGGCAAGCCCCAGGGTCCGCGCGGCCCAAATGGCGGTACGTGTCTGCCACCCTGGAAGGAAACCCCGGATGATATGGACCAGGTTCTTTTCTGACTTAGCCACAGGAAGAACTCGGCTAGTTGGGGCGACGCCAGCGCTGTATGGGAGAGGAGCTCCGACTTGCACTATCCGCAGAAGACTCGCCACCTCGCCTCGTACACCCGGCGGGTGGAAGATCTGCAGGCCGCAGCGAAAGCTGCCACCACCGCACGCGAGAATCTCTTGTGGAGAGGGCTTGCCGCACAACCTCCAGGCGTGTAAGAGGAGCTGCTCCGGGCACGGGTGAAAGAGCTTCTGCCTGGGCTGCTTCAGCATCGTGCGGGGGGTGGGCAAAGGTAGGTGAGGGTCCGTGGCAAGGCTGAGGAGATTGGTGGTCCAGCTGCTGTTCCAGCTGAAAAGGGTGACGAGGAGAAGGATCGCATTGCAGCCCCGGAGCTTCAGCCAGACCTTGGCCGCTAGCACCGTCAGAGGGTACACGTAGGCCACGAGGCCCTCCCAGGAGACGGAGAGAGTGTCCACCGCCCACGTGAGGGGGTCTGGGCCGGGGGAGACGAAGATGGGAAGCTGTCTGTTCCATCGAGTCGCGAACAGGTTGAGCATCGGGGTCCCCCAGTGCGCGCAAATCAGATGGAAGATCTCCAAACTCAGCAACCACTCAGTGTGCAGGAGCTGACCCTTCCATGAGAGGGAGTCCGCGAGAACGTTCAGGCAGCCCGGAATGTGGCGAGCCCAGCGAGAGATGCCGCGATCCCTGCACCACAGGAGCAGCTGGTAAAGCAGTATGCAGAGGGTTGGGGAGCACGTACCCCCCTGCGTCAGGATGTACGCGACGACTGTCACATTGTTGAACATGATCGGAACCTCTTGGTGGAGGAGACGAGTCTGCCAAAGGTCGAGCGCCAACCACACTGCCTTCAACTCCAACCAATTGATGTGCCTGTCTGAAAGGTCTGGGGGCCAGGCCCGGAGGCCGCGGAGACGTCCGGAAGGAGGAGGCGCGCCCCAACCGGATTGGCTGGTGGCGGTGCAGAGGGAGAGTCACGGCGGGGGAGAGTAGAGGGGGACTCCCGAGACCAGCTAGGCGGGGTCCGCCCACCGCTGGAGGTAAGCCCGGACGAGCGGGAGGACGGGGACTGGCGCCGCGAGGTCGCGGGAGGACGGGCGCCAAAGGACCAGGAGGTGGAGCTGGAGCAGGCACGAGTAGAGCCGGCCCAGGGGCAGGAGGTCCGCCCCAGCGTTCATAAGGCCCAGTAGTTGCAACCAAACCCCAGCCGGGACCACGTCCGCGCAGGACACGTGGCGGGAGAACTCCACCAGCTTCGGGACGCGCGCCTCTGGCAGTCTCACTTGGTTGTGGTCGGTCAAAAACTCCATACCTAGATGGACGAACCGGCTTCGAAACGAAGCAAGGTCGGACTTACCCCTGTTGACCAGGAAGCCTAGCCAACGGAGGAGGGCTAGGAACATGTCCCGGTCCGCGGCAAGAGCGGAGAAATCCTGGTTCCGGAGAAGCAGGTCGTCCAAATAATTGGAAGCGGGGCTGGAGGACGTCTGATGGGCCTTGGCGACCACCGCATCCACCATCCGCCTGAATACCCAGGCTGAGGTTGAGACCGGAGGGGAGAGCACGGAATTGACAGATGACCCCGCCGTAGGCGAAATGCAGAAAATGCCGTGAGGCTGGGTGAAAGGGCACATGCAGGTTCATGTCTGCCAGATCGAGGCTGACGGCAAAGTCCATGGGCCGCACGGCAGCCTTCAGGGCCCACGCCATCTCCATCCGAAATGGGGGAGCGGAAATGAACTTGTTTAGCGTCGATAGGTCGATGATAGGGCGCCACTGGCCGCCGGGCTTCGGCACTAGGAAGAGGCGGCTGTAGAAGGCCGGGGAGTTGTGCCACCTCCGTCGCGAACTTGAGTAGCAGAGCATCCGCCTGAGCTGGTCGGCTGAGACACGCGTCCAGACAGGCGAGCGGCGGAGAAGAGGGGGGAGTCGAAGGAAATCCGCAGGCCCTCTGAAATGGTAGTGAGCACTCAAGTGTCGTCCGGCAGAAGCGACCGCCACTCGTCGCTGGTGCAGGGATAGGCGCCCGCCAACTGAGGGCTCCGCAGGGGTCGGCAGGCCGAGAGAGGGAGCGAGTCAGTGGGCCCTGCCCCGCCCGAGTCTGTGGGCGCGTCTGGGCCAGGCGGGGGCAGAGGCCGTGGGGGCGACTGGATGGAGGTTGGCCTGGGGGCCACGGTCATCCCTGAAGACCGGCCAGGAGGACGGTCTGAAGGACCGCATGGCAAGACCCCTACGGGAGGCCTGAAAGCGAGAGGAGGTTGGCTGGGGGGTGCCCGGCCAGAGGTCCTTGGAGGCCTCCTGCACTGACTGCTAGGAAGGACCGAAGAGTAGGGGGGGCCCCCAATCTTAGTGGAAGCATGGTAAGCCGCTTGTTTGGCAGCGACCGCCAACGCATGGATGTCACGACGGGGACCAGCATCAGGACGCTCCAAGGATTCCTCCACACACTGGAGTACAGCGTGGGTCGTCAGCTCCAAGAAGCCCGTGCAGGTCAGGGAGTTGCGGATCCAGGTCGCTGTGTTAGAGAGCAAGAAGGGGATGCCACACCGTATGGCCCGCCGGCTCCCAAGCAGCGTCTCAGCGGCGGGGTCCACAGGAGGAAGTGGGCAGGTGAACGACTGAGAATGACCCGAGTACCAGCTCTGCCGGAACCTGATATCGGGGAGGGGGTGAGGGAGGGGGGGGGGGGGGTGAGGGAGGGTTTTAACTTCTTGGTGATGCGTGGCGCGTCCATAAGAGCCGAGGCCTTCCTCTTCATCCGCGGGGATGGTGGGCAGACGTCCGGAGGCAGGAAACTAGCAATCAGGCAAGACGCGAGGTCAAGGGCTCAAGCCATCTCCGAGCCAGCGAGGGGAAGGGCTGCACGAGGGGAAATGGGACCGGGCACCGCCGCAGGACTGTGAGCAAGGGGACGAGTGCCGGCCCGAGGAGGGTGGGTCTGGTGAGAAGAGAGCAGATGCAGACTCCTCCGGGTGGAGACCAAGCGCGTTGTCAGCATCCTCCGGGGTCGGCCGCCACAGCGCAGAATGCAGGGGCGCCGGGGGACGTCCGATCACGACCACAGAGGCGCAAAAGGCGGGGAAGAACGCTAGGGGAATCACGCTGGCCATATTTCAGGGCGCTGGTCCCGGGAATCCGACCTGTGCTGTAGACAGCCTGGTTCCCGCTGGTCTCAGGAATCCGACCTGTGCTGTAGACAGGAGGGATCCTGCTGGTCTCGTGAATCGAGGCTGTGTGCGGCGAGGGACCAAGAAGCTGCATGGCGCCGAGAGGTAGAGCACAACCCCTAGGGGCACCTGGATCCCGACGAGACAAAAGAGAATCCTTTGGCCCGGTGAGAGCTGTGCTGAGCGCAGGGCTGCGCTCTTGCCGCCACGTGCCGAGCACGCGGTAGGGAAGGAGGGTCCAGCGACGTCATCTGCCCAGCGGATTCGTGACCCGGGGAATGAGACAGCGGCTGACAGAGAGCATGCGTGTTGACGCGAGCGTACCTCCATCCGAGCTGACGGCCGGTGGTCCGGATGACCCGAGCGCCGAGTGCTGGGAGGAGTCCCCGCAGCCCAGCGAAGAAGTCCAGCTGGGGAGGTGGGGGGGGGGGGGGGTCGTGGGGGCCATAACAGGCGCAGCGAGAAGCGCGCGGCAGGAGGAGAGCTCCACGAGGTCCGAGGTTGCCCGCCGAGGGGGAGGGGAGGCCGAGAGGTTCCCTGGAGGCAGACAGGCGGTCACGCTGGTAGAACTCCCACAACTGAGACCATCATTGCTCCTTCCATGGAGCGCATCTCTCACACGGCCGTGCGGAGGAGCAGCCTGAGCAAGAGAGACACAGCGTGTGGGAACCTGTCGGCCACTGAAGCCCCGTACACCGACGACAAGTACGCAACTGTGCACTGCAACAGAGAGTGGAACACACGAGAGGTAACGGCATGTGGCCCGTGCGAACGAAGGGCCAAGTGAGCGAAAACTCACGACCGGCTCTGCAGTGAAGTCAGGCTGTGTACGAACCAGTGTCTAACTGAGGAAATACCACAGCCGGTCAGGAAAACCTTACTGATAGAGGCACGCCCCGAGACCTTACCTGGAAACGTCCAGAGCGACGGGAGGCAAACAAGGAGAGACACCAACCTAGGGGACCACAGGTAGTCCAAGGGAACCACAGGTTATCCAAGGTGAAGCACAACACACCAAGTAATCCAAAAGTATCCACAGGTATCTAATGGCATCCAAGGGTATCCAAAGGCTGAGCAAGGGTACGAAACACCTTACCACTACGAAGCTAAGCGTTCGACTGGCGTGGCACCACTGCACACGTGACTGGATAGGGAGGGAAGGGAGGCTACTGAGGGTTTATTGGTAATGACTCCCTAGAGTTGCCTCCCTGGTTGTGTATGTATACACAACAGATTCTTAGGATGAAATTGGTAAGCTAAGTGTACCTTCCATATAGTAATGCCATCGGTAATGTATTTTGAGGAAACAAACTCGGTAAAGTCGTGATGCACATGCTAAAGGGGTCAGTCGTGAACACAGAACACTTCTGTTTCGCTACAAATACCGGTACAGTAGTGGCATAATTTTCACTTCCCTAACCATGCCACCACGACGAAGCCCAACGTCAGTATCAAGGCCGGGCGCTAGCATGGCTGCAGGATGGAATTTAAAGACGAGAAGTTGGGAGACGTCTTGGGGTGTCCCATTCAGTGATCCAGAGGCTGCTGGCACCATTCCAAGAAACTGGAAGGGCAGAACGACGACCCTGCTCAGGACGCCTGCACTGCACCACCAATAGGGAGGACAGATACCTCTGTGTGGCAGCTCTGCGCGACCGAACTGTCACGTCAACCACTCTGCGACATCATCTGATGCAAACTAAAAACATTAACGTCAGCAGAAGCACAGTCTGCCGACGTCTGCACAAGATTGGACTGGCTTCATGCAGAGCAGCAGTGAGAATACCCCTCACTCCAGCTCATCGCAGAGCCCGGGTTGCCTGATGTCGTCAACATGTGAGGTGGAACAGACTCCAGTGGACTCAGGTTCTGTTTACTGATGAGTCACAGTTTACTGTGTCCTTCAACAACGGCAGGGTGAGGGTCTGGAGACGCCAAGGCGAGCGATTCACGGATGGATGCGTCCAAGAGGAGGATCGCTATGGAGGAGGCTCAGTCATGGTCTGGGCAGGCTTCAGCAGGGAAGGCAGGACCCCCCCCCCCCCCCCCCCCCCCCCCCCCCTCCACGTCATCTGTCACCCTGACAGGACTTCGCTATCGAGACGAGATTGTGCAGCCCCTCATCCAGCCAGCTCTCCAAGCCATAGGCGACAATGCTGTTCTGCAGGACGACAACGCTCGACTTCATCGCGCCCGTGTGTTGGATGAGTACCTTGAGCAATGTGGCATCATGAGGATGGAGTGGCCAGCTCGATCACCTGATCTGGCTCCCATCGAGCACCTCGGGGCAATGTGTAATCAGCAACCACCCCACACCTCAAGGCATCCCCGAGCTGACCCAGTTCCTGCATCAAGAGTGTGAAGCGACCCCACAACATGTTCTCCGAACCCTGGTGAACTCCATGTGTCAACGCTGCATTGAATGCTTGGCTGCAAATGGTGGGTACACTCGCTACTGACTGGACCAGTCTTGTTTGACTTTTCAAATGAGGGATGGGTGAACATTCTGACGTACTGCTATTGTTATAATTGCTTGATTTACTCAAAACTTGAATGAAATTATTACTGTACAAATTAGCAAAATACTGACTCCAGTATTGTTACATTGTTTATGTGGCGTTGTCGGTGCGTCTGCGATAAAAAGTGGCCCTTAAGTTTTGACCATTAGTATATGTCTCTTGCAGTTGGATCACGTTCACTTTTTCTCAGCAGTTAAGGGGTTAACTAGTGCAGTGCAAGAAAATCCCAACAAAGACAGTAAAACGCTTGGAAACGACTGTTGCAACACATATGTTGTAACTGTGCCTTCTATTTCTAAGCATGCTTCTTTCTTTGTTGGGATTTTCTTTGCACTTTACATGCATGGTAGTAACCTCTGTGGTCTGGATTGTGCAAAAGACTGCATGGGGTGACATGAAATTTTGTCTTGCTGGTCCTGTTCACAGCAATGCTGATCTTTTCCTAGATGAACATTCAGCCAAATTTCCCCTCGTGGGCCAACAAAATAGATAGTAGATTTTTGTTAACCTTTTCGTTGTCAGTAGCACTTTTTGTTAAGATGATTCCTGCAGGAATTACTGTGACAAAAAAATGCTGACAGCAAAAGGGTACAAAGCTTTGCTGATTGTATGCTCCAAAGAGCATTGCAGAATGGAAGAAAACGTTTCATACCTGCGCCTGTGAGAGGTTGCCGTGTAGCTCACCAACACTGACCCCCAATAACCCCAGCACAATGTGCAGGCGATGAGCTTGGACTTTGGTCTGCAGGAACACGATGCATTTGTCGCAAAAGGTCCGGCTCACTAAAGCTGTACAAAAATATAATCATACATGAGTAATCTTATTTCTTGATGGTGGCTAATACGATCCCAAGGTGCAAAAGGCCATGGGGCCTCTGTTGGTCCATGCAGGGTCAACCACGATAGTTCAAGTGTGGTATCAAAATAGCTATCACAGTTGGTGTGTGTTGTGAACTGTAGTAATGTCTAACAAGATGGGATGAACCATAACCCACCAAGTCCCTTCCATATGAGAGCTGTCAAGGGTCTCTACCTTTTTTTTTGGACCTGATTCTGATGTTGAAATATCTCGTTTTGAAAAAAGCCTTGCAGATCTGCCAATGCATAACAGTGAACTCTATAAGGGGCGCGGTGCATCGTGTCATTGTCATTTGTCATGACTTATTTTTTTGTTTTTATGTAATTTTATATTTAACGTGATGTGAGTTTCACTTTTGCTTCAAAACTTAAGAAAATGGTGACAAAACTAGAATTTCATGGTACAATTTCAGTTTTGTTATAAACTGAGTGAAATCAGGCTCTACCCTTGAATTATCATGGTCGTTCCATCTCCTGTAACTGGTATATCATGGTCGTTCTATCTCCTGTAACTGGTACAAAGTCGTTAGGCGACACCTCCAAAAAGCAGCCATGGGGTTAAATCATGATACATTCCAGGACATCCAATGAACAAATCAACGTGCCTCTTGCAGCACACCAAGACAACAGGAGCAAACTGAGTAGTGCTTGACAGTCTCATCAGTTATGAGATAAACGCACAACGTCCGACAGTCGACTGTCAGCAGCACAATGCCTACACATTGACAGCCTGGCACCAACTGTTGCGCTTGGTCAGCAAGTGCCCTTATTTCCCTGCTGTGGGTTAAACGACAAAAAACGAAACAAAAAAAAACAACAAAGACTGCCAAAGAGAACACACACCTGCAACAATGGCTTCTCTGTCTCCCTCCCTGTTTTCTCGGATACGGACAAACTCCTGTCGTAATCCTAGTGCAATGTCTGTGTTCTGATTGACAAACACTTTCACTGGCTCCTTCAGCGAAACAGCTGCAAGCTCTTGAACCTGAAAGAAGCATGGATTTATGTAACTCATTTAGCCCTGACAAACTACATGATACAAATCTACTAGGTGGACATTAACATTACAGATGGTTGTGATGTTATATATGTACACATACTGTAATCAGTCAGTGTGTTTTAGTCAGGAAGGGGGGGGGGGGGTGGGAGGGGGGAGTGGGGGGAGAAGGGGGGAGGGGGGGTAGGTTACGACTCGGAAGTTGCTCACTGTGCCACGCTGTACGATTGTGCGCTGCGCCATATTAAAATGAAAACAGTAGCTTGTGCCACTTCCGGTAACATAGCCATTTCAGCAAAGAGCAATATGCGAATACGGCGGAATAGCGATACAATCAAATCGCATGTTGTTTTACTTTTACCTCCTTCGGCGGAATCTTGTCATTTGTGCGGGGAAAGCTTACCTTCAACGGCCGAAAATCACCGAAAAGCAGAGGATTGTCAGGCCTACTACATTCATCTTATAGTGTAAGCAATGAGTTCAAGAAAATGTAAAATTCAACATGTAAACATGCATCATAATTCAAAAAGAATTTCTCAAAGAATTTGCACTGATCTAAAAAATAACCAAAATGCAGGGGAAAAAGTCAGATTTCCGACAAAAGTCAGAAAAGTCCCATGCCTGAGAACAGCTTGAACTTTTGTCATTTTTTTCCATTACTGCCCTGGCAAGCTACGAGAAGACATGAATCAACTATGCTAGTTCAAGGGTGGTGCCAGAATAGCTTAGTGCCTTCACGCACCAAGCTATTCTGGCACCACCCTTGAGCTATCACTGCTGCTCCATCTCCCTGAAATGATGGACAGTCTTTCTAGACACATACAACATTGCGAAATCAAATCCATTTTTTGGTGAGAATCCCATGGCCACATTTTCCAAATTCTGGAGTGTCACCTAAATTAGACTATGTAGGAGTTGTAGGAGAAGAATCGACCATGACAATTCAAGTTTAGTGCCAGATTAGTTTGGCGCCATCAGATGCCAAGCTGTGGCACTACCCTCGAATTATCATGGTCGAGTCATTGTCCACCTTAGTGCGTCGAGGCTAAATGGGTTAAAATCTCAACATCCAGCAGTTGATCATCGGGGAAAGAAATATCTCTGGCAGCGCCATGCTCCCACACTGACAGCTACAGTTAAAATGAATTTTTTTTCTAAAATGTATTTTTTTGAAAAATACTTACCGATGGCATTACTATCTGGGAATACACTCTATTGCCTATAGATTTCAGCAAAAATTGTGTGTAGCACACAACTGGGGAGGAGACACCGGGGATCCAAGCACTATGACCCCGGGTGGCCTCCCCTTACTACCCTATCCCGGCGAGCACAGGGCGACCTCGTCAGTTTCACACATAGCCACAAGAGGCAAGCGGGGCAGGCGGGAGGGCCATCCGAGTAATGCCATCGGTAAGTATTTTTCAAAAAAATACATTTTAGAAAAAAAAATTCATTTGTTTTTTCAAAATACATTACCGATGGCATTACTATCTGGGAGAATGGCGAACAGGCGGAGGGTGCCGTATCTAACCATAACCCAACCACTCCGCTGGCCCCCTCGAGAGAGAACTCCCGACGATTTCAGCTATGATGTGCCTAAGACGCCAGCGGCGCTCGGAGGGAGTGCTGGGCCGCGGAGATGTCGCCCACCCGTGCCAGGGAGTCACGTCGGCCGGATAGGTCTCTTAAGGTAGAAGCGTGCGAAAGTGGAGTCTGAGCGCCAGCCACCCGCTGCCACAATATCTTTGACCGAGCAGTTGCGGTCCAGGGCTAGACTGGCGGCTACTGCTCTCACTTCATGCGCCCGGATTTGTAAAGGCTCAGCGCCGCGTGGGGAGAGGTCTAGGTAGTCTGACCTAATCACCCACCGCAGCCAGGATGACACGATCTGGGCCGAGATGTGGCGTCTGCCCGCGGACAAGGTAAGAAGACTAGGCGCGAGCGCCCCTGGCGCTGCGGCTGAGAGCGGCGCAGGTAAATCATTAGCGCCCGCACTGGGTCCTGTTGCCGCGATGCAGGGGAGAGGTCCGCTCCACGGAGGGGCCGTATCGTTAGCACCTGAGGAGCCGCCGCGGGCGGCGGTTCTAGGCCAGGAAGGACGGATCGGAGAGCCTCTGCGCAGAGCCGTCGGAACGAAACCGCAAACAGGCTGGGAGCATCGAGAGCGCGTGAAGCTCGCTGACTCGGGACGCTGTAACGAGAGCCAGAAGGAAACAGGTTTTCCGGGTCAAGTCTGAGAACCGAGCCAAGGGGAGGGGCTCAAACCGGTCCGTATTCAACCACGTCAGTACCCAGGCAAGATCCCACCGGGGTACTAGGGAACGTGAAACCGGACGTCGGAGTTCAAAGTGAGCCAGAAATTCGACAGATCCTTGCAGGCGCCTGGGTCCGGAAGACACCGGTGACGGTAGATGTCCGCGATCATAGCGCGGTAGCCCTTGATGGCGACCGGGGCTAAGCCCCGGTCGTCGAAGAGCCACAGGAAGAACTCCGCCAGTTGGTGGGAGGCTAGGTTAGTGGGAGGGAGCCCATGGGAGGTGCACCAGGTCTGAAAGACCCTCCACTTGCCTTCGTACACCTTCCTTGTAGAGAGTCTGCGGGCTGCTGCAATTGCCGCCACTGCAGCATCCGAGAACCTCTAGCAGCGCGGGCGTGCCGGACAACCTCCAAGCGTGTAGGCGGAGGCGTTCGGGGCACGGATGGAAAAGCCGCTGACGGGGCTGCTTGAGCATCGTGGAAGGGGTAGGAAGCTCCAGAGGAGGGTCCGTTGCAAGCGCGAGGAGGTCCGTGGTCCAGCTCTTGGTCCAGTTGAAGGGGGCCACCAGCAGGAGGACCGCCGAGCATCCCAGAAGCTTCCGCAGTACCTTCGGAATGAGGACTGACGGGGGGTAGGCGTAAGCAATCAGGCCGACCCAAGGAATGGGGAGCGCGTCCACTGCCCAAGCGAGTGGATCCAGGACTGGCGAGACGTAGACCGGGAGCTGGCTGTTTCATCTGGTGGCAAACAGATCCACTAGCGGCGTTTCCCAGTGAGAGCAGAGCAGGCGAAAAATATCCGGGCGTAGGGACCGCTCCGTGTGGAGCAACTGTCCGCGACGAGACAGGGCGTCCGCCATCACGTTGAGGTGGCCAGGGATGTGGCGGGCTCGTAGGGCAATGCCTCGATCCCTGCACCAGAGGAGAAGGTGGTACCGAAGAATGCAAAGGGAGGGCGAGTGAGTGCCACCCTGATTCTGTATGTAAGCCACCACCGTCGAGTTGTCGGAGAGCACGAGGACTTCCTGATTGGCCAAGGTCTCCTGCCAAACGTCGAATGCCAACCCAACTGCCTTCAGCTCCAGCCAGTTGACGTGATTCCCGAACAGCTCCCGAAGCCAACGCCCGAGGCCGAGAGAAATCCGGTAACAGGTGCGCGCCCCAGCCGGCCTGGCTCGCCTCTGTACAGAGAGACCACCGAGGCGGCGGGGAGTGTAGGGCACCCCCGAAGCCAGCCAAGCGAGGTCCGCCCACCTCTCGAGGTGAGGACGAGCCAGAGGCGTGACAGGTACTAGATCCAACAGAGCGCCCGAGGGTCGCCAGTGAAGAAGGAGATGTAGCTGGAGAGGCCGAGCATAAAGTCTGCCCAAGGGAAGCAGGTCCGCAGCCGCCCTGAGGAGGCCCAGGAGTTGAAGCCAGACCCTGGCGGTGAAGGAGGATCCCATCCCCATCGAAGTCGCTAAGTCGACGATCTTCTGTCGCCTGGCCAGAGGCAGGCGGGCAAGGTTGAGGTCGGTCAGGAATTCCATCCCCCGATGTAGAAACAGTCGAGAGGGAGAAGATCGGATTTCCCCAATTGAGTAGGAAACCTAGACGACGCAGAAGGGAAAGCAGGGCATCCCTGTCCATCTGGAGGGCTGCGGAAACCAAGTTGCGCAGTAGAAGGTCGTCCAAGTAATTGGAGGCCGGGCTCAAGGAGCGCTGACGGAAATAGGCTATCACGGCGTCGAGCAGTCTTGTAAACACCCACGGACTGATGTTGAGGCTGAAAGGAAGGGCGCAGAACTGGTAGACGATCCCCCCAAGTCAACCGAAGGTACCGGCGAAACGACGGATGAATCGGGACGTGTAGATAGGCGTCTGACAGATCGAGGCTGATCGCAAAGTCCATCGGCCGGAGGGCCGCACGGAGTGTCCTGGCCGTCTCCATCCTGAAGCGAGGGGCCAAGCCGTCTCCATCCTGAAGCGAGGGGCCAAAGGTCTCCATCCTGAAGCGAGGGGCCAAGCTGATTGAAGCGAGGGGCCAAGCTGATAAGTCGATAACTGGACGCCACTTGCCGCCTGGTTTGGGAACTAGAAGAGTCGGCTGTAGAACGCCGGAGAGTCCTGCCGCGAAACCACCTCTGTCGCCGCTTTGGTGAGGAGGGTCGCCACTTCCCCGCGCAGAGCGTCCGCCTGTGTGCCGTCGAGCGGTTCCTGGGTCCACATGGGTGCTCTGCGAAGAGGTGGAGGCGACAGGAACGAAAGTTGCAGGCCTGCGGTAACGGTGGAAAGAATCCAGGGGTCGTCCGGGAACAGCGATCTCCAAGATCGCTGAAGCGACAGCCGCCCGCCGACGGGAGGCCCGATTACTGAGGCGGGGGCGGAGGCGGAGGCGGGGGCGAGTCAATGAGCCCGACCGCGGCCCGATCTACGGGCACCGCGGGGCCAAGCAGGGCGAGGGGCGGGGCCGGCCTGAGTAGCCTGGAATGGACGGGCCCGACCTCGTGAAGATCCGACTGTAGGAAAGGAGGGCCTGAAAGACCGCTGGGCACGACCCCCGCCGTGCGGGGGGCGCGAAAGCGGGTCGAGGCTGGGCTAGATGCAGGCTTGGGCCACAAGTCCTTGGAAGATTCCTTAACGGTGTGCCAAGTGTCGCCGAACAGCTGAGGACCACCTAAGGGGGCTTGACGGAGCTGGGTCTTCACTGACAAGGGAAGGTCCGAGCAGAGGCGCAAAAGGGTATCCCTCCTCCAGAGGTCGCATTTGGCAGCTGCTGCCCTGGCGGTGGCGGAAGAATGGTAGGCGGACCGGTTGGCCGCTATCAGGATGGACTGCACGTCACGAAGCGGGGACTGAGCCTCCAGGTCCCACGTATCCTGTAGGCACTGCAGGGCTGCCTGGGTAGCCAGTTCCAAACCCGAGCACGCCAGCGAGTTCCGCGCTAAGGAGGCGATCCTGTCGAGAGGCCGACGCCACGAGTTCTGGACGAGCCTGCGGCCGCCCGCCTGTAGTAAGGCCGCCGCATCCACCGCTGGAAAAGGTATGGCGAAGGCTTGGGAGTGTCCAGCGTACCAGGCCTGGCGGAAGCTTAAGTTGATTCCCACCGGCGATCGAGCGGCGGTAAAGTATCCCGTGTCGCCGAAAGCGTCGTTACGCAGCTGGGAGGAGAAGCATCGGTGAGGTCCCGGAAGCCGGCTTGCGGGAGGACTTGCGGCGCTGGACTTGCCTCTGCGCGTCGACCATGGCCGAAGCCTGTCTCTTCGGAGGAGGCGAAGGCGGACAGACGTCGGGCGGTAGGGACTTGGTGATAAGCCTTGAAGCCTCACCCAGCGCGTGGACCGTCTGTGATCCGAGCGAAGGGCTGGCAACATCTGACGAGGCGGAGGCCGACGCGACAGCGGAAAAGGCGGGAAGGAGAACCAGCCGCCGAGTCCTGCAAGAAGATCGCCGAGGCCGAGTCCGATGGATGAAGGCTGAGGACGTCCGGTTCCAAAACTGATCTTCTCGCGGCAAAGACGAAAGGGGCGAGCGGCTACGAGAGCGCCGCACCGCCGCGCGCGAGGTAGACGCAGCCGCCCGCGACGCACGCAAAGAGGCGCGCCGCGGCGACGGAGGGACCGTGGCAAAGCGACGGTCCACCTCGAAGTCGGGATCCGCACGCGGCAGCCGACGTGAGCGACAAACCGCGATCGGAATACCGAGGAAGTGGCCTGGTCACCCCTGGCCCGCCCGGGAGAACCGGTGCGAGGAGGGGGGGGGGGGGGGGACCGCCAATAGTCTCCCCTAGCCCGCTCAGGAAAGGCGGAGCGGGGAGGGGACAAATACCGGGCACGCGGCCCCCCGTCCGATGTTTCGGACCGTAGAGGACGCGCGATGTCACACCGGGCCCGCCTGGTCGATACGAGGCGGGGGGGGGGGGGGGGGGGGGGGACAGTCTAGGGTCGCGCCAAGCCCGCTCAGGAAAGGCGGAGCGGGGAGGGGACGATTTATGAGCCCGCTGCCCCAGCTCCGAAGCCTCGGAGTGAGGGGGGGGGGGGGGGGGGGGCGAGGGTCCAAGTCACACCGGGCCCGTCCGGTCGATACGAGCCGGGGGGGGGGGGACAGTCTACGGTCACGCCAAGCCCGCTCAGGCGAAGCGAAGCGGGGAGGGGACAATTATGTGCACGCGACCCCCGCTCCGACTCCTCGGAGCGTGGGGGGCGAGAGTCAACCACACCCCGGGCCCGCCCAGGCGAGACGGGGCGGGCGGGGGGGGGGAAGAAAGCGAAGCATGCCGTGCCCGTTCGGAAAATACAGAGCGGGTAGGCAGCATTACTAACGGTCTCGTCACGTTCCGAAGCCTCGGTGCGTGAGCGAGAGCATTTCTTATCACGTTTACTCTCTTTCTTATGATTGCGTTCCGTCACCCGTCCCCGCTCCGGAGACCTAGAGCCGGGGGTGGCTGACGAACGCTCATCTCTCCCAGACCGCTCGCCCGAAGCAGAGCGGGGGGTGGGAACCAAAATGGGCTCAAGCCACGCGCTAACGAAGCAGAGCGTGGGGAGCGTGACTCCGAAACTCGCCTACCCTGCTCCGAAGACTCGGAGAGGGGAGGGAGAACCTGCGAGGTAACGGTACAAGAAGGGGACTTACTTACCTGTGGGCCGGAAAGCCCGATGCGCCGAGGGAAGTACGTCCACCCGTGGAGGATCCCGTGGAGACCGAAGCGGGCGAGGGGACCGGTCACGCCTGAAGAAGTCCCACCTGCGCGAACACCGGTCTTCCGTCCAAGCGGCGCCACCATCACACGTTCCGTCCGAAGCACAGCCCGAACACGGCAAGCAAGAGTCGAGTGCATCATCCGGCCACTGGAAGTCCCCGCACGGCGGCAAGTCTTCGACACAGAAGAAGCCAAAAGGCCCTAAACCAACTACGCCGGCGAAGAAAGTCAACCGTGCACAAAACAACCGGGCACAAGTCACGTGCGTCGTCGAACCCCAAGGCCAAGCCAAGGGTGAACTCACAAAGTCAGAGCCGGTAAAACCGGTCGGCGCACAGGTCACAATGAGTCCAATTGTCAAAGGAAAAACCACGAATGTAGTGAGTCCAGGGCTGAATCGAAGACTCCAATTCAAGCCCACAGTCAGAAACCACTGAAACCCGTAGAACGGAGAAAGGCAAAAACTCAACCGTCCCCGGTCGAGCTATGAGTGAAACTGACGAGGTCGCCCTGTGCTCGCCGGGATAGGGTAGTAAGGGGAGGCCACCCGGGGTCATAGTGCTTGGATCCCCGGTGTCTCCTCCCCAGTTGTGTGCTACACACAATTTTTGCTGAAATCTATAGGCAATAGAGTGTATTCCCAGATAGTAATGCCATCGGTAATGTATTTTGAAAAAACAAACATCATGCTGGCCCTGAACACAGCTCCAGGTTCAACTGCACAGCACCAGAGGATATAGCACAACAGCATGGAACCGTATCAGTATTAGTAATAACATTATCTCTAGTCTCACCTCCTCTGTCATGGTGGCCGAAAAAAGCATGGTCTGTCGCTGGAAGTTACACAAGCGAATGATCTCCTTCATCTGCTCAGCGAAGTATTCATCCAACATTCTGGACAGGACCGAAAATTCACTCATTAAACCCTTCCCTGCCGAGAAAATGTGAACACGATCCAACTGCATGAGATACAGACCTTCATGAGTCCTGCAGTTGCGGGGGCTCATGAAGATCGATACCTCTTGCTGAAGAAATATTAAAACCAGTATGCAATGCAGTATAGTGGATAGAAGTGATTGTAATGAATTATGTCAGGTGCTTTTCAAACAGGTATGTTTCTTAGTTTTTACTTTACTTAGGTAACATCCTTGAGTGTATGCAGTTCCAGTGGAAGCGAGTTCCATGTTCTGGGCCCCACATGATTAAAAGCATGATCACATTTTCTGTGCTATACAGTCGTGTAGGAAGGCAAAATGAATTTTTCTCTAAAATGAATTTTCTCCAAAAATGAATTTTTCTCTAAAAATGAATTTTTCTCTAAAATGTTTTTTTTTGAAAAATGAATTTTTCTTTAAAATAATTTTGTTTGAAAAATACTTACCGATGGTATTACTAATAGGAATGGTTTCTTAGCTAGACTAATTTTAGCCAAAATTGTTGTGTACGAGTATGGCCGTGATGGCAGGTGAGGGGTGCCATAGCCTAGGCGGTAACCCGAGTAGCCTCCCTTCCAACCCAACCGCGCATGCGCCCAGCTCTCTTCTCACCAGTTTCTGAGCGGACCAGCGGCAAGCGGGGCAGGTGGGAGGGACCTTCGAGTAATACCATCAGTAAGTATTTTTTGAAAAAATTTATTTTAAAGAAAAATTCATTTGTTTCCTCAAAACACATTACTGATGGTATTACTAATAGGAAGAATCCAAAGAGTAGGCGGGTGCCGTTATAACGCCCCTAACCCACGCCTAGAGGCTACTAGAGCCGCCCTCCCTAAGCAACCTCCCTCTAATTTTAGCAAAGATACTTATGGCGCCAAGGGCATGGGGAGGGAGTGTTGCGCCGCCACGAAGTCTCCCACCAGCAAGATGTTCTGGCGCTGGCTGGAGAGGTCCCGCAGGTAGAAGCGGGCAAAGGTTGTCTCCGCTCGCCATCCTACGGTCGCCACAATGTCTTTGACAGCAGAGTTGCAGTCGACTGCAAGGCTTGCGGCCATGGCTCTGACCTCGTGTGCCCTGATGATCAATCGTTTGGCTTTATCAGGGGTGAGGTCCTGGTAGGTGGAGCGTATTACCCAACGGAGCCAGGAGGATAGCGTTAGGGCTGAGTTGTCATTTTTACCTGGGGACAGAGGGAGGGGTGGGCGGGCGTTTCCCCTGCGAAGCGGCTTGGTCCGGCGCAGGTATACGCTTAAGGCCCTCACCGGGTCCTGTTGTCTGGACTCCCAGGTGAGCCTGGGTCTCTCAATGGTTGAATGGTGACCAACTGCGGGGCAGCCAAGGCGCTAGGTTCTTGGCGAGAACGCCGTGTCAGGTAGCAGTAGTGCCGAGCCGTCCGTGCGGAACTGCAACAAGCGGGGTGTGCTGATTGGGCGTGCAGCTCCCTGACCTTGGACGCCGACGCGAGGGCCAGTAGGAAGCAGGTCTCCAGTGTCACATCTGGTAGTCTTGCCAACTGGATCAGTTCGAAGCGGGTCGAGAAGAGCCAAGTAAGGACAGGCCAAGACAGGTCCCATCGCGGCAACAGGGAGCGAAGGGTGGGACGTTGTAGACCAAAGTGGGCCATCAGGTCGGCGAGGTCTTGCAGTTGTCCGGGTCGGGACGTCCCAAGAGTCGGTACGTGTCAGCGACCATGACATGTAGCCGCAAATGGTGATCGGTGCTAACACTGGCAGGTGAACCGCTAGGAAGGTATCCACCAGCTGAGTTCTGTCAAATGCGGGGGAGAGGCGCATGCCGTCAAACAGTTGCACAGGATTCGCCCCTTCCCTTCGTAGAATCGTCTGGTCAAGATTCCCCGGGCTGTAGGGAAGCTGCCACTGTCGCACCTGAGAAGCCTCTGGAGTCGAGGGCTTGACGCAAAATCTCCGGGCGTGAAGGAGGAGCCGTTTGGGACACGGGTGGTACAGTGCCTGTCGTGAATGCTGAGCATCATGCGCGGGGTGGGAAACCGCAGCAGTGGAGTCGTGGCGAGGTCCAGGCGGCCGGTGGTCCACAACTTGGTCCAGCAGAACGGGCCACCCGGAACGGAATCGCGTTGTACCCACTGAGCTTCAGTAGAACTTAGGGACGCGCACCGGCAGCGTAGGCGACCAGGCCGTCGCATGGGATGGAGGAAGCATTGACTGGCCAGGCAAGCGGGTCTGGAATCGGCGAGATGAAGCGGGGAAGCTGTCGATCTCATCTCGGCGCGATCAGGGGAAGTGTCCGCTGCGCAGATCACCCGAACGATGTCTGGACGGCCCGTCCACTCTGAGCGAAGAAGCAGGCCACGACGCGCGAGGAGTCGGCAGGTCATGCGGAAGCCCCGGGAAGTCTCTTGCTCAGAAGTGATGTCACGATCTTCGCACCAACGTAGATGCAGAGGAGGTAGTACAGGGAGAGGAGGCGTGCCCCACCTGCTTCTGAAGTAGTCGACCACTGTGGCACCGTCGGAGGGGGCGAGAAGCTCCTGGCCTCGGGGATGTCGTGGACCACCGGCCGCCTCGGGGACGAGGCACCCGAAGCTGAACAAGTAAGACTGGAGGCCATCCGGCGGAGGCAGGGTGGGGTCTTGGTAACAGTGGAGCGCTCCTGGTGGCGGGACTTGTGTCAATGCGAGGGACATCTCGGGAGGAGGGGAGGAGGTGAGAACTCCCATTGCGCGCCGGTCGGGATCCGTCCCGTGAAGAAGGTGAGGGCGTAGCATCGGTCGCACCGGAACCTGAGACTCGAGATTGCCTGCCGAGGGTTGTCCGGGGGGAAGCAGGAGTCGCTAAGGCGGGGCCAGTAGAGACATCAAGGGGGGAGAAGGTCCGCCGTGGAACTTACCCATCCATGACGCCGAAGTCCCCGTCTGGCGGAGTACATCTGTTCTTGGGACAGCCGCTGCGCTGGGTTCACGAAGAGCTGCGTTCGCTGCTTCAGAAGCTGCCCTTCGTGAGGTCGTTGCGAGGTCCCATCCCGGGTAGAGAAGCGGCACTAAGGCGAGAGGTTGAACTTGCCGATGTAGACCAGGTACCATGTCAGCCTAGGGGATTCTAAGTGCGTCTTGATCCATCTCAAGGAGGGCTCCAACCGATTCCGCGAGGGGATCGTCTAGGGATGTTGATGTGGAGCACGAAGACATCCGACTGGTCCTGTCTGCAATGGAGTACAGCCACGGTAGAACCCTCAGAGGCTGCGAGAGCCATCGGAGGGAGTACCCGACCCCGGCAGGTCACGCCGTCAGGGGTAAGTGGAGGGAACGGCTAGAGGCGGCGTCCTCTTCTCCTTCCTGGGGAAGACTAGAACGCAACGCCGTCCGAGGAGGACTCCGACCAGCTCTGTATCATCTAGGAAGTCACCGAGTCCGGGCTGAAGGCCCAGTCCAAGTCTGCACTGAGGCGAAGTCTCGGGTGGGCTCCCCGCCGAAGGACGGGGCGGTGATGAACTGGTACACGTGGTGCGCACGTCGACTGTTGTAGCCGATACCAAGTCGGGAGGTCAAAGCGCAGGGAGCAACTTAAGTCCCTGTTCACACGAAGTGGAAGCCGACAAGGCATCAACCCAAGAGTGGTAAGCAGCGGGGTAGGAGAAGACCTGAAGCCAGGAAGCTCGTAACTGCGGCTAGAGGAGGGAGTGTCTCCGATCCTTGAAGCTCAGAACGATAGAGGCTCAGTCCTTTACTTCTTCTCGAACACCGTCATGGAGTTTGGTTCTCGAGAAACTGTGATCTTCTGTATCGCCTCCGCAGGCCAGTACAGTTGCTCAGTCATGCGTAGTCAAGTGCCGTCTTCGCAGGCAGACATGCCAAGACCCGGGGCCGGAGAAAAACATGCAGGCACCCTGTCGTCGCCGAAGCTACTAAGGAATAACGGCTCGTTAGCTGACAGCGCTTAACTTACCTTCCAGCTGTAAGCGCTTGCAAAGTGTACACGTCACCAGACCAGTAGTGGCTGGAAGCCGTCCCGGAGGCGGGGTGTCGAGCCGAGGTCAAGGCTGCGCTCGCAGTATTCTGTGTGTCGCGCGGGACGCCCACGGCCTGCAGTCTCATCCTGTCCCGTGTAAAAGCACCGTCCCTGGGATGGATGCCGTATCACCGTGCTGGGCTGGCAGGCGTATGGCGCAACCAGTGTAGGCCTAGACGACCTGCCCGGAAGCGACAGACGAGAGGCCGCCGCTCCTGTAGTCTCGCCCGGGGCGACAGTACCTGTAACGGACTTGAGGCGGAACACTGCTGTTGGACTTGTGGAAGGATCGGTCGACCTAAGTCTAGTCCCGACGGACGTCCGCTAGGTTCTTCCCACTCTGTGGTTCATACGCACTGTCCTGAGGGTAGACAGGGCGTGTGAATCGGCGTGAACCCAGCTCATCTCTAATTAACCTGGCGAGCGGGCGTCCGCAAGCCCAGCAGAATTGTCCAGTCGTGCACTCCTTCCATCGACCCTCCGCCGCGAGGAGGCCCCAGACGCCTGGGCAGATAACCGCCAACGACAAATTCCTGAAAGAGTGGGACGCCGATCATCTGTGCTGGACTAGAGTCGAAGATTGGGGGGCCCACACGTCGCGGGCCAACCTCATACTGGGTCTTCTCCGAACTTATAAGTTGGTTGGCACCGGCCGATGTCCTAGGCATAGTGCCCGTCCTGCTGCCTAAGTCACGCAAATGCAGTATGGCTTAGCATTCTCGTCCCGCCGAAGGTATAGGCACTTACCAAGGCCGGGACATCTATCTTGTCTGTGCTGGCGTATACCCCAGGTTGCAGCGGACGAGTGGCCCGGCATGACGTCTCGTCGCGATGCCGCGCCGTGTCTACCGCTGTCAGCCGAGAATGGGAGCGCGTCCGGTCGAGTCCCCGAACGCTAACTCTGGAGAGCCGACTCTGTGCTGGACTCTAGTCATGGGCGAGGAGGTGGCAGTGACTGGACCATCCTGTTGCGTGCGAGTCTCCACAACCTGGTAGACCGCCCTCGGTGGGTCTGTGACGACTACCGGCGCCCTCGTATCTGATCTCGTGCCGAAAGGCGTCACTACCGAGTAGAGGCCACTCGACGGGACCGTGATGGCTGCTGGTGTTTTTGCCTTGAGGCCTAGCTCGCGGCACTCGAGGATACATGACCGAACAGAGACCACTCGACGGGACTGTGGTGGCTGCCGGTATTAGAGCTTAGGCTCGCGGCCTGGGCCGCAGCGTTGAAGGCTCTACCACCTGGTAAGGGCCATTCGTCGGGTCTGTGGTGCGTACCGGTGTTGGATCTTTCCCCCGTGCTGGTGTCGGCCATTCGCGGCGGTAGAAGCTCCATAGCTGGTTCCACTGCTCTTCCAGTCAGGGGCATCACCGCCGGGTAGAGACCACTCAATGGGACTGTGGTGGCTACCGGTGCTTGTCTCGAGGCCTAGCCCGAGGACCCTTGACCGAACAGAGACCACTCGACGGGACTGTGGTGGCTGCCGGTACTAGAGCTCGAGCTCGCGGCCTAAGTCGCAGCGCTGAATGCTCTATCACCCAGTAAGGGCCACTCGACGGGTCTGTGGCGCGTACCGGTGTTGGATCTTTTCCCCGTGGCGGTGTCGGCCGCTCGTGGCAGTAGAAGTTCCATAGCTGGGTCCACTGTTCTTCCAGCCATGGGGCACAGACCAGGCACGGGTGGGTGGAGGCACATCTGAAACAGGGCAGACAAACGGCATGCTCGTGACTAGGCCACTGGAACTGCCCACATCACGTGCAGGTGCGGACTTGCCAACTGCAAAACATATTGCAAAAAGACATGCGAGCGAGCGTGCCCCCGCAGGCCCGCAATATGAATCCGCGTGTAAGAACAAAGTTTAAGTGCACAGCACATGCCGACGCCCGGCGCTCTATCCCCCTTTTGAGCGCCCGAAGTAGGCAATAACTGAGGTTTTACTTTGCCATCCGAAGAAGCAGGGCACCAACACAGGTCGAAGACCAACCAGAACACTGCGGAGTCCAGGAGCCGAAATCATGTCGGGACTTTTCATTAACAGGACCACAAACCCAATCGTCCTTTTAGGAACGGTCCCGTAAACAACGCCAGTCAAATGGAATTCATGACGGGCTCGCAGAAGGAATTTACAGGGACGGCAGCTAAAGTCCCAACTATTTATATACTAGTGACCTTGACTTATTTTTGGGGGGAAGCCCTCCCAATGCGCATGCGCAGCCTCTAGTTTTGTCCTACGGGCATCTGGAAATCATCGTTAAGGGGTCGGCATAACTGCAACTGACCCACCGATGGGTATAACCCAAACCCACCGTTGTCGGAGAGACATAGATCCTCATACTATGGGAGCCTACTAGGTACTCCTTACCTAACTGGAAAAAGGAATTTAAAGAACAAACAAAATCGTGGAAGCAAAATCAGATTTGTTAAAAACGCTGAACACAGTATTGTACACAGGATATATATGCGCATGATTACTTAGGCTGGGGGCATAGCTACCCCTATGCCACTGACCGTGCATCGCACTACGACTTTCAGAGTGGTAGAAAGGTGGTTGTAACAGTACGTAGCTACGAAAGTCAGCCTGACATGATTCGCCACATCCACTTCGTCTTTTACCGCATCAATTATATCAAAAATCTGTTGACGCGTAAATCTAAACTTCTTGTGCAGCTTTACATCGTCGTAGTGGTCCAAAGGGTTAGTTCTATCCCTGAAAATGCGGTCCCTCCTTCTCAGTTGTGCTCGAAGAATAGCCAGCAGTAAGGGCGCAGCCATCTTGGAATACGACTTACAACGGGACTTTAGCTAAGTTAAAGGAGGGGTGTTGTGCCTCTAACTTACGGGCCCTTAGATGACGTCAGTCGGGACAACAAGTGCTTCATGAATCCCATTGGAACCGCTTTTCCGGGTCGGTAGGAAACAACAGGCCGATAGATACCTAAAAGTCCCGTCATGATTTCGGCTCCAGGACCCACAGCTGAAGGCAGGATCGACGCAATCCCGGTCCTTGACAGGCGTCCACGCAGGCGCCGCTGGCACGCCCGGTTCCAGATGCTAGGAACACCGCCGAGGAAATTCAGGAAGCGTCCACCTACACCAGACACCCTGAAGATAGTCCTGTCGCCAAGCAGAAAGTTCAGGACACACGACGTGCGAAATCGCCACAAACAGTCTGGCACCGAGGCGCGTGAGCACAGTTCACAAGACGCCATGGTCACGTCAGGTCTAAGGCACAAAGACCGACGAGGAAAATTCCCAAAGGAAAGCGTCCAAGCCTAACACCGGGCACTCCGAGGCTAGCAGTAGAGCGAAGGAGAAAGTTCAGGACACACGAAGTGCGTAACACACTACGGCCAGACCGGCCTCGAGGCGCGTGAGCACAGTTCACAGGGTGCCGCTGTCTCGTCAGGTCTAAGGCACAAACACCGACGAAGAAAGTCCCACAAGAAAGCGTCCAAGCCTACATAAGGCAAAGCGTAGGGTAACACCTCCACTAAAACCCTACGACCGGTTTCCACAACTTTACACAGTCCGAAGTTAGAGTCATAGACGTACACAACCTTCCACTGTCTAGCAAAGAAACTGACTGGTGTGCTAAGCGCTGGGCGCATGCGCGGTTGGATGGGAAGGGAGGCTACTCGGGTTACCGCCTAGGCTATGGCGCCCCTCACCTGCCATCATGGCCATACTCGTACACAACAATTTTGGGCTAAAATTAGACTAGCTAAGAAACCATTCCTATTAGTAATACCATCGGTAATGTGTTTTGAGGAAACAATTGTCAATCATTTTTCTATATTATTGCAAAGTTTCGTATATATTCATTACTTTGACTCGGCATACGAAGCAAAAGAGCGCACACGCTGCCTCTGTGTACGAGCTAATGCGTGTTCGGAGAATGATGTGCACAAACGATAGCGAGGCTGTAGTTGTACCATGTGCTTCGGCGAAAATATATCGTCAGATTTAACCAATCTACCGACTTCAGATGAAAATATCGATATGTAATACCATTTTTTGATTGATCTGTACATTGCTAGTTTTTACATTTGCTTTTCAATTGTATTCGAAGTGTTTCTTTTGAGCAAGCATCGGTGCTGTCTTGCGAGGTAAACAAAGCGTGTTGGGTTATCGTCGGAAATACCGAATATAATTTTCTCTTTCACAAGAAAGTATGAATTAAACATTATTATTTTATAAAAGATGTTAAGGTACGTTTATATTTAAGTCATGATCTTCTGGTGGTCGTAGACTTTGAGATAAATTTATTTTTGGGGAAGTCACGTGACCTTGTTTTTCGTCTGCTACTACTACAGTATGATGAAGTACTTTCTTTTTTTAGATCAGTGTGTAGTTTTCTGTCCGTGATTTGTATAGACAAGCAAATTTCATGCAAGTGTTAAAATTATAATTCAACAATTTGAATAGTTGATATTGCTGGTGATCAATTTTGTGTTGTTTGTCAATTTTTATATATATATTTTTTATTGGATTGGGGGGGGGGGGGGGGAGGGTGGGGGTGGTGGGGGGGTGGGTGATGGCAAAAAAATTTTCCTCTTTGTTTGTAGTCTATCCTGTTTTATTATTCAGATCTCATTATCCTGATCATTTTGATGTTTAAATGATGTTTTTCCGATAGGTCTCATTTTTCTAATTCCAATGATATCAAGTTGAAAATAATCGGACAATTAGATCAAAAGTTATGAATTAATTTGTTTGGTTTTTTTTGCATGCCTTTTTGGCAACAGTGAAAATTGAATGATTTGGCATTTTTGGAATTTCACAGAACCAACCTTATAGTGATAATGATACTAAATTTTACAACAATCAACTCTTTTTAGTAATCTGTGACAGCCTAGTCTTTTTCGAGGCTCTTGAACTAGGGCATCTTGCTGAAAATGATCCTCAAACTTATTAAAATCACTGATTTTGATGGCTGAAAATCAACAAAACACAAGAAAAATCATATCTTGGGTTGTAATTAAGATAGAAACATATTTACAAATGTGATCATGTAACTTAAAAAATCACTTTGGAGTACCTACTATTAGTAATGCCATTGGTAAGGATTTTGAGGAAACAGTCACGCTATCTAGCTGCCAAATGCTGCCTAACTCTTCTATCTGGTTACAGGTGCACTCTGTGCAATTTCTGACCTATTTCTGAATCGGTGATAAGCTCAGCAGACAAATTTCTGAAAATCAGAAGTATGTTAAGAACTGTGCATCTGTTGACGAAAACAGTGGATTAACATTTGCCTACTAAGTAGGGCTTTTAATCTACTGTTTGGGTAAAAAGATGTACAGTTATTTTACCTTCTTCTGACATACGAAAACCATTTGTCTCACCTGTCAGCCTCATCCAAAACAAGGATTTCCACAGAAGTCAGAGAGAAGGAGGGCGTGTTGTGTAGGTGGTCGATAAGTCGACCCGGTGTGGCGACGACAATGTCAGGACCCATGCGCAATGCAGCTGCCTGGCTTTGAAGATCAAGGCCACCTGCGTAGAAAATGGCATCAAATTCTTTAACAGCATTCTCAGGGACCATGAGTATAACTAAGTCTAAGCAAGTGAGTCCCTTGGCCTGTCTATAAGCGGTGGTATACAAATGTGCCACCTCTATGGCAATGTAAATTTAAAAAAACAAAAAACAGAAGAGCAACTGATGATTTGAAAAATGAATTTTTCATTAAAATGCATTTTTTTGAAAAATACTTACCGATGGTATTACATATAGGAAAGGCACTTAGCTAGCATAATTTTAGCCCAAAAATTGGTTGTGTCCGTATACGGTATCGTTGGCAGGAGTGGGGCGCCATAGACCAGGTCACAACCCGAATAGCCTCCCCTTACTCCCATCCGGTACAAGATTACCCGGCATACCCCAGTTTAGTTTCTTAGCGAACTGTCGGCAAGCGGGGCAGGTGGGAGGGACCTTCGAGTAATACCATCGGTAAGTATTTTTCAAAAAAATGTATTTTAATGAAAAATTCATTTGTTTTCTCAAAACACATTACCGATGGTATTACATATAGGAAGAATCCCGAAGAGGAGGTGGGTGCCGCTATAATGCCCCTACTGCCAACGACACAGCCCTCAGACCCGCCCTCCTGCAGCAAAACTCCCGATAATTTTAGCTAAGATACTTACGGCGCCTATGGCGCCGGGAGGGAGTGTTGGGCCGCTGCGATGTCTCCCACCAGCGTGAGGTTCTGCCGATGGGTGGAGAGGTCCCTCAGGTAGAATCGGGCAAATGTGGACTCAGCTCGCCATCCCACTGCTGCCACAATGTCCTTGACTGCACAGTTGCGGTCGAAAGCGAGACTTGTGGCCATGGCTCTGACCTCGTGCGCCCTGATGTGCATACGGTGGGCCGCGTCTGGGGCGAGGTCTTGATAGGCCGAGCGGATCACCCAACGGATCCATGAGGAGATGGTCTGGGCTGATATGTCATGTCTACCTGGGCACAAAGGGAGAAATAGGCGGGTACGTCCTCTGCGCAGAGGCTTGGTCTGGCGCAGGTACACACGTAAGGCTCTCACCGGGTCCTGTTGTCTGGTCTCCCGGGTGGAGTCTGTCACACGTAACGGGCGAATGGTCATCATCTGCGGAGCCGTCAAGGGCGACCGCGTCTTAGCCAGGAAGGATGATTCAGGTAGCAGTTGTACGGAGCCATCTGTCCGGAACTGCAGGCAATCTGAGCGTGTGGACAGCGCGTGAAGCTCACTGACCCTGGAAGCCGTAGCTAGGGCCAACAGGAAGCACGTCTTTCGAGTTACGTCCGGTAAGCGCCAACTACAGGGGTTCAAAACAGACGGAGTTGAGCCACGTCAGCACCCAAGGTAGGTCCCATCTAGGCAACAGCGAACGCAGCGCCGGGCGTTGTAGACCGAAGTGCGCCATCAGATCAGCGAGGTCCTTGCAGGCACCAGGATCGGTTCGGCCCAGATGATGGTAGGTGTCCGTGATCATGGCAAGGTATCCCCGAATGGTAATAGGCGCCAATCCAAGGAAGTTGAAAAGCCAGGGGAAGAACTCCGCCAACTGGGGTATCATCAAATCAGTGGGGGGTAGGTTGTTGTCACCACACCAGTCGCATAGCACTCTCCACTTTCCCTCATAAACTCATCTGGTAGAGGGTCTGCGCGCAGTAGCGACAGCTTCCACTGTCGCACTAGAGAAGCCTCTTCTGGCGAGGGCTTGCCGCACAACCTCCGGCCACGCGTGGAGGAGGAGACGCTCTGGGCATGGATGGAACAGCGGCTGTCGGGGTTGCTTGAGCATCGTGCGAGGCGTGGGGAGCTGTAGGGGCGGGCACGTGGCTAGGTTCAACAGGTCCGTAGTCCACGACTTGTTCCAGCAGAAGGGTGCCACCAGAAAAAGGATCGTGTTGCAGCCGCGGAGCCTGAGGAGGACTTTGGGGACCAGCACCGACGGGGGATAAGCGTAGGCGACGAGTCCGTCCCAGGGAATGGAAAGCGCGTCGACTGCCCAAGCTAGTGGATCTGGTACCGGCGAGACGAACAGCGGTAACTGGTGGTTCCAACGAGTGGCGAAAAGGTCGATCATGGGAGGCTCCCATCTGGCCCCGATCATCTGGAAGATGTCCGGACGCAGCGTCCACTCAGTGTGGAGAAGCTGTCCGCAGTCTGTTGGCAGTCACCTTTTTGGTCTGGAAGCTGTCCGCGTCGCGACAGGGAGTCGGCGAGCACGTTGAGATGCCCCGGAATGTGTCTGGCCCGCAGGGTGATGCCCCGATCCTCGCACCAGCGAAGCAGTTGGTAAAGGAGGATGCACAGTGAGGGAGAGCGCGTACTGCCCTGTTTCTGTAGGTAGGCGACGACTGTAGAGTTGTCGGACAGCATGAGTAGCTCCTGTCCCCGGAGTTGAGAGTCCCACGTCAGCAAGGCCTGCCAAACCGCCTTCAACTCCAACCAGTTGATCTGTTGGGTCAGAAGATCTGGGGGCCAAGTACCCGAGGCTGTGGTGAACGACGGCAGAAGGTGAGCTCCCCAACCGGTGAGACTTGCGTCGACACAGAGGGACAAGTGGGGAGGCGGTGTGTAAAGCGGGACTCCAGAGGCCAGCCAGATGGGGTCCGCCCAGCGAAGAAGGTGTAAACGTAACATCGGGAGCACCGGGATCAGAGCGTCGATGTCATCCTTCGCGGGTCGCCAATGAAGGAGCAGGTGCAGATGCAGAGGCCGGGAGTAGAGGCGTCCCAGGGGAAGCAGGTCGGCGGCTGCACTCATCAAACCCAGTAGCTGTAACCACACCCGTGCAGAGACCCTGTCCTGGTGTGCCACTTGCCGCGCCAGATCGCTGAGTTTCTGGATACGCGCCTCCGTGAGCCGGACTACGTTGAGGTCAGTGTGGAACTCCATTCCCAGGTGAACAAAGCGGCGGGATGGCGAGAGGTCAGACTTGCCCTTGTTGACGATGAACCCGAGGTAGTCGAGCAGGATTTAGGAGTGCATCTCGGTCCCTCTCCAGCACGGAGTCCACCTGGTTCCATAGAAGGAGGTCGTCGAGGTAATTCGACGCAGGACTTGAGCTTGTCCGTCTGGCCTTGGCGACGACAGCGTCCATGATCCGGGTGAACACCCACGGGCTGAGGTTGAGACCGAAGGGGAGGGCGCGGAACTGGTAGACGACCCCAGCGAAGGCGAAGCGCAGGAAGCGTCTGGCCGCCGGATGCATGGGAACATGTAGGTAAGCGTCTGAAAGGTCGAGGCTGATGGCAAAGTCCATAGGCTGCACCGCGGATCGAAGGGCTCGAGCGGTCTCCAGGCGGAATGACGGGGCGACGAGGAACTTGTTCAGGGCAGAAAGGTCGATGACCGGACGCCATTTGCCCTCCGGCTTGGGAACGACAAACAGACGGCTGTAGAAGGCTGGAGTGTCGTGTCACATCACCACCTCCGTGGCGTTCTTCTGGAGTAGGGCGGCCACCTCGTTGCGTAGGGCCTCGGCCCTGAGCGGATCCGAAGGCACCGACGTCCAAAGTGGAGACCGGCACAGTGGAGGGGGAGACCGAAACGACAGCTGTAGTCCTTGGCAGACGGTCGACAGGATCCACGGGTCGTCGGGAAACAGCGCCGTCCAAGCGGTGCTATGTAGAGCTTAGCCTCCCGCCGACAGGAGACCCGGGGGCGGTCAGCGGAGGCGGTTTCGGGAGGCAGTCAGCGGGCCCTACCTCGCCCGAAAGAACGTCGGGCAGGTCTAGGCCAAGCAGGAGCGGGGGCGTCCGTGGAAACGGGATTGGGTGGACAGGGGCGACCGAAGGCAGGAGGTCGGGGGGGGGGGGGGGGGGGGGGGGGGAGGGGGGGACGTCCACGACTGGTGACGGGGCGAGCGGAGGGTCTGGCGGACCGCAAGACTCGACCCACAGGCCTGCGGGCTGGAGGAAAGCGAGGCGGAGCGACGCGGGTGGGCCACAAATCCTTACATGACTCCTTGACGGACTGCCAGTGCGAGCCAAAAAGGAGTTCGCTGCCGAGAGGGGCCCGGCGTAGTTGGTTCTTAATTTCCAAAGGTAGTGAGCAGGCTTGTAAGACTGAGGTGTGGTAAGCTGCACGGTTGCAAGAAACAGCCAAGGCTAGGATGTCGGCTAAGAGCGGGGCGATGGAAGGGTTCCACGCTTCCTCGACGCATCGTACTATGGCCTGAGTAGCTAAGTCCAAAAAACCCGCAGAAGCGAGGGCATTGCGGATGAGTGTCGCAGTCAGATTCAGGCCAGGAGCGAAGACAGAACGTTGGAGCAGGCCGGCACAGGACAACGCCGGGGAATCCACCGCCGGGAGAGGACATGCGAAGGCTTGAGAATGACCGGCGTACCACTTGACTTCTGCCGGAAAGCTATCACCAGGTCTGCAGGCCACTTGTTCTCCGAAAAGAAACCAGAATCCCCTAGGGATCCCTGAAGCAGGTGAGCTGAAAGGGCGTCGCGAATGTCTCGGAAACCAGGAGGCTGCGGTAGGGACTTGAAGCGCTTAGCGTGAAGCTCTGAGTCCACAAACGCCGAGGCTCTCTTCTTAGCAGGGGGAGAAGGAGGGCAGTCTTCCGAAGGCAGAGCAGCCGCAATGATTCGAGCAGCTTCATCCAGGGCCCGCACGGTCTCCATTCTGTGTCCGAGCGCAGCTGGGGGGATCTCCACATCTTCCGGCGAACGCGAGCGACGAGTAGGGGAGGCGTCCAGCCAGGCCGACACCGAGTCTCCAGGAGCCAGGCTGATGGCGTCATCCACGCGAGCGGAGAGGACAGAGTTGTCGGAAGCCTTCACGGAACCACCGGGTGCAGGGGTTGTCGTGGAGCGCCGCGGAGGAGAGGCTGTCCTGGTATCTGGTCGTCATCCACTGAGCCGACGAGGCGACCTACTCGGAATAGGGGAAGTGTAAGAGCGATCGTGCGGGACTAGGTGGCGCTCCCACGGAGAGCGGCTGCGTCGCGAAGAGCGGGAACTGTGAGAAGTCAGTCGGGTCTGACGGACGTCCGGTGAAGTCCTCGAGGGCGAGCGTCGCCTAGGCTGGCGGTCTTGAGGAGCGGAACCCCGAAAAGAAGAACGAGGACTATCATGGCGCAGCGGACCCACCGTACTGGTCCGTCGTCTCGGACTCCCGTCACGTAGCCTGTCTCTGTGTGGGTCAGGGTAGATACTCGAGCCCGACGAGCTAACCGCCCGAGAACGAAAACGGCGATCCGGATCCTGACGAGAGGAAGACCGTCGTCTTTCAATGCTGCGCCTGGCGCGTGGGCTGTTATTACGTAAACGTGTGGGAGAAACAGACATGCCCCCGCTAACCTGAGATCTGGACGAGGAGCGAGCCGTCGATACAGGTCTGTCCGAAAAATATATTTTTCTCTAAAATGTATTTTTTTGAAAAATACTTACCGATGGCATTACTAAGAGATACTTAGCCTACCCAATTTCAGCCTAAGCTTCCGTTGTGTACGCTACGCAACCTGGAAGGTCACTTAGAGAGTCGTTACCAAGGACTCCGGGTGGCCTCCCCTGTCTCCCCATCCGGTCATGCGCATAGCTTTCCCGCCAGTTTTTTATACTTAGCTGGTAAAGTATGGACGTGTTTCAGCCTATGCTACGCTTCGACTGTGTACAGGATTTTCTTTGGTGGTTTTTAGTATTGGTGGTTTCTAGGAAACTTCAAATTGTTTGTATCGGTGTGGGTGATGGCAAGGTAAGGCCTCGATTAATGCTTATCAGCCGGTAAATTGGCAAGCTACGGCATCAACCTGGTACGCGACCGGCTTCCGGTCGGGCGCAACGAAAAACGGGAGCCAGTGTGTCGTGGAGTAAGCAGCTCAGTCCGTCGCGTGTCCACTCTGTCCTGCGGATGGGCGGCGGAGCGGTCATCTCTTGAGGCCGGATCCCGGTGTTTACGAGACTCATGGGCCACCGTGTGACTTCCCTCACGTGATCTCTTCTGCCTGTCATGCCTACGATCCGCCGACTGTGCCAGGACTGGAAGAGTCGTAATGTCGGTAGCCGACACCAGCCCGGCGGAAGTAACCTTGGTATTAGGCATCTGAAGCGGAGTTTTGTCAGCTATCCCTCCCGCTGACAAGCGCTCAGGATAAGGTATCTTGGTCGCCACGGTAAGGGTAACCTGAGGAGGGCCCTCCGCGATAGTTTGCGACTTACATGCCTTACTGGTCCGGGACAACATAGTCACTGCCACTGACTTGGGTCCCACCTTGTTACTCTTGGGCGGCTCTGTCATTCGGTCTCTGATAGGAGTCGGACGCTCTCTGCGGTAAAAACCCCACAGCTGTGACCATCTTTCTTCCAGCCATGGGGCGCACACATCACAAGTATGGGTCGATTCGCAGCCTGAACAGGGTAGGCAGACCGCATGCTCGTCCGAAGGCCACTGAAAGTCGCCACACCTCGTGCAGGTACAAACCTGGTAACTGCAACAAGAGGGTACAATGAAGAACGAACGAGCGTAAATCGAACAATCGAATACAATCGAAATCAACGAGTGTACAGCGCGTGCCGACGCTCGGCGCTCCTTCCCACCCCAGAGCGCCAGTCAAGGGCAATCACCGAGATATTACCTGGCCATGGCGGAACAAGGAGCAAACCCACATCTCTCCAGCGAAGTGGAAACCACTGACAGCAGGTCGAAGCAGGTCGCCGCAAGTCACGACCGGGTAGGAAATGCAGAGTCGAAGTAAGAACTGTCACAGGTGTGAGCACTAGGAATCCCAGCCACGAACACAGCTCCAAGGTTCCAAAGTTTCCAGGCTCATACGAACTAACAGCCAAGGTCGTAAGTCGACCGGTCCAAGTAGCAAAACGCAGAGCTCGAAACAGACACAACCTATCTCAGTGCCAGCTAAGAACTGGGGTATGCCGGGTAATCTTGTACCGGATGGGAGTAAGGGGAGGCTATTCGGGTTGTGACATGGTCTATGGCGCCCCACTCCTGCAAACGATACCGTATACGGACACAACCAATTTTTGGGCTAAAATTATGCTAGCTAAGTGCCTTTCCTATATGTAATACCATCGGTAATGTGTTTTGAGAAAACAAATTAAATTCTTGGAACCAAGAGACGAGAGAACCCTCTTGTTATTAGTACAGGTCAGCCTCAGTATATCATGGTACCTGGGAGCCATAAAGTCGGATGCATGATTTGCGACCGCATTATTGTTGTGATTAATTCACATAGACATAATTATGAGGGGGAAAAAAAATTAGTAAGCAAAAGCTCCTTGGGTTAGCTGGCCTGCAAACGTTTTTATGTTTGCTCTAAATTCGCTGCAAACAAATTTCTCATTTAGGGACAATAAAGTATATCGTATAAAATAGTGTTATATCTGACTTCTGTTAGGAGATAGATCAACTGTTTTAGTTCAAGGGTGGTCCAAAGGTGCCATGCTATTCTGGCACCACCCTTGAACTATCAGTCACATTTATTCAAGCAGTGGGTGTATCAGAATGATAAGGGTTAAGAAGCAACTTGGAGGAAAGAGAACTAGCAAGCAACAAATGAAAACACACCAGCCGCCAGACAAATATCGATGTTGGAGAACTGAGCCAGCTGTCGCCCGACCTGATGCACCTGAACGGCCAACTCACGAGTAGGTACCAGGATGAGGACACGTGTCACTGAGCGCTGCACAGACCGATACAGCAGGCGCTCCAGAATTGGCAGCATAAAAGCCACAGTCTTCCCTGCATGAAGCACAATGTAAACAAATCACTGAATGTTCATTAGACAATTTCAGTAAATCAGAAGGTCAAAATTTGAAAGTATTTGACACATGCAGATTAAAAGCCCTAGCAAAAGACATTTCACATGTCTGTCTGGGCTGCTTGTGCCAAAACATGCAACTTTAAACCAATGCCTGATTTCCAGACAATGTCAATGTACAGTAGACTGTGTATTGGACAACCAGCCTAAGTGCTATGCAACCATCATCATTGGCAGCTTGGTCTGGAGAGATGATGCTTGGTGTGCCCTGAGGTGTCTGAGTCAGTGTCAATTTCGGCATCATCTCTTGTGACTGCAAGCCGATTCGGGAGTGGCAGTCTTTGGTACAACAGGGTCAGATAGAGGATGACAGCAGGGAAGCCACAGCACCCTGCCTTCTGGCGGCTATTTTCTCTACGGTGCGCTGGTTTCTGCTCTCATCAGTCTGCTTGGTGCTCTATGCAACCACCTGTACTGTAAACAGTACCACTCTTGACTGCTGGACCACAGTGAACAACATCCAAATCCAACAGGCATACATCCTCAGGAGCCATCGCATATGCGGAGGCTTTTGAGGATCTACGTTTGCCTGAGGCACACAGATATCAGCCAGGCAAACCTTTTCAAAAATCAATAAATGCTTCATGTTCTACCCATGCTCAGTAACATTAATTTTTCTCTAAAATGTATTTTTTCGAAAAATACTTACCGATGACATGACTAACTGGAAATAGTCTACTTGCTTACCAATTTTAGCCTAAGACCCAAAGGGTCCCCCCCAGGAGGCTCTCGGGGATCCCTGACAGGGACGAGAGAGCTTTCGGGGATCCCTAACAGGGACGAGAGTAGCCTCCCCTGCCCATCCGGTCAGGCGCCAGGTGGTGTCTCCTTTAGCCAGTTGTCTACGGAGTTACCAGCGGCAAGCGGGGAGGAGGGAGGGACCTCCGAGTCATGTCATCGGTAAGTATTTTTCGAAAAAATACATTTTAGAGAAAAATTAATTTGTTTCCTCAAAACACATTACCGATGACATGACTAACTGGAAGAATGGCAAAGAGGAGGAGGGTGCCGCACAATCCCTTTTAGAAACCTCTTCAGGGACGAAGACGGCCCGTCACTCCTGATCACCCACTCCCGACAATTTTAGCGAAGTGCCGCCTAAGCGCCGAGGGCGCCTGGAGGGAGTGTTGCGCCGCAGAATTTGCCCACCAGCGTAAGGTTGTCGCGCTGGACTGTCAGGGCGCGGGAGTAGAAGCGGCAATGGTAGATCCGTCCCGCCACCCCACCACCGCCACAGTGTCCTTAACCACACCGGCGCGGCGAAGGCGAGACATGCGGCCCTAGCGCGCGTTCCATGGGCGCGGATCTTCAGTGCCTCGGCTCCCTGTGGGGAGAGGTCGCGATAGGCGGACCGGAATACCCAGCGGAGCGAGGAGGAGAACGTTTGGGCTGAGAAGCCGGTTCTGCCAGCGGTCGGCGGCAAGCGACGAGACCGTCCCCTCCGCACGGACTTGGAGCAGGTAGATACGAAGTGCCTGTCCCGGATCTTGCTGCGGAGTGCCCCGAGGGACCGGGTCGTGTAAGCGGCCAAGCGGCGAGGGCCGGAGGCGCTGTCAAGGGAGACCTAGGCTGAGCGAGAAGGAAGGATCCGGGAGTAGCTGCACGGAGCCATCCACTCGGAACTGCAGGCCGGCGGGGCGAGACGAGAGCGTGTGGAGCTCGCTGACGCGGGGCGCCGTGGCGAGGGCCATCAGGAAGCAGGCCTCCGAGTCACGTCAGCGAAGCGGGCCAGATGGCGCGGTTTAACGGTCCGAAGTCAGTCAGGGGAGGACCAGGGAGGTCCCAGCACGGGCCAAGGGAGACGAAGACCGGACGCTGCATGCCGAACGCGCCATAAGGTCGGGCAGGTCCTTGCAGGTGCTGGGTCGGGACGGCCGAGGTGACAGTAGGCGTCGGCGATCAAGAGGGGTAGCAGCTGCCCCGGAGGGGAGCCAATCTTGGTCTTGGACGAGCCAGAGAAGAAGTCCGCGAGCTGAGGAGACGTCAGGCCGACGGTGGAGAGGCGGCGGGGTCAGAGCGCCAGGCACGAAGCACGCCACTTTCCCTCGTAGACACGTCTGGTAGGACTGCGGGCTGAAGCGATAGCGTCCGCTGTCGCACTCGAGAAGCCTCCAGCAGAGAGAGCTTGCCGCACAATCGCTAGGCGTGTAGGAGAAGTCGCTCGGGGCAGGGGTGGAAGAGCGGCTGTCGGCGCTGCTCGAGCATCGTGCAGGGGGTGGGAAGAGGGAGGGTGAGCCCGTGGCGAGACTGAGAAGGTCGTTAGTCCATGATCCGGTCCGGGAGAACGGCTACCAGGAGAAGGACTGCGTTGCATCCCCGGAGGCTGAGCAGGACTTGAGGACCAGGACCGCCGGAGGGTAGGTGTAAGGACCAGTCCGTCCCCAGGGATCAAGCGCATCGACTGCCCAGGCCAGAGGTCGGGAACGGGGAGATGAAGAGGGAAGCCGGAGGCTCCACTTCGAGGCGAGGAGAACAAGGGGGGAGTCTCCCAACGAGCGCAGAACCTGCGAAGGATGCCTCCGTCGCAAGAGGTAGTCTGCCAGTACGAACAGGTGACCTGGACTGCGGCGGTCTGGGAGGGAGAAGTCGCTGTCCGCGCACCAGCGAAGGGGCGATAGAGGAGGAAGCAGAAGTCGGGAGAGCGGGTTCCTCCTGCGTCTGAAGGCAAGCCACGAAGAGGGGTTGTCGGAAGGACGAGGAGGTCCTGTGTCCAAAGATCGTATCGCCAAGCGCAGAGGGCCTGCCAACTGCAACCAGTCCCCGCGGGTGACGTGCCGCGAAGTCAGGTTCGCGGGCCAGCGGACGGCCGACGAGTGGAATTCGGGAGAAGGAGAGCGCCTTAACCGCCGAGACCAGCAACGACGCCGAGAGAGAGGGGCAGTGGCGAGGTCAGGGGGAATCCGGGAGCCGAGCTAAGAATGTCCGTCCAGCGAAGCCGATGTGGCGCAGCACAGGGGAGATCGGCACCAGGGTAGAGAGATCGCCGGAGGACAGCCTCCAGAGGCGGAGTACAGAAGACCGAGGGAAGGAGATCAGCTGCCGCACTCGTCAGGAGGAGGAGCTGGAGCCGCAGTCAGGTGGGGACCGCCGCGCCCGCAGCTACCCACGGGCTAGAACGGCAAGGACTGGATCCGAGGCTCGTGAAGACGCACCAAGTTGCGGTCGGTCACCAAAACCATTCCCAGGTGAACAGACGGCGAGGGCGAGAGGTCGGACCGTAGGCGCTGACCAGGGCGACCAGGCGAGCAACCGGAGGAGGAGAGCATCCCTGCCCTACGAGGAGGAACCACTGACTGATACCGCAGAAGCAGGTCGACCAAGGAGGAGAATGGCTGGCGGAAGATCGAAGGTCCCGGGCAACCAAGGCATCCGCGATCCACGCAAGGACCCAGGGCTGAGGGGAGACCACACCAAGGAGGCCGAGCTGGAAACGGTCCCGTCGACGGCAAGCGAAGACAAAGGCGGGGGCGGGAGGCATGGGGACGCGTAGAAGCAACGGGTAGGTCCAGGCTGGCGGCGACAACCAAGGGCTGAAGGCGACGCAAAGGGTCCGAGGCGGGGGAGCCGTGCCGAGCGATGAGCAGCATCGCAACTTCCCAAAGAAGAGCGGAGACCTGCGCGCGAAGGGCGAGGGCCTTGGTCCGAAAGGGCGGGAACCCAATCCACAAGGGTGGCGTTGGGCCCACAGGCCTAGAAGGGTTCCTTCAGAGACTGCCAGGCAGGGCCGACGGGCGCGGGTACCCACAGGAGCACGGTAGAGCTGCGACGTCGCATCAGGGGAGATGGTCAAGAAGGAGCCAGGCCGCCACGAACGAAGGAAGGCAAGGGGCGGAGGGTTCGAAGCCACGCGGAAGATCCGCTAGAGCTGGGAAGGGTTGCCGCAAGCACGGGCGCCGGCGGAACCACCGGAGGCCGCGAGCACGAAGGGAGCGAGAGGCCAGCGAACCGGGGAGCCGAAGGCTAAGACGCCAGCAGGCCAGAGACGAACGCAGGACGCCGAGTCATCCCCCGGAGAGGGTCGGGGAGACGCCGGAGGCGAAGGGTGCAGGGAGCGGGGAAGAGGATGTCCCGAGGAGAACGACAGCGCCGCACCAGGCAAAGGTCGACAGGGACCCCGGAGGGAGTCGAGGGGCGGGCGACGACCGTCGGGCGCCGCAACTATCCAGGCGACGAGGGCGAGGAAGTTGATCCCCACTGCACTGGGTGTACCCCTAGGGGCACCCAACCAAGCGCTAACAGCGCGACGTAGCTTCACTTCGGTGAACAGACGAGAACCGGTGAAACGTGGAAGGCCGTAGGCGCCAGGGGAAACGGCCCGAAGTCCCGAGGTACAAGAAGGCCGATCCAGACGCAGTGCGCGAAGCTCAAGTAGGGGGCACGTAGCTGGCTGGGGACTCGACGGCGGAGTCAGCGGGTTGGAAGGAGGGGCCATAAGCCGCGTAGGGTACCAACAGGCGATAAGGGTCGCGGTGCCCGGGGCTCAAGGAGGGGGCACAAGCGGCTAGGCGACTCGCCGTAGGAGTCAGCGGGCCCAGAGACTGAGGTCGAAGTGCCGAAGTGAGAACGAAGGAGACAAGGTCGCGGTGCCCGGCTCAAGGAGGGGGGCACACGGACTTAAGCTGGGGCCGAAGGCCGACGCGTGAACTAATTGGCGACCAGGTCGCGGTGCCCAGGGCTCAAGGTGGGGGCACAAAGCGGCTCGGCGATTCGCCGGAGGAGTCCGCAGGCTTAGGAGGGGCCGTGAGGCCAACGCGTCAACAATAGGCGACAAGGTCGCAGTGCCCGAGGCTCAAGGAGGGGGGCACGTAGCCGGCTTGGTGACTCGCCGGAGGAGTCAGCGGGCTGAGCAGGTCCGAAGGCCGACGCGTAGACTAGTTAGCGACAAAGTCGCGGTGCCCGGGGCTCAAGGAGGGGGGCACGTAGCCGGCTAGGCGACTCGCCGGAGGTCAGCGGCTCAGGCCGGGCAGCGACTTGGACAGGTCGCGGTGCCGGGCTCAGAGGGGGCCGTACGCACGCTCGCGGTGAAGGCCTAAGGCGACAATCGCGGTCCCGGGCGGGTGCCGCGGGGCTCGCGCTTTTTTACGGCGAGGTGCGGTGCCCGGGCTCACGGGGGGGCACGTAGCCAGCTTGGCGACTCGCCGGAGGAGTCAGCGGGCTTAACGCGTCTACGAATAAGCTACAAACTTACCAGGGACGAGAGGAGTGGCTATCCCATGTCCGAGGGCAGCTGGAACAATTCCGCCGTGCCGCGGAAGGTCCCAAGGAGGCGGAAGTCGCGGGTCGCTCGGCGGTGGAACACCGGAGTAGAGACCAAGAACCTCCAGTCAAGCAGGGCAGCCAGCGCAGCCGATGACAGAGGAGCAGGTGGCACCCGGTCTACAGTATGGCGGACACCAGGCCACTGGAAGCCGCCGTCCTGGGCAGCAACGCACTTGGTACTGCAACACATACCCATACATGAAAGGTGACGGGCGGCGGGCAACTAACGCCGCCAGATAAAGCTCCGAATTAACGAGCAAAACTCACCGTTAAATGCGGAGAGAAAACAAACAAGTCCGAGCCAAGCACGACGTCCGGCCCCGCCGGGGGAGACGTAGGTAGCGGTCAAGACTTTACCTTTACATGGCGGAACTGCAGAGTGACGAAGCACAAAGCACCGGACACTAGGTCACTGGAAGACGCCGAAATGGGAAGAGGCGCACTTGGCAACTGCAACCCAAACCCAAACATGAAAGGCGACCGGCGGCGGGTAACAAACCCCGCCATTTAAAGCTTCGAAAATTAAGAGACACGCGAAACTGACAGTGAATGCAAAGACAAACAACAGTAGCTCGAGCGAAGCCCGACGTCCGGCCCAGCCAGGCGAGACGTAGGAAGTGGCCGATACTCCACCTTTCCATGGCGGAACGGCAGAGTGACGAAGCACAAAGTACCAGACAGTAGGTCACTGGAGGTCGACGTACTGGGGAGAGGCGCACTAGATAACTGCAGCCCATACCCAAACATGAAAGGCGACCTGGGGCGGGTAACGAACCCCGCCATATAAAGCTTTGAAATCAAGAAACACTCGAAACTCACCGTGAAATGCGGAGAGAAACCAACAGTAGCTCGAGCGAAGCCCGACGTCCGACCCAGCCAGGCGAGACGTCGGAAACGGCCGAGACATTACCTGTCCATGGCGGAATGGCAGGGAGACGACGACGGGAGCCTAGAAGGTTCCAGGGCCAGCCAAGAGCACGAGGCACAGACGAGGGCTAGCAGAGAAGACGGAGGCCACGCCAGAAGCAGTAGACGAGAGGCAAGGCGAAGGCAGGCCGGCAAGGGACGGTCGAACCGTACACAGTCTTTCCAAGGGTCAGAGGCTCAGGTAAAAGCGTCCGAACGCTAACAGCGAAGTAGACAACTGGCTAAAGGAGACACCACCTGGCGCCTGACCGGATGGGCAGGGGAGGCTACTCTCGTCCCTGTTAGGGATCCCCGAAAGCTCTCTCGTCCCTGTCAGGGATCCCCGAGAGCCTCCTGGGGGGGACCCTTTGGGTCTTAGGCTAAAATTGGTAAGCAAGTAGACTATTTCCAGTTAGTCATGTCATCGGTAATGTGTTTTGAGGAAACAAATGACATGGCCTAATGCCACTTCCTCTTCCTCCAATAGTTGAATTGTAAACTTTGTGTGCTGGGGCCAGTTGCATGAGTAAACTTATTTCTGTGCTCGCCACTAACCTAGGTGCTCTACTATAGGGGCCAGCTGCATGAGTGAGCTTAGCCCTGCACCAGCCACTAAGCAAGGTGCTCCACAATATCAGAACACCTTGCCTAGTGGCTGGTGCAGGACTAAGCTCACTCATGCAACTGGACCCTGTCTGTGATTTTGGACTTTACAACTTCAATCTGTGAGGTCTAAAATCACAGAACAGCATACTTTCCTTTAATGCTGCCACAGACATAAATTAAACTTGAGCAAATCACTCACCTGAGCCAGTGACAGCGCAAGCACAGAGGTCTCGCCCTTTGAGTGCCACAGGTATGCAAGCTGCCTGGATTGGTGTCGGCTTTTCAAAATTCAGTGAGGCCAGGCCCTGAATGACACAAAAATCAACAGTCAAACTCAAGCTTGATGAAAATGTGTGCTCGTGTTGATTTGGAACCTTTCAGCTGCGACAGTGTGAGGTAAAAAAAAAAAAAAAAAAAAATCAGACCAGCTGACCAAAAGTAGCTCTAAAGGGAATAACAAAAAAGACGGAAGTAAATTTGTTTGACTACCTGAAAACATGACAGAGCAACATTCCCCCTCCCCCCCCCCACCCCCCCCCCCCAACCAAAAGAAACAAAACGAGGGGAAACTTCATGAGTAAAAACCAAGCTTCTAGCTCTAATATGAAAGATGTTTAACCCATCTGGCCTTGATGCATTACTGCAGGAGATGGATTGACCATGATAATTCAAGATTAGCTTGGCGCCCTCAGGCACCAAGCTAAATCTGGTACTGCACTTGATTTATCATGGTTGATCCATATCTTGAAAATGGTACATAGTCGTTGGATAACAATTCCAAAATCTGGGAAATGTGACCAGGGGGTTAAATGGGTTAACTCATTTCACCCTTGGGTTAAAGTTGCATCTGTTTTCAGAAGCCTATGCACCAGTTCCATCAGCGATGGTGCAAACATTTGAAATGACCCAAAATGGTCCAGGGACTATCTAGGATCCACTTCAGGACAGGGTCAGTCAGCATTTCATGATACGTACATGTCAGAATACATGCAAGTTTGTTCTTTATTCAGCTGTTGATTCAAGTGTGGATGTGACTGTGGCTGATCCAGCCCAGCAAGAGACATAATTTCTCATGAGCCCCCGCAGACGTGGAATGTAATTGTGACTGTGGATGTATGGGCTCATGAAAATGTATGCCTCTTGCAGATGGTACAGGTTGGCAGGCTGAAGGACTGCGTTCTGTCTGAACCAAAAAGCTAAGTTCAGTTTTCTGCGATTTTGAAAAAGGATGGAAGATTTTCACCTGTGTATTCAAAACAGAGATCGACCAAGCCAGTTCCACTTAGTAGTGTCAAATATCTAGGCACGAGGCGTCCAAGGCTATTCTGGAACTATGCTTGCACTAGCATGGTCAGTTTGTGTTATGCCCAACCCATTTAGCCCTAACGCATTACAACAGGAGATTAACCATGATAAATCAAGGGTAGTGCCAGATTAGCTTGGTGCATGATAGCGCCAAGCTAATCTGGCACTACCCTTGATTTATCACAGTCGCTCCATCACCTGCAACTAGTACAGTCGTTTGATGACACCTCCAAAATTTGGGAAATAAAGCGATGGGATTCAATGGGATAAAGACAAAATGGGCTCAAGTTCACTGCTACTTGAAATTCCAAGTTGGTCAACATATTACAGTACCTTTAACAGAGGCCTGGAAATGTTCATGTCTTGGAAGACAAGGCTGGCATCATAAGAGTCAATGCTTTCTGTGAATTCCTGTTTCTTGGGAGCCTGCAAATTAAATTTAATGCACATGCAGCATGAAACTATCTGGTGATCAAATTTGATTTGGTGTCTTGAGCATGTGATCAAATACATGGGCGACAGTGTGAAAACTGATATGACTGAAAACGGTCCATGGACTAACAACCCAAGGCTAGCAACAGACATAACTTCCAATGAAGTCTTGCAGATTCAGCTTTCTGGGACTTTGAAAAATCTGAATCATCCTCCAGGACTGAAGACTATCACCCATGCAAATAAAAAAAAAAATTAAAGTGTCATTGCATGTATGTGCGTTCCATTGAAAAACTTTGTGAAATAAAACAGCACTAATATTAATCTCACCTCTTCCTCCTCCCCTTTTTTCCCTTTGCTTTTTTTCTTCTTTTTGCGTTCCTTTGTCTTTATGATATCTGGGAAAGAAGAAAAAATAACACCTTAAGAAGTGAACACTACCAACCTGCAAGAGACATAAATGTGCCCCAGCAGTTGCAGGGCTCACAAGGATCTGTTTCTTGTTATTTTTATGTTCTTAAGGTATATTTTGGTCAGATTCACATTTGTGTTCTACATACAAATGTTGATCAGCGTCTAGTCGTTTCAGATGCAAAATCTGTGATCAATCGCAGTGAAGGGGTTAGAACAAGGTACAAATTTATGTTCACCTTAACCCTTATCATTCGGAATACACCAGTGTGTGAAATAAGTTTGACTTATATAGTTCAAGGGTAGTGCCAGAATAGCTTGGCGCCTCTAGGCGCCAAGCTATTCTGGCACCACCCTTGAACTAAAGAGATTGGTCTATATCTTTATCTGTAAGTACTATAATGTAGCTTGCATATGGCAGCGAACAATTTGAAGCTTTTAGCCTCAGTATGATATGGGTTAGAATGGACTGGCATACACAATGCAGATTTTTCTGTTGTAAAAGCTAAAGTACAGTAAAACCTGTTATGAACGGTCACCGGATTTTAAAGTCACCTGCCGTTTACGGCCACTTTCGCGATGTACGGACGATGTTTTCCCTAAAATGTATTTTTTAGAAAAATACTTACCGAAGGCATTACTATATGGAAGGTACACTTAGCTTACCGATTTCAGCTTACAAATCTGTTGTGTATACATACACAACCAGGGAGGCGACTCTAGGGAGTCGTTACCAAAAAACCCTGAGTAGCCTCCCTTCCCTCCCTATCTGGTGGCGTGTGCAGTGCCACGCCAGTCGAACGCTATAGCGCTCCGGCGGCAAGCGGGGTAGGCAGGGGGGCTATTCGAGTAATGCCATCGGTAAGTATTTTGGGAAAAAATACATGTTAGTGAAAAATACATTTGTTTCCTCAAAATCCATACCAATGGCATTACTATATGGAAGAATAGCGAAAATGAGTAGGTTGTCCCAGTAATTTTTTAAGATTCAAAAGACAATACAATTTTTTTTTACAGTTTTCTGAAAGTAAACATTAAGATGAGCTTGCATGCAAAATTTTGTGGAGATATCTTAAACGGTTTCTGAGTTATAGCGATTTGAATATTGTGTCATTCTGTCTTTTCGGGTCAAATTTAAGAAAAGTCTATGTTTGAGGCCTCAGCAATAACACAGTTTTGTCAGCCAACACTGCTTACAGTGTTTAAACAGTGCAGACTACTACTTAGATGAATATAATACTAACTGAACCTCCTTCTCCACAATAATGTATGAATAACGTGAACCTGAATGTGCTCTTGCGAGTCACATTTTTTTTGGTATACTCAAGGCTAATAATATGTCTGTTATAAAGGTTCAAAGTATCTAAACCATGCCAGTTTGCAACAGTACAAAAATGAACAGTGTAACACAAAGTCAGGTGCAAGTCAAATCTTTATATCTCGAGAACTATTGGACACACAGAAATGGTTCACATATCAAAAGAAAGGCCAGAATCTTACAAATGCAATGCAAGTAATGGTTTAGCTAAATAATTTATTTAAAAAAAAATTGATATTAGAAAGTACAAAAACTGAAAGCATGTTGTACAGTAAAATCTGCAGATCTCAAGAACTATGACACATATACATATGGTTCACATATCAAAATAAAGGTCAGAATCTGGCCAGTGCAAAACTGCAATGCAAATAATGATTTAGATGAATAATAAAATCTTAACAATCTTAAATGAGGAAAAAATATGAATAAAAGATTATGCTAAATTTCAAAATCATTACCTTGCCTGTGGATTCGCGCGAATCTCATGCCAACATGTAAAATGAATACTCAAGAACTCGGTGAAAAAATGCACAAAATAATACTGTACAATGCAATTGCAATACCTGAAGTGTGTCATTTTGAAAGCACACTGAAAAAAAGTAAAATATGAAAGTCTGATATAGAATTTAGAAATATAAATCATCACATCAAAACAAAAAATCAAGACCAGAAACTGAAAATTTCAAATGCAAATATATTAAACTATGACAAGGCAACAGTCACTAGCTCACAGTCACAAGCACACACATCTCCAAAAAAAGTTTCATGTCTATGCAAAACAAAATTCTGTTTGCATTCCTAGCCATAACCTGATTCAGATCAGACGAGTTGCCTAACAATCTTTTGATTACAAAGATAACTATGTTTATAAAAAATAATGAAGTAGCATAAAGAAAACTAAAACCTGTTTGGCAAATTGCAAAAAAAGTTATCACAGAAAAATTAATTTTTCTCTAAAATGTATTTTTTCGAAAAATACTTACCGATGACATGACTAACTGGAAATAGTCTACTTGCTTACCAATTTTAGCCTAAGACCCAAAGGGTCCCCCCAGGAGGCTCTCGGGGATCCCTGATAGGGACGAGAGAGCTTTCGGGGATCCCTAACAGGGACGAGAGTAGCCTCCCCTGCCCATCCGGTCAGGCGCCCGGTGGTGTCTCCTTTAGCCAGTTGTCTACGGAGTTACCAGCGGCAAGCGGGGAGGAGGGAGGGACCTCCGAGTCATGTCATCGGTAAGTATTTTTCGAAAAAATACATTTTAGAGAAAAATTAATTTGTTTCCTCAAAACACATTACCGATGACATGACTAACTGGAAGAATGGCAAAGAGGAGGAGGGTGCCGCACAATCCCTTTTAGAAACCTCTTCAGGGACGAAGACGGCCCGTCACTCCTGATCACCCACTCCCGACAATTTTAGCGAAGTGCCGCCTAAGCGCCGAGGGCGCATGGAGGGAGTGTTGCGCCGCAGAATTTGCCCACCAGCGTAAGGTTGTCGCGCTGGACTGTCAGGGCGCGGGAGTAGAAGCGGCAATGGTAGATCCGTCCCGCCACCCCACCACCGCCACAGTGTCCTTAACCACACCGGCGCGGCGAAGGCGAGACGTGCGGCCCTAGCGCGCGTTCCATGGGCGTGGATCTTCAGTGCCCCGGCTCCCTGTGGGGAGAGGTCGCGATAGGCGGACCGGAATACCCAGCGGAGCGAGGAGGAGAACGTTTGGGCTGAGAAGCCGGTTCTGCCAGCGGTCGGCGGCAAGCGACGAGACCGTCCCCTCCGCACGGACTTGGAGCAGGTAGATACGAAGTGCCTGTCCCGGATCTTGCTGCGGAGTGCCCCGAGGAACCGGGTCGTGTAAGCGGCCAAGCGGCGAGGGCCGGAGGCGCTGTCAAGGGAGACCTAGGCTGAGCGAGAAGGAAGGATCCGGGAGTAGCTGCACGGAGCCATCCACTCGGAACTGCAGGCCGGCGGGGCGAGACGAGAGCGTGTGGAGCTCGCTGACGCGGGGCGCCGTGGCGAGGGCCATCAGGAAGCAGGCCTCCGAGTCACGTCAGCGAAGCGGGCCAGATGGCGCGGTTTAACGGTCCGAAGTCAGTCAGGGGAGGACCAGGGAGGTCCCAGCACGGGCCAAGGGAGAGGAAGACCGGACGCTGTATGCCGAACGCGCCATAAGGTCGGGCAGGTCCTTGCAGGTGCTGGGTCGGGACGGCCGAGGTGACAGTAGGCGTCGGCGATCAAGAGGGGTAGCAGCTGCCCCAGAGGGGAGCCAACCTTGGTCTTGGACGAGCCAGAGAAGAAGTCCGCGAGCTGAGGAGACGTCAGGCCGACGGTGGAGAGGCGGCGGGGTCAGAGCGCCAGGCACGAAGCACGCCACTTTCCCTCGTAGACACGTCTGGTAGGACAGCGGGCTGAAGCGACAGCGTCCGCTGTCGCGCTCGAGAAGCCTCCAGCAGAGAGAGCTTGCCGCACAATCGCCAGGCGTGTAGGAGAAGTCGCTCGGGGCAGGGGTGGAAGAGCGGCTGTCGGCGCTGCTCGAGCATCGTGCGGGGGGGTGGGAAGAGGGAGGGTGAGCCCGTGGCGAGACTGAGAAGGTCGTTAGTCCATGATCCGGTCCGGGAGAACGGCTACCAGGAGAAGGACTGCGTTGCATCCCCGGAGGCTGAGCAGGACTTGAGGACCAGGACCGCCGGAGGGTAGGTGTAAGGACCAGTCCGTCCCAAGGGATCAAGCGCATCGACTGCCCAGGCCAGAGGTCGGGAACGGGGAGATGAAGAGGGAAGCCGGAGGCTCCACTTCGAGGCGAGGAGAACAAGGGGGGAGTCTCCCAACGAGCGCAGAACCTGCGAAGGATGCCTCCGTCGCAAGAGGTAGTCTGCCAGTACGAACAGGTGACCTGGACTGCGGCGGTCTGGGAGGGAGAAGTCGCTGTCCGCGCACCAGCGAAGGGGCGATAGAGGAGGAAGCAGAAGTCGGGAGAGCGGGTTCCTCCTGCGTCTGAAGGCAAGCCACGAAGAGGGGTTGTCGGAAGGACGAGGAGGTCCTGTGTCCAAAGATCGTATCGCCAACTGCAACCAGTCCCAGCGGGTGACGTGCCGCGAAGTCAGGTTCGCGGGCCAGCGGACGGCCGACGAGTGGAATTCGGGAGAAGGAGAGCGCCTTAACCGCCGAGACCAGCAACGACGCAGAGAGAGAGGGGCAGTGGCGAGGTCAGGGGGAATCCGGGAGCCGAGCTAAGAACGTCCGTCCAGCGAAGCCGATGTGGCGCAGCACAGGGGAGATCGGCACCAGGGTAGAGAGATCGCCGGAGGACAGCCTCCAGAGGCGGAGTACAGAAGACCGAGGGAAGGAGATCAGCCGCCGCACTCGTCAGGAGGAGGAGCTGGAGCCGCAGTCAGGTGGGGACCGCCGCGCCCGCAGCTACCCACGGGCTAGAACGGCAAGGACTGGATCCGAGGCTCGTGAAGACGCACCAAGTTGCGGTCGGTCACCAAAACCATTCCCAGGTGAACAGACGGCGAGGGCGAGAGGTCGGACCGTAGGCGCTGACCAGGGCGACCAGGCGAGCAACCGGAGGAGGAGAGCATCCCTGCCCTACGAGGAGGAACCACGGACTGATACCGCAGAAGCAGGTCGACCAAGGAGGAGAATGGCTGGCGGAAGATCGAAGGTCCCGGGCAACCAAGGCATCCACGATCCACGCAAGGACCCAGGGCTGAGGGGAGACCACACCAAGGAGGCCGAGCTGGAAACGGTCCCGTCGACGGCAAGCGAAGACAAAGGCGGGGGCGGGAGGCATGGGGACGCGTAGAAGCAACGGGTAGGTCCAGGCTGGCGGCGACAACCAAGGGCTGAAGGCGACGCAAAGGGTCCGAGGCGGGGGAGCCGTGCCGAGCGATGAGCAGCATCGCAACTTCCCAAAGAAGAGCGGCGACCTGCGCGCGAAGGGCGAGGGCCTTGGTCCGAAAGGGCGGGAACCCAATCCACAAGGGTGGCGTTGGGCCCACAGGCCTAGAAGGGTTCCTTCAGAGACTGCCAGGCAGGGCCGAAGGGCGCGGGTACCCACAGGAGCACGGTAGAGCTGCGACGACGACGGGAGCCTAGAAGGTTCCAGGGCCAGCCAAGAGCACGAGGCACAGACGAGGGCTAGCAGAGAAGACGGAGGCCACGCCAGAAGCGGTAGACGAGAGGCTAGGCGAAGGCAGGCCGGTAAGGGACGGTCGAACCGTACACAGTCTTTCCAAGGGTCAGAGGCTCAGGTAAAAGCGTCCGAACGCTAACAGCGAAGTAGACAACTGGCTAAAGGAGACACCACCGGGCGCCTGACCGGATGGGCAGGGGAGGCTACTCTCGTCCCTGTTAGGGATCCCCGAAAGCTCTCTCGTCCCTATCAGGGATCCCCGAGAGCCTCCTGGGGGGACCCTTTGGGTCTTAGGCTAAAATTGGTAAGCAAGTAGACTATTTCCAGTTAGTCATGTCATCGGTAATGTGTTTTGAGGAAACAACTGCACTTCTGAATCCGTTACTTTTTTTGAGGCTCCTGGAATTTTCTAATGATGATTATGACAGAAAAGCTTGCCACTCTGACACTGGTGTACTGTGTAGCTTCTTCCACAGGCCAATTTCTTCATGGGTAAGTGTAGGAAGATCCTTACCAACTTTCACGTTTAGTGCTTGCTGTGCAAAACTGTAAATTCTCTCTCAAGTCTTGCCAGTGGTGACCCGAAGAAGACCAAGCTGCAAAACGAGGCGGTTGGTGCACTGCACGCTTGGTAACTTGCACCGGCAGCCTCTACCTTCTGCAGAAACATGCTTCATCAGCAGATGATATGTCTCATCCTCTGGAATTAAAGAAAGTAAAGAGTGTTTGAGGAAGAAGAAGAAGAAAAAAAAATAAAGAAAAAAGCACCCTGAGAATTTCAGCCTTCCATAGTCATACTCATAGTCCAATTAATAAAACATTATTTATATTATCACATGATCACAGCCTGAACTTGTGAACTTTATATAAACATGATCTATTCTAATTGACATTACTGTCAATGCCACTACTATTAACAACAGTGAGTTGTCTATACATAAACAGACTCTTGTCTAACTAAATTGCATCTTAAATTCTTAAAGTTGAACAGTATACTGTGCCGTGTAACCTACAGCACTGTTACTGTGTAAGTATGCCATATATATGCCATTTTACAAAGTTATCCTATACAATTCTGATCAGTTATATCACAGTCAGCACTAACATCGTAAAAATAGCAAAGCAAAATAGCAAAGAGTGAATCGCCGTTGATCGGAAAAAAATCTCCGAGAAGCCACTTCCGGTTTTCGGCCACTCACACCTGCCTCATATTTTGTTTAGATTTTGTGCTTTAGCTGTACCATCTAAACTTACAAAAAAAATTGATGGCCTTTTGAAACGCTTGTTAACACTAATAACCATTAAATATGCATTATTTAACACTGTAAGTCGGAAAAGCGACTTCAGAAAACATCGATCAGCTGACCACGTTATCCTAACGTAGGTTTGCTAGAGCAACAATAGAGTCGGCTGTTGTTTCCACACATCTATACATAATGATAATATAGAAAAAAAAATCACAAAACTCGCATTACTAATCAAAACATATAATTTAAGCATTACTCACCGAGATATGGTCGAAGACATTCGTTGGCGACGAAATTTGTATCTGCCGAGTCCGAGTCATCGCTAGGCTCGCGAGTTCACTTTGCCTCCAGCTAGTCGCCGCAGACGGTGTAGGGTTGCCCCACTTGGATTGCATGGCAAAATTCCTACAGAAAAGCTATCGTGCTGATTTTCGTATCATTGGAAAGAGCGTAAATTGAGCTTTAATACCCGCGTTTACTGGTCAAAAACGGATGAAAAATATGGCAGATACGACCACTTGAAGTCAAAAAAAGTTTTCGTTGTCGGATTTTGACCAGAATTTCAGCAAATATTGATACAAAAATTATATCGGCAGATCGGCAAACAACTCTTACTTACTTACTTACGCCTGTCACCCCTACCCGGGTATAGGCCGTCGACGAGAGACCTCCAGCAACTCCTGTCCTGTGCTTCTCCTTCGATTCTACTCCAGGTGGTTCCCAGTCTCTTGATGTCTGCTTGGAGGTCTCGACGCCAGGAGTTTCTCGGCCTACCTCTTTTCCTCTTTCCCTGGGGGTTCCATGACAATGCCTGCCTAGTGATACTGGAAGCTGGCTTTCTCAGACTGTGACCGATCCATCCCCATCTTCTTCGCCCAATTTCATTCTCTGCTGTTATCTGCTCTGTTCTCTCCCAGAGTCTGACGTTGCTGATCTTCTCTGGCCAGTGGATTTTCAAAATTCTTCTAAGGCAACTGTTCATGAAGGTCTGTACTCTGTTGACTGTGGTTTTTGTCAATCTCCATGTCTCTGCTCCATATAGGAGAACTGCTTTTACATTGGAGTTGAAAATCCGGACTTTGGTGTGTTGTGACAGCTCTCTGGAACTCCACACTTTTTTCAACTGGAGAAAGGCTGCTCTGGCTTTACCGATTCGTGCTCTGACATCTGCATCAGTGCCGCCTTTTTTGTCTATGATGCTCCCGAGATAGGTGAAGGACTCCACCTCCTCCAACGGGGTGCCAGCAAGCAAGACTGGTTCTTCCCTGGTTGCGTTCAGCCTCATTGTCTTTGTTTTCTGTTTGTGAATGGTGAGGCCCACTTGGGACGAGATGTCAGCAAGCCTCGTGGTCTTGTCCTGCATTTGTTGATGAGTGTGGGACAGTAATGCCAAGTCGTCTGCAAAATCGAGGTCGTCAAGCTGTGTCCACAGTGTCCACTGTATTCCACTTCGTCTGTGCTCTGTGGTCATCTTCATGACCCAGTCTATGGCCAGTAGGAAGAGGAACGGAGACAGCAGACACCCCTGCCTGACACCAGTTCTGACCTGGAGCTCTCTGGTGAACTGCCCTTCGTGGATCACGCGACATGTCATGCCATCATAGCTGCTCTTGATCAGGCGGATGAGCTTTGTGGGTACACCGTAGTGTCATAGGAGTTTCCACAGAGTCTCTCGGTCCACGCTGTCAAATGCTTTCTCATAATCCACAAAGTTGACATACAGCGGGGAGCTCCACTCCAGAGACTGTTCCACGATGATGCGGAGAGTGGCGATCTGGTCTGTACATGATCGGTTCTTCCTGAATCCTGCTTGCTGGTCTCTCAGCTGGGGGTCAACGGAGCTCTTCATTCTCTCTAGGATGATCCTGTTGAAGACCTTTCCTGGTACTGACAGCAAGGTGATTCCTCTGTAGTTGGAACACTTGCTGAGGTCGCCTTTCTTGGGAAGCTTGATTAGGTACCCCTCCTTCCAGTCAGCTGGCATCACCTCCTCTTCCCAGATCATTCCAAACAGTGGGTACAGCATCTCAACTGTTGTCTCTAGGTCTGCTTTCAGAGACTCCGCTGGGATGCCATCTGGCCCTGCTGCTTTGCCATTCTTCAAAAATGCCACTGCTTTTCTGATCTCTTCCCGGCTGGGTCTGTCACAGCTGATGGGTAGGTCGGTCTCTGCCGGCTGGATGTCGGGGGGGTCGGGTGGGCTAGGTCTGTTCAACAACTCTTCAAAATACTCGGCCCATCTGTCGAGTTGGTCTGCTCTGTCTGCAATAGGCTTGCCTTCTTTGTCTTTTACTGGTCTTTCTGTATGGCCATACTTACCCGACAATCTTCTGGTAATGTCGTAGAGCTGTTTCATGTTGCCGCTGCCTGCTGCCTTTTCTGCCTCTGCTGCCAGGCTGTCTGTGTAGGCCCTCTTGTCTGCCCTGATACTCCTCTTCACCTCGCGGTTGGCTTCCGAGTATTCCCCCTGTGCCCTTACTTTGGCTGCTCTCGTGCGACTGTTGTTGACCGCTGCTTTCTTCTGCTTCCTCGCTTCTATCTTCTTCAAGGTCTGTGCCGACAGCCAGTCCTTGTGGTGGTGTTTCCTGAACCCTACAGTGTCTTTGCAGGTTGAGTTCAGCGCCTCTCTAACTGCCTTCCACTGCTGCTCTGTGGTGACCGCCTCCTCTTCATTTACTAGCTCCTGTAGCGCTTGAAACCGGTTGGACAGCACCAGTTTGAACTCTTCTCTAACTCCAGTTTCTCTCAGGAGGCCTACATTATAGCGCTGTCTTCTTGTTGTCTCTGTGCGGCTTTTCTTTAGCTTGAGCTTCATTCTTAAGGTAAGCAGATGGTGGTCTGAGGCGACATCTGCTCCCCTCCTCACTCGAACATCTTGAAGGGATCTTCTAAATTTCTTGCTAATGCAGATATGGTCTATTTGGTTCTCTGTTGTATGGTCAGGTGAGACCCAAGTTGCTTTGTGTATTCTTCTGTGTGGGAAGATGCTGCCTCCAATGACAAGTCGGTTTAGAGCACAAAAGTCTACAAACCTCTCCCCGTTCTCACTCATCTCCGAGCCTAGTCCCTGTCTCCCCATCACCTCTTCGTATCCGGTGTTGTCCTCCCCTATTTTGGCATTAAAATCGCCCATGACGATGGTGATGTCTCGCTCCGCACATTTGTCCACGGCACTCTGGAGTCGGTCGTAGAACTCTTGTTTCTCTTCCTCATCCCTGTCATTGGTAGGCGCATAACACTGGATGACGTTCAGCTTGAGCTTTTTCTTGGTTCTAAAGGCTGCTGTTATAATTCTTGGCCCAAGAGGTTCCCAGCCCATCAGCGCTCTCTGTGCCACTGGTGACAGCATGAGTGCTACTCCTTCTGTATGGGGGGCATTCTCTTCTTCATGACCTGAATACAGAATCATCTCCCCACTTAACAGCCTTTTCTGGCCAGACTGCGTCCATCTGGCTTCACTGATGCCTAGCAGGGAAAGGTTGTACTTTTGCATTTCTGCTGCTATCTGGGCGGCCTTGCCGCTCTGGTACATGGTCTTGACGTTCCATGTGCCCATGGTTGTATCCCTGGATAGAGAGAGGCGGCTCGGTCCTGTGGCTTCCGAAGACTTCCGGCTTTCACCACAGGACGTCATAAGTCTTCTAGTAGAAGAACCTTCCTCCTCCAGGAAAGGAATTACTGTTAGTCTTTTCGTCGGCGTTTTTGTAGCTATTTCCTTTTTTGCAGGGTGGGGAAGCTACCCCCACGCCCAACCCCCTTACTAGGAGGACCAGGGGTTTTCTGTCGGGGTCACCTTCCCTTAGACCATGTTGGTTCACGGCACCTTATTTCATTCGGTGCACCCCTCTCACGAGGGACCCCCTATCCACCACCCAGGGGACGCGCCTCAACGCCGTATGGTCCCAGCGCGAGGGCAAACAACTCTACTTTCATCATAAGATTATTTTTAGTGTGTGTCCTTTGTCTCGGAAATCCGCGGCGGGAAAAACCGGAGTGTGTAAAATGCTGCCTTTAGCTGCGCGCTGCGAGGAAGGCCTCGCCACGGCAAAAATGGAGTAAACCCCTATACATTTCCACAATTTATTACAACTAATTCTGAACTTAACTATAAAACACACATAGATTGAAAGAGAAATATTTTATCTTCATTTTCATATTAAAATCAGAAACAAAAAATGATGTTTATGTAGTGAAAGTGATGATCAAATTTGTGCAATTTTTAGCACATTTGGCCTAGTATTCCGCCTGCGTGTGGGCGCCTGGGACGACCTAAAATGAGGAGGTTGCCGCCTGCTAGGTCCCGTCACTGCTTGTGCTTAGCGGTCGCGAACAGGAGCAACCTCCCGACGATTTCAGCTAAGCGTACCTAGGGCGCCAGAGGCGCTGGGAGGGAGTGTTGTGCCGCAGCGATGTCCCCCACCACGGCCAGGTTCTCCAGCTGGCCCGAGAGGTCTCCGAGGTAGAAGCGGGCAAAGGTGGAATTTGCCCGCCACCCGACAGCCACCACAATGTCTCGCACGGCACAGTTTCAATCAAACGCGACGCTGGTGGAGACCGCTCGGACCTCGTGTGCTCGGATATGCAGCCTCTTAGCACCTGTCGGGGTGAGCTCCTCGTACGCAGAATGGATGACCCAGTGCAGCCACGAGGAGATCGTCTGCACAGAGATATTGTTCCTGCCGGGGGATAACGGCAGGAAGAGGCAGGTCCGGCCACGCCGGAAAGGCTTTGTCCTGCGCAGGCTTTGTTCTGCAGCGCCCGGACCGGGTCCTGACGGCAGGAGTCCTGGGTCTCGTCAGGTCCCCTGAGTGGGCGCAGGATAATTACTGGGGCCCTGGCCGAGGGGAGCCGATTCTTCGCCAAGGCGGCGGGGCTCGTTAGGAGATGCACGGAGCCATCCGACCTGTGCTAAAGACAGGCCGGGTCCACTGAGAGCGCGTGCAGCTCGCTGACTATGGACGCCGTAGCAAGCGCCAGCAGGAAGCAGTTCTTCCTGGTTATGTCCGCCAGGTTGGCCAAGGGCAGAGGCTCGAACCTGCTCAAATTTAGCCACGTAAGGACCCAGGGGAGGTCCCAGCAAGGGATCCGCGAGTGCGGGACTGGTCGGCGGAGATCGAAATGGTGCATCAGGTCCGAGAGGTCCGGGCACGCCCCAGGGTCCACGTGGCCCAAATGGCGATACGTGTCTGCCACCATGGAAGGGTATCCCCAGATGGTGATAGGGGCCAGGTTCTTCTCTTGAAATAGTCACAGGAAGAACTCGGCTAGTTGGGGCGACGTTAGCGCCGTGGGGGAGAGGCGCTCCGACTTGCACCATCCCCGGAAGACTCGCCACCTCGCCTCGTAAACCCAGCGGGTGGAAGATCTGGGGGCCACAGCAATAGCCTCCACTGCCGCACACAAGAAACCTCTTGCAGAGAGGGCTTGCCGCACAACCTCCAGGCGTGTAAGAGGAGCCGCTTCGGGCACGGGTGAAAGAGCTTCTGCCTGGGCTGCTTCAGCATCATGCGGGGGGAGGGGGGGGGGGTGGGCAAAGGTAGGGGAAGGTCCGTGGCCAGGCTTAGGAAATCGGTGGTCCAGCTCCTGTTCCAGCTGAACGGGGCGACGAGGAGAAGGATCGCGTTGCAGCCCCTAAGCTTCAGCAAGACCTTGGGCACTAGCATCATCGAAGGGTACGCGTAGGCCACGAGGCCCTGCCCAGAGACGGAGAGAGCATGCACCGCCCACGCGATGGGATCCCGGAAGGGGGAGACGAAGATGGGGAGCTGTTCATCGAGTCGCAAACAGGTCGAGCATCGTGGTCTCCCAGTGCGCGCAAATCATGCGGAAGATCTCCAGACTCAGCAACCACTCGGTGTGCAGGAGCTGACCTTTCCGTGAGAGGGAGTCCGCAAAGACGTTTAGGCGGCCCAGAATGTGGCGAGCCCGGAGAGAAATGCCGCGATCCCTGCACCACAGGAGCCGCTGGTACAGCAGCATGCAGAGGGTCGGGGAGTGCGTACCCCCCTGCTTCTGGATGTACGCGATGACCATCGCATTGTCGGACATGATCAGAACCTCTTGGTGGAGGAGACGAGTCTGCCGATGGTTAAGCGCCAACCACACTGCCTTTAACTCCAGCCTGCCCGAGAAGTCCCGGGGCCAAAGGCCCGATGCTGCGGAGACGTCCGGAAGGAGGTGCACGCCCCAACCTGACCGGCTGGCGTCGGTGCTGAGGGAGAGCCGCGGTGGGGGAGAGTAGAGGGGAACTCCCAAGACAAGACAAGCTGGAGGTGAGCCAGGACGAGCGGGAGGACAGGCACTGGAGCAGCGAGGTCGCGGGAGGACGGGCGCCAAAGGGCCAGGAGATGGAACTGGAGCGGGCGCGAGTAGAGCCGGCCCAGGGGCAAGAGGTCCGCTGCTGCGTTCATAAGGCCCAGTAGTTGCAACCAGACTCGGGGAGGGACCACGTCTGCGAGGGACACCCGGCGGGAGAACTCCACCAACTTCATGACGTGTGCCTCCGGCAGTCTCACTTGGTTGCAGTCAGTCAAACACTCCATACGAAGATGGACGAACCGTCTGGACGGAGTGAGGTCGGACTTCCTCCTGTTGACCAGGAAGCCGAGCCGACAGAGGAGGGCTAGGAACGCGTCCTGGTCTGCGGTGAAAGCGGAGGAATCCTGGTTCCGGAGAAGCAGGTCATCCAAATAATTGGAGGTGGGGCTGGAGGACGTCTGACGGGCCTTGGCGACCACCGCATCCATAATCCGCGTGAACACCCAGGGGCTGAGGTTGAGGCTGAAGGGGAGAGCACGGAACTGATAGACCACCCCGCAATAGGCCAAACGCAGAAACGCTGAGAGGCCGGGTAAATGGGGACGCGCAGGTACATGTCTGCCAGATAGAGGCTGATGGCAAAGTCCATGGGGCGCACGGCGGCCTTCAGGGCCTGCGCCGTCTCCATCCGAAACGGGGGAGCGGAAATGAATTTGTTGAGTGCGGATAGGTCGATGATAGGGCGCCAGGGGCTGCCAGGCTTCGGCACTAGGAAGAAGCGGCTGTAAAATGCCGGGGAGTCATGCCGCGCGACCACCTCCATCGCGGACTTGAGTAGCAAGGCCGAGATCCTGTCCCGCAGAGCATCCACCTTGAGCTGGTCGGCTGGGACACGTGTCCAGACAGGAGAGCGGTGGAGTGGAGGGGGGAGTCGAAAGGAAATCCGCAGGCCCTCCGAAACGGTAGTGTCATCCGGCAGCAGCGACCACCACTCTTCGCTGTGCACGGCTGGCCGCCCACCGACTGGGGGCTCTGCAGGGGTCGGCGGGGGTGAGGGAGGGAGTGAGTCAGCGGGCCCTGCCCCGCCCGAGTCTGTGGGCGGGTCTGAGCTAGGTGGGGGCAGCGGCCGCGGTGGCGCGAGGGCGACAGGAAGGAGTTTGGCCCGGGGGACTGCGTTCATCCCTGAAGACTGGCCGGGAGGAGGATCTGAAGGACTGCAGGGCACGACCCACCGCCCTAAGGGAGGCCTGAAAGCGAGCGGAGGGTGGCCTGGGGGTGGTCCGCCAGAGGTCCTTGGAGGCCTCCTGCACTGCCTGCCAGGTGGGACCGAAGAGTAGGGGAGCCGCGAACGGCGCTCGGCACAGATGAGAACGGATGGGCGCAGAGAGGCGCGAGCACTGGTCCAACAAAGCATCCCAGCGCATCAGGTCACAGTTCGCAGCTGTGGCAAGGGCATTGGTGGACGCATGGTAAGCCACTCGGTTGGCTGCAACCGCTAACGTGTGGATGTCACGCCAGAAATCCGCGTCGGGACGCTCCAAGGTTTCCTCCACACAGCTCCAAGAAGCCCGTGCAGGCCAGGGAGTTGCGGATCAAGGTCGCCGTGTTGGAGAGCCCAAAGGGGATGCAATGCTGTAGGGCCCGCTGACCCCCAAGCAGTGTCTCAGTCACAGGGTCCACAGGAGGAAGAGGGCAGATGAACGACTGAGAATGACCCAAGTACCAGCTCTGCCGGAACCTGATAAAAATCGACGCCCGCAGGCCAATGCGCGTTAGAGAAGAAGCCCCTCTCTGTCAGCCGACCATGCTGGAGCTGGGCGTTGAAGGCCTCTGTCAGGTCCCGAAACCTGGGGGATTGAGGGAGGGACTTAAACTTCTTGGTCATGCGCGGCGCGTCCACCAGAGCCGAGGCCTTCCTCTTCATTGGCGGGGACGGAGAGCAGATGTCCGGAAGCAGGAAACGAGCAATCAGGCGAGACACGTGGTCAAGGGCTCGAGTTGTCTCCAAGCCAGCAAGGGGGGCTGATGCAGGGGAAAGGGCACCGCGAGGGAGAATGAGACCGGGCATTGCAGCGGGAATGTGAGCAAGGGGACGAATGCCGGTCTGAGGAGAGAGAATCTGGTGAGAAGAGAGCAGACACAGAGTTCTCCGGGTGGAGACTAAGCGTGTTGTCGGCATCCTCCGGCATCGGCCTTCAGAGCGGGGAATGCAGGGGGGGGGGGGGGGGGGGGGCGCCGGGGGGCGTCTGATCGCAACTACAGATGCGCACAAGGCGGGGAAGGACGACGCTAGGGAAATCACGCCAGCCATAGCAGGTCCCTGAAGGGCGCTGGTCCCGGGAATCCGACCTGTGCTGTAGACAGGCCGGGTCCCCTCTGGTCTCTGGAATCCAACCTGTTCTGTAGACAGGCCAGGTCCCGCTGGTCTCGTGAATCTGAACTGTGCTGTAGACAGGCGGGGTCCCATTGGTCTCGTGAATCCAGGCTGTGTGCAGCGAGGGACCCGGAAGCCGCACGGCGCCGAGAGTTAGAGTGCGACCCCGAGGGGGTCCTGGATCCCGACAAGACACCAGAGAATCCTTCGGCCCAGTGAGAGCTGCGCCGAGCGCAGGGCGGCGCCCTTGCCGCTGCCTGCCAAGCATGCGGTAGGGAAGGAGGGTCCTGCGACGTCATCGGCCCAGTGGATCCGCGACCTGGGGAACGAGATACAGAGGCTGATGGAGAGCATGCACGTCGACGCGAGCATTCCTGCGTCCGAGCTGACGGCCGGTGGTCCGGACAACCCGAGCGCCCCAGCACTGGGAGGAGTCCGTGCAGCCCAACGAAGAAGTCCAGCCCGGGGTGGGGGGGTGGGGGGGTGGGGGGGGGCAGGGCAGACGGGCGATTGCGCCGGTAGAACTCCCACAACTGAGACCATCATTGCTCCTTCTATGGAGCGCATCTCTCGCACGGCTGTGTGGAGGAGCAGCCCGAGCATGGGAGTCACAGTGTGTGGGAATCCGTCGGCCACTGAAGCCCTTTACACCGACGACAAGTACGCAACTGTCCACTGTAACACACAGCGGAACACATGAGAGGCAACGGCATGTGGCCCGTATGAACGAAGGGCCATGTGAGCGAAAACTCACGACCGGTTCTGCAGTGAAGTCTGGCTGTGTACGAACCAGCCGCTAACCGAGGAAATACCATGGCCGGTCAGGAGAACCTGGTCGACAGAGGCACGCCCCGAGACCTTACCTAGCCATGTCCAGAGCGACGGAAGGCAAGCAAGGACAAGGAGAGACACCAACCAAGGGAACCACAGGTAGTCCAAGGGAACCACGGGTAGTCCAAGGGAACCACAGGTAGTCCAAGGGAACCACAGGTAGTCCAAAGTGAAACACAACACACAAAGTAATCCAAAAGTATCCACAGGTATCCAAGGGCTTCAAAGGGTATCCAAAGGCTGAGCAAGGGTACAAAACACCTTACCACTACGAAGCTAAGTGTTCAACTGGCGTGGCAACACTGCACATGTGACTGGATAGGGAGGGGAGGGAGGGTACTCAGGGTTTCTCGTTAACGACTCCCTGGAGTCGCCTCCCTGATTGTGTATGTGTACACAACAGATTCTTAGGCTGAAATCAGTAAGCTAAGTGTACCTTCCATATAGTAATGCCAACGGTATGGATTTTGAGGAAACAAAATCACAGCAACAACTGTATTTCCTCTTAAAATGCCAATGCTTCAAGCACTTTTCCCCCATATCTTTCTGTTGATATGCACCATGGAGACTGATTGTTAAGTTTGAAACGTACGTGTGCAGTTACCAGTTGATTGTGTTTTTCCGTTTTCATCAGGTATAATGTGGTGACAAAATGAAGCTGCACCGACTTTGAAGTGCAAATGTTTACATGTTCAACATTTTACAAGGACAATGTACGTGTGCATTACATGTATTCTTTCCTAATCTTTTGTCTTAACTGTGACGATTTTACACACACGAAGGCTGCGAACTTGCACTGTAGGGGATATACACTAGCATACACTAGTAGTAGTAGTGGCTAGGTTAGCACAGATTTACATTTCTGGGTGCTTCTGAGTCTATTTCTATCACCGCCGTGAGATGGCCTTATTTGCCTGCTCGGCATTAAACCCAAATAACTCACTAACTTGTAACTAACCATTTCTATCATACCTGCTGTGAGCGGTCACCTGCTGTTTACGGCCACTTTTGCTTGGCAACAGGGCCAGGGGTGACCGCTCACAGCAGGTTTTACTGTACTAGTCATCATGCTAATTAATTGCAAACACATACCAGAGGCCATATTTTCCTCTTGTTCTTCATCAGAACTTGAGCTGTCTTCTTCTTCATCTTTCTCTATCTCTTCTTCCACTTTCTGAAAAAGCATACAACACATTATATATTTACTGTTATTGTCTATATGATTTGCATTGTCGACACTCGGGCCCATCTAGTTTATTAAAAAAAATGACCTATAGAATTTTGACTCCGTGGGCCAATGTCCCAAGTGCTTGAATTCTGAAAATGAACACTGCACCTACCCCTCTCTTTTTCAGCTTGCGCATGTGACAGATTTTCTCATCGAGTGTTGAGTGGTGTTTTTTCTTTTTCGCCATTCGGAGAGCAATATCCACATCAAATGGTGACTCATCGTCAAACTACACCAAGACAAAAAATAAGGTGGTTAGTGAAATCAGGATAATTAAATAAAAATGCTCGTCACTAAAAGGAAAAAAAAAACACACACACACAAACAAAACAACTTAATCTTGGACACAAAGAAAACCTCAAAAGTACTAAGGGTTCCAGAATCATAAATATAGGTCGGCCTCAGTATGACATGCTCCAGTATACAGATGCACAGTGGGTATGCCTTTGTTTGAGCAAAAGGTCTTTGGGTGGACATCAGCCTTAGCTGGCCAGCGCATGGCTGTGCACGAGCCAGCTGAGGCTCATGTCCACCCAAGGACCTTTTGCTTACTAAGGTGCTTTTCATCACAAGTCTATATTATGAAGTCGGCACCACAATAATGTGAACGTGAATAATGTGGTCTGCCTTAATGGTCACTGAGAGTGAGATACACTGAGGCTGACCTGCATGTCATCCTTCTTTTAATGATGAATCATGTAAAGAGTCTGTGTGACAGCTGGTGAGGTCGACTGGCCATGATAATTTGAAAGAAAAGCCAAACTGCCTTGGCGCCTTCCAAAGCACCAGTCTAATCAGCCATTAACATTCTAAGTACTATTATGCTTGATCTGGCTCCCACTGGGGTGTTTTAAAGGTGAAAGTTATATTTTAATGTGCACCATGGGTCAGTTCCATGAGTAAGCTTAGTCCTATGCCAACAACTAGGCAAGGTGCTCCACTATAGCTGAGTGCCTTGCTTAGTGGCTGGCGCAAAACTAAGCTTAATCATGTAACTGGCCTGAAAGTAAAATGAAACAAACTTAACTATCCAAGTACAGACTGATTCCATGAAAAAATAACCCACTTGCACCTACAGTCACTGATACTGTAAACAATACCGCTGGCTGCATATGTACATAACATTACCTGGTCTGAGAATGTAAATGCTGGATTGAAATTATCAAGACCGGCTTTTTTCTTCCGTTTCTTCTGCTGCTTCACACTGACAGTCTACAAAGAAAGTTATTAACATGACATTGGATTAAAAAAAAAAAAATCATTGGGCTTACAAAATATTGTCCTCCATACACGACTATGCATTTACTTAGTCATACAGTTAGTGTCCTGTAAGTACTTAGTCATACACAGGGTTGGAAGATTTAACGATATAACGATTTAACAAATTAAATATTTGGTTAAAGAAAATTTAACGCGTTAATGTTTTTAAAAAGTTAAAGAAAATTCAACGAATTAAAAAATTAAAGTAACGATTATCGATTTCTTTCGTTAAATTTTTTGTTACTTCAGTTCGTTTTTCCGCCACGAACAACAGGTACCTATGCGCAAAGCCGGTTTGACCCAATTGCAGCCAGTTTGAGGTGGTTTGGAGGATCTATGCCTCTGGGTGAAAAACTTAACGGATCCCCTTTGCTTGAGAAGATCATGAGCGTAGATTATCCCAGGAAGAGGCATAGATCCTAACGAGCCCCCTGCAGTTGCGGGGGCTCATGAGGATCTATGCCTCTTTCAGTTGGGTGGTTTTCGTTTCAGGAGTAAAAAAGCAGATGGTACAGCAACGATTGGACAGGTGAAAAACTTAACGGATCCCCTTTGCTTGAGAAAATCACGTGCGTAGATTATCCCAGCAAGAGGCATAGCTCCTCACCAGCCCCCGCAGTTGCGGGGGCTCATGAGGATCTATGCCTCTTTCAGCTGGGTGGTTTTCGTTTTTGGAGTATTAAAGCAAATGGTACAGCAACGATTGGACAGGTGAAAAACTTAAGGGATCTACTTTGCTTGAGCGAAACAAGAGCGCAGATTATCCTAGCAAGAGGCATAGATCCTCATGAGCCCCCGCAGTTGCGGGGGCTCATGAGGATCTATGCCTCTTGCAGTTGGGTGGGTTTCGTTTCAGGAGTGAGAAGACAGATGGTACAGCAACGATTGGACAGCACAGGTGAAAACCTGAACGGGTGCATGAATACATTTTTAATAGTAGTAGGCATAGATAGTCATTAACCCACCAACACCCCCCCCCCCCAAGACTGCTGGGGTTCTTGAGGATCTATGGCTCTTGCAGATGAGTGGATTTGTCAGCAGTGCGAAATAAGATCAAACAAGCCTGAATTGTTCCATTTTTAGCCACATGACTTTTTCTTGCGCTGTGCAGTTTTCCGAGTTTTTTTTCCCTTCCCCCTTCTCATAACTACTGCATGTGTCTGGCCAGATACTAGATAGTGTTTTAGATAGTGGGTAGAGAAGGAAATCTGGTGGCGTGTCACTTTTCAACTGCATACCACTTTTTTTTGTCTGAGCTGAGCAATAAATGATAATTCATGTATTTAACGCAAATTTATTTCATTAAAAAGAAAAAATAAAGAAAATTTATTTCTTTAATTTAAAAAAAAATGTAAAGAAAATTTAATTCTTTAACCTTTTACCAGAATTAAAGAAAAGTTATTTCATTAAAGAAAAAAAGTAATGACTATCAACCCTGGTCATACTGTTAGTGTCCTGTAAGAGACAAATTGTAAACAAATGGCTTTCACTTCATGGCACATCCGTTGTCTCTCCTGTGTCAAGTATCCTCAGCGTATGTGCACTTGATGAAGTGTAAAGAGTGTATGGAGCGAGAATATGTGCAAATGCTAGGAAAGCTCGGACGATGATGATTAAGACCGCCTCATATGGACGGGAGTGTGACTGGTAGCGGTGCATACGTTTCAAGACTGTCAACAGTAGCACGTGTGAGAGTGACACACTAGCTACGATCGGCAAAACTCCAAAGGTCTGTGAGTAGCCATACTGTCATACAGAACTTTATGAGCGTTTCTGTGGAGTACCTCAGTGTCCGATTCCGAGCTTTCGTCAAGCACAGGGACGTCGTCGTCATCTCCGATAGTTCCGATCATGCCAAGCTCGCTGATCGTCGCCATATTGCAGAAGATACTTCACGTAAAGCTATTCTAGTTTTATTTCGTACTGGTTTGGTTTTGGCGAAAAAGTAGACCCCTGAAGGCTCACATTATTAAGTAATGTGCATATATAAAAACCACCACTTTAAAGCAGCATGAAAGAGACAAACTATTGCATCTGAAGTAGGTACAGAACTTAAGACATGGTTATGGCACAATATTCAGCGTTTCTTACGAAACTGCTTTCATGCTGACTTTGCACATCTGCAATCGTGGCGGGAGTCATCTTTATCAGAAGCTTCCATTTGACAGTTAGAATAATGGGTATTCACGGGCTATCTAAAGTCCTTGGAGACTATGCTCCGTCTTCTTCGAAGGAAAGCGACATTAAGAATTATTTTGGTAAGTATATTTCAAGTCGATTGTGTGTTTATTATGAACAGACAGTGTGCAGATGTAATCTTTGCCGAAATGAAGTGTCGCGCGCAGAAGATGCAATGCCGTCTGATACTATCTGTGCATCAATCAGTGGATAACAAAATAATGACTTGTTTGCATTTGTGCTTTCAGGTCGTAAAGTCGCTATTGATGCGTCCATGAGCATCTACCAATTCCTGATCGCTGTCAGGTCCGATGGGTCACAGTTGACAAACGAGGAAGGGGAGACAACAAGGTAACTATAAACATTTGTTTGTTTCGATCAGGTGTGTGCTGGAGCAGTATGATCATAGCAGTATGTCACCAATATATGCCTGTCCATTGCAATGATACTCAGAAAAGAATTACAATTATTGTTGGGGTTCAAAATACTTTTCAAAAGTACGGGGCCCTTTGGGCACCTTGTTAGTAAAAGTAGGGGGCTCATGAACCGTCGCAAGATTTACGGACATGACAGCGAAACATAGAAACTCTCCTTCGCGGGAGGAAGCAGCTTTAGCTAAAAGAAGCATAGCGAGCTGCAAACAGCAGAGTGAACGTATTGCGCTAGACCGCTATGCAGCAAAGAGAGGTTGATGCAATGTGTACCGTGCTAAAAATAGCCAGCCACGTGTGTTTGGTGAAAAGTTCATGACCTGCGTCGGGACTGCGCTGAGTACCGCCTACCGCTGCTTTGAGACAAAGTAGGTCTGAAAAGAAGGGAGCATATCGGGCCCCGTGGACATGAAAGTAGAGGGCCCGAGGCCAAAATAAGGGGCTTTTTGCCCCGGGCCCCCAGTTATTTCGAACCCTGATTGTGTTTTTTTTTTTTATTGAGCTGTTTACACCCTACAGCAGCATATGGATTGACCATGATAATCCAGGGTAGTGCCAGATGAGCTTGGCGCCTGAAAGTGCAATAGTCATCTGGCAGTGGCACTACCCTTGAATTTTCATGATCAATCCATCTCTTGAAATCACCAGCAATTTCCAGCTAACGGGATAGCTTACATTTCAAATCGTGAGGTGCACAGAGCCTGCAGCTGCACTTTGATTGTTAACTGTAATTTATATTTATATGCTGCAGTATCTCTTAATGAATGCTTTTATATCAACAAGGGAAAAGTGTCATGTTTAGTGATTTTTTTTTATTTCAGTCACCTGATGGGTATGTTCTATCGCACAATCCGTATGTTGGAAAATGGAATCAAGCCGGTGTACGTGTTTGATGGTAAACCACCGGATATGAAGGCTGGAGAGGTATGCCATTATCAGCCATTAACCTATTTAGCCCTGATACTCTGCAGCAGATGGATCGACCATGATAATTAATAGCACTGCTGGGTTAGCTTGGCGCCTGATGATACTAAGCTAATCTAACACTACCCTTGAATTATCATGGTCAATCCATCTCCTGCAACTGGTGCATAGTTATTTGACGTGTCCAGAATTTGGGAAATGTGGTCTTGGGGTTAAATAGGTTAACTCCACAACTGGTTTGACAGTTTTACTATTTTAAAAAACCTTTACCTTGTCTTGAGCAAACACCCTTATGAGAGATCACTTGATATTAGTAGTAATAATAATAAATGAAAAGTGTTATTCAAGACCATAATTTAGGTGGCTGTGGACACCTGAATGATGGTCTTTAACAACAGGTGACACTTTTGCCATTGCAAGACTTGCCTTGAGAGAGCACCTGTTTTTTAACCCCCCAAAAAGTGGTTACTCTAGACAGATTTGACTTCATTGATGTTATCTGCACAGCTGTTGATTCTTTATCATTTCTAGATTAGGTAAAGGAGGGGTAGTGTGTGTTTGACATAGAACCAGAACCCTTTGCGTGTCGGTAGCGGTTTTAGTCACGATGATTCCTGCAGGAATCATCGTGACTAAAACTGCTACCGACACGCAAAGGGTTAATTATTCAAGATTTCTGAAAATATTTTGGATTTAATAAAGCACATTTTTTTATGACAGCTGACAAAGAGGAAAGAGAAGAGAGAAGAGGCACAGAAAGAACTCGAAAAGGCCGAGGAAGCAGGTATACACATCTTCTACTATGAATTTTCTGAAAGATTTAACCCTTGAAGTTGAACTGGAGAGAAGAACCCAGCAGAGAAAGAAATATGCGTAGAACAGACAGTAACAATACAGTTGTGCTGTAACTGTCTTTTCCAAGTGTTTCTTTCTGAGTTTCTCTGTTGGGTTCATATGAAATTTTTGTAGATATACGCTGAGGTCTATATCACAGTGCTGGAGACAGATCAACCATGATTTGTTTCCTCAAAAACATTACCGATGATATTACTTTATGGAAGTGTCTACTAGCTTACGCAATTTTAGCCTAAGAACCTGTTGTGTTCCCACACAACCAGGGAGGCACTCGGGGAACCCTAACTAGGGCCAAGAGTAGCCTCCCGTCCCTGCCCATCCGGTCACGTGTCACGTGGTGTCACGCCAGTCGTTTTACTTAGTTTACCGTAAACAGTTGTGTTCTAGCCTAATAGACCTTGGCTGTGTACGCTGTGACCGGTTCTTAGGGCTGGTCGGCTTGGATTACGGTTGGCCGTGCTTACTGTGCTTGCCTGGATTTCTCCTCGTTCTCTTCGAGTGTGCAAGTCTGATGGGCCCTTTGTGACAGTCTTGCGGAGACAAAGTGTTCAGTGCTGAGATTCACCGTGTGGGCAACGTTGTTTCCTTGGACATAAACAGACTCGGCAGCACTCTGTCACTTCTGACTTGCACGGCTGACTGCTACGTAGTGTTGGAGACTGGTTGACAGTGACGAGCTCACTGAGCGACGACCTTCGGACGCCATGCTGAGGGCATTCTTGGTTGGCGGGCACTTCGTTAGCTGGGGAGATGTTGGGCCGTTCTCCGCTGCGCACGAGGGACCTTCACCCTTCCGCCTCGCTGGACGGGCTACAGCTTCTTCGTAGCACTACTAGCAGTGGCCGACGGCCTTCAATCAGGTTTTCTCCCCGGTCTCTTGCCATGGCAAGGTAAGGCCTCGTTTCTTTCCCTTGGCCGGCGCTCGGTGCGCCGGGCGGTGGTTCGGGCTGTCAATTTGGCTACAAGTTTCTTGGAGGTCGCCTTCACATCATGTGCCAAGCGTCCCAGTAGGCAGTTTGGGGCTGTCGTATTCTGTCTAACGCATCTTGGCTCCTGCGCTTGAGCAGGAGGTCCTTTTAAGCAAAGAATTAAGTGCTGCTCAGTGGCACAGTGGGAGCGTGCTGGGCCCATTACTCTTTGGTCCGTGGGCCTTAACACGCTCTGCTAAGTGATAGTTAAAAAAAAAAAAGAACAGACAGACAGTCTGCTCACCTGACCAAGACGATGTCGATCGGGGAGGAACTACTGGGACCCGTATGCGGTTATTGAGGTGGCTTGTGTCGTTTGCGTGGTCTGGTGGAGCCGCGCTCACTCGCCTTGCGCTTCGGCTGCCTCCTTACTTACTTATGCCTGTCACCCCTCGCCGGGTATAGGCTGTCGACGAGAGACCTCCAGCGACCCCTGTCCTGTGCTTCTCCTTTGATTTTACTCCAGGTGGTTCCCAGTCTCTTGATGTCTGCTTGGAGGTCTCGACGCGAAGTGTTTCTCGGCCTGCCTCTTTTCCTCTTTCCCTGGGGGTTCCATGACAATGCCTGCCTAGTGATACTGGAAGCTGGCTTTCTCAGACTGTGACCAATCCATCCCCATCTTCTTCGCCCAATTTCATTCTCTGCTGTTATCTGCTCTGTTCTCTCCCAGAGTCTGATGTTGCTGATCTTCTCTGTGTTGCGTGGTGGAGTTGTAGTCCTAGTATGATAAACACACCAGACGCACGCACGTAAGGTTCTTTTAAATAACCCTCATTCAGCTGCAATCCGTCACACGTGGCTGAAGGATGTAGACAATACTGGATAAACAATTCCAACAATATTTTAATTCAGCGATGCGATCTCCACAAAATGCAGTTCCAAACTCACAACCACTGATACAATGTCTCTTCTGCAATGTCCACACTCTGACACAAAGTTTCTCATACACAGCGTTTCACACAATGTACACCCCACACGGGCCACGCACCTACGCTAACTGAGTGTCTCTACAACTGACAAATGCAAGACAATGTACCCATGAGCTTCCCAGCACAACTCTTTTATAGTAACAGGCTTTCCCAAAAAATCGCGGAAGTTCGTACAACACAACCAATCAGAACAAACTATGTAACTAAAACCCCTAAATATCAATGAATAAACATTACACTGGAATATTCGGTAAAAATCTGGCTGCTATTTACCAGCCCCTTATGTTGGAAAATCCCGGCGCGCCATGACGTCACACAAAAGTAGGCCAGACAGGTCACGACCTTGCCTGCTTTATTTTTAAAACAGGCGATTAGTGCACTAGTACTGAACGCTAAGCTACACGCGCGCAGTAAACAAATGAATACTCGAGCTGCTTCTAGACTCTTCGTGACTCAACTCCGTGCGGCAACGGATAATCAACACCGCACTATTCGTAAACGAAAGTGAAATTCACTGAAAAGGTACGTGATTCGTAATCATGATAGCTCAAATAAATATTGGATCGTTTCATACGATTTATGCATGACCGTTCTCACAGAACAACACAACCACAATCGTAACACTGGCCAGTGGATTTTCAAAATTCTTCTAAGGCAACTGTTTATGAAGATCTGTACTCTGTTGACTGTGGTTTGTTTCCTCAAAACACATTACCGATGACATGACTAACTGGAAATAGTCTACTTGCTTACCAATTTTAGCCTAAGACCCAAAGGGTCCCCCCAGGAGGCTCTCGGGGATCCCTGATAGGGACGAGAGAGCTTTCGGGGATCCCTAACAGGGACGAGAGTAGCCTCCCCTGCCCATCCGGTCAGGCGCCCGGTGGTGTCTCCTTTAGCCAGTTGTCTACTTCGCTGTTAGCGTTCGGACGCTTTTACCTGAGCCTCTGACCCTTGGAAAGACTGTGTACGGTTCGACCGTCCCTTACCGGCCTGCCTTCGCCTAGCCTCTCGTCTACCGCTTCTGGCGTGGCCTCCGTCTTCTCTGCTAGCCCTCGTCTGTGCCTCGTGCTCTTGGCTGGCCCTGGAACCTTCTAGGCTCCCGTCGTCGTCTCCCTGCCATTCCGCCATGGACAGGTAAAGTCTCGGCCGTTTCCGACGTCTCGCCTGGCTGGGTCGGACGTCGGGCTTCGCTCGAGCTACTGTTGGTTTCTCTCCGCATTTCACGGTGAGTTTCGAGTGTTTCTTGATTTCAAAGCTTTATATGGCGGGGTTCGTTACCCGCCCCCGGTCGCCTTTCATGTTTGGGTATGGGCTGCAGTTATCTAGTGCGCCTCTCCCCAGTACGTCGACCTCCAGTGACCTACTGTCTGGTACTTTGTGCTTCGTCACTCTGCCGTTCCGCCATGGAAAGGTGGAGTATCGGCCACTTCCTGCGTCTCGCCTGGCTGGGCCGGACGTCGGGCTGCGCTCGAGCTCCTGTTTGTCTTTGCATTCACCGTCAGTTTCGCGTGTCTCTTAATTTTCGAAGCCTTAAATGGCGGGGTTTGTTACCCGCCGCCGGTCGCCTTTCATGTTTGGGTTTGGGTTGCAGTTGCCAAGTGCGCCTCTTCCCCGTTCGGCGACTTCCAGTGACCTAGTGTCCGGTGCTTTGTGCTTCGTCCCTCTGCAGTTCCGCCATGTAAAGGTAAAGTCTTGTCCGCTACATACGTCTCCCCCGGCGGGGCCGGACGTCGTGCTTGGCTCGGACTTCTGTTTGTTTTGTCTCCGCATTTAACGGTGAGTTTTGCTCGTTAATTCGGAGCTTTATCTGGCGGCGTTAGTTGCCCGCCGCCCGTCACCTTTCATGTATGGGTATGTGTTGCAGTACCAAGTGCGTTGCTGCCCAGGACGGCGGCTTCCAGTGGCCTGGTGTCCGCCATACTGTAGACCGGGTGCCACCTGCTCCTCTGTCATCGGCTGCGCTGGCTGCCCTGCTTGACTGGAGGTTCTTGGTCTCTACTCCGGTGTTCCACCGCCGAGCGACCCGCGACTTCCGCCTCCTTGGGACCTTCCGCGGCACGGCGGAATTGTTCCAGCTGCCCTCGGACATGGGATAGCCACTCCTCTCGTCCCTGGTAAGTTTGTAGCTTATTCATAGACGCGTTAAGCCCGCTGACTCCTCCGGCGAGTCGCCAAGCTGGCTACGTGCCCCCCTCCCGTAAAAAGGAGCCCCGGGCACCGCGACCATGTCGCCTTAGTTCACGCGTCGGCCCCTCGGCCAAACCTCAAGCCCGCTGACTCCTCCGGCGAGTCGCCAAGCCGGCTACGTGCCCCCCTCCTTGAGCCCCGGGCACCGCGACCTTGGTCGCTAATTCGTTAAGCGTCGGCCTTTGGCCCTTCTTCTAAGCCCGCTGACTCCTCCGGCGAGTCGCCTAGCTGGCTACGTGCCCCCCTCCTTGAGCCCCGGGCACCGCGACCTTGTCGCCTGTTACATACAAAAAAAAAAAAAAAAAAAAAGAAGAAGTTGACGCTTGGCCTCGCGGCCCCTCTTGAGCCCGCTGACTCCTCCGGCGAGTCGCCAAGCCGGCTACGTGCCCCCCTCCATGAGCCCCGGGCACCGCGACCTTGTCGCTAATTAGCTTAAGCACCGGCCTTCGGCCCATCTAAGCCCGCTGACTCCTCCGGCGAGTCGCCTAGCTGGCTACGTGCCCCCCTCCTTGAGCCCCGGGCACCGCGACTTTGTCGCTAACTAGTCTACGCGTCGGCCTTCGGACCTGCTCAGCCCGCTGACTCCTCCGGCGAGTCACCAAGCCGGCTACGTGCCCCCCTCCTTGAGCCTCGGGCACTGCGACCTTGTCGCCTATTGTTGACGCGTTGGCCTCACGGCCCCTCCTAAGCCTGCGGACTCCTCCGGCGAATCGCCGAGCCGCTTTGTGCCCCCACCTTGAGCCCTGGGCACCGCGTCCTGGTCGCCAATTAGTTCGCGCGTCGGCCTTCGGCCCCAGCTTAAGTCCGTGTGCCCCCCTCCTTGAGCCGGGCACCGCGACCTTGTCTCCTTCGTTCTCACTTCGGCACTTCGACCTCAGTCTCTGGGCCCGCTGACTCCTACGGCGAGTCGCCTAGCCGCTTGTGCCCCCTCCTTGAGCCCCGGGCACCGCGACCCTTATCGCCTGTTGGTACCCTACGCGGCTTATGGCCCCTCCCTCCAACCCGCTGACTCCGCCGTCGAGTCCCCAGCCAGCTTCGTGCCCCCTACTTGAGCTTCGCGCACTGCGTCTGGATCGGCCTTCGTGTACCTCGGGACTTCGGGCCGTTTCCCCTGGCGCCTACGGCCTTCCACGTTTCACCGGTTCTCGTCTGTTCACCGAAGTGAAGCTACGTCGCGCTGTTAGCGCTTGGTTGGGTGCCCCTAGGGGTACACCCAGTGCAGTGGGGTTCGACTTCCTCGCCCTCGTCGCCTGGATAGTTGCGGCGCCCGACGGTCGTCGCCCGCCCCTCGACTCCCTCCGGGGTCCCTGTCGACCTTTGCCTGGTGCGGCGCTGTCGTTCTCCTCGGGACATCCTCTTCTTCCCCGCTCCCTGCACCCTTCGCCTCCGGCGTCTCCCCGACCCTCTCCGGGGGATGACTCGGCGTCCTGCGTTCGTCTCTGGCCTGCTGGCGTCTTAGCCTTCGGCTCCCCGGTTCGCTGGCCTCTCGCTCCCTTCGTGCTCGCGGCCTCCGGTGGTTCCGCCGGCGCCCGTGCTTGCGGCAACCCTTCCCAGCTCTAGCGGATCTTCCGCGTGGCTTCGAACCCTCCGCCCCTTGCCTTCCTTCGTTCGTGGCGGCCTGGCTCCTTCTTGACCATCTCCCCTGATGCGACGTCGCAGCTCTACCGTGCTCCTGTGGGTACCCGCGCCCGTCGGCCCTGCCTGGCAGTCTCTGAAGGAACCCTTCTAGGCCTGTGGGCCCAACGCCACCCTTGTGGATTGGGTTCCCGCCCTTTCGGACCAAGGCCCTCGCCCTTCGCGCGCAGGTCTCCGCTCTTCTTTGGGAAGTTGCGATGCTGCTCATCGCTCGGCACGGCTCCCCCGCCTCGGACCCTTTGCGTCGCCTTCAGCCCTTGGTTGTCGCCGCCAGCCTGGACCTACCCGTTGCTTCTACGCGTCCCCATGCCTCCCGCCCCCGCCTTTGTCTTCGCTTGCCGTCGACGGGACCGTTTCCAGCTCGGCCTCCTTGGTGTGGTCTCCCCTCAGCCCTGGGTCCTTGCGTGGATCGTGGATGCCTTGGTTGCCCGGGACCTTCGATCTTCCGCCAGCCATTCTCCTCCTTGGTCGACCTGCTTCTGCGGTATCAGTCGGTGGTTCCTCCTCGTAGGGCAGGGATGCTCTCCTCCTCCGGTTGCTCGCCTGGTCGCCCTGGTCAGCGCCTATGGTCCGACCTCTCGCCCTCGCCGTCTGTTCACCGGGGAATGGTTTTGGTGACCGTCCGCAACTTGGTGCGTCTTCACGAGCCTCGGATCCAGTCCTTGCCGTTCTAGCCCGTGGGTGGCTGCGGGCGCGGCGGTCCCCTCCTGACTGCGGCTCCAGCTCCTCCTCCTGATGAGTGCAGCGGCTGATCTCCTTCCCTCGGTCTTCTGCACTCCGCCTCTGGAGGCTGTCCTCCGGCGATCTCTCTACCCTAGTGCCGATCTCCCCTGTGCTGCGCCACATCGGCTTCGCTGGACGGACATTCTTAGCTCGGCTCCCGGATCCCCCCTGACCTCGCCACTGCCCCTCTCTCTCTGCGTGATTGCCGGTCTCGACGGTTGGGGCGCTCTTCTTCTCCCGAATTCCGCTCGTCGGCCGGCCGCTGGCCCGCGAACCTGACTTCGCGGCACGTCAACCCGCTGGGACTGGTTGCAGTTGGCCGGCCCTCTGCGCTTGGCGATACGATCTTGGACACAGGACCTCCTCGTCCTTCCGACAACCCCTCTTCGTGGCTGGCCTTCAGACGCAGGAGGAACCCGCTCTCCCGACTTCTGCTTCCTCCTCTATCGCCCCTTCGCTGGTGCGCGGACAGCGACTTCTCCCTCCCAGACCGCCTCAGTCCAGGTCTCCTGTTCGTACTGGCAGACTACCTCTTGCGACGGAGGCAGCTTCTTCACACGGATTGCGCCCTACGCTGGGACATCCTTCGCTGGTTCTGCGCTCGTTGGGAGACTCCCCCCTTGTCCTCTTCGCCACGAAGTGGACCCTCCGGCTTCCCTCTTCATCTCCCCGTTCCCGACCTCTGGCCTGGGCAGTCGATGCGCTTGACCCCTTGGGACGGTCTGGTCCTTTACACCTACCCTCCGGCGGTCCTGGTCCTCAAGTCCTGCTCAGCCTCCGGGGATGCAACGCAGTCCTTCTCCGGGTAGCCGTTCTCCCGGACCGGATCGTGGACTTCCGACCTTCTCAGTCTCGCCACGGGCTCACCCTCCCTCTTCCCACCCCCCGCACGATGCTCGAGCAGCGCCGACAGCCGCTCTTCCACCCCTGCCGTGAGCGACTTCTCCTACACGCCTGGCGATTGTGCGGCAAGCTCTGTCTGCTGGAGGCTTCTCGAGTGCGACAGCGGACGCTATCGCTTCAGCCCGCAGTCCTACCAGACGTGTCTACGAGGGAAAGTGGCGTGCTTCGTGCCTGGTGCTCTGACCCCGCCGCCTCTCCACCGTCGGCCTGACGTCTCCTCAGCTCGCGGACTTCTTCTCTGGCTCGTCCAAGACCAAGGTTGGCTCCCCTCTGGGGCAGCTGCTTCCCCTCTTGATCGCCGACGCCTACCGTCACCTCGGCCGTCCCGACCCAGCGCCTGCAAGGACCTGCCCGACCTTATGGCGCGTTTCGGCGTGCAGCGTCCGGTCTTCCTCTCCCTTGGCCCGCGCTGGGACCTCCCTGGTCCTCCCCTGACTGACTTCGGACCGTTAACACCGCTCCATCTGGCCCGCTTCGCTGACGTGACTCGGAGGCCTGCTTCCTGATGGCCCTCGCCACGGCGCCCCGCGTCAGCGAGCTCCACACGCCCTCGTCTCGCCCCACCGGCCTGCAGTTCCGAGTGGATGGCTCCGTGCACCTACTCCCGGATCCTTCCTTCTCGCTCAGCCTAGGTCTCCCTTGACAGCGCCTCCGGCCCTCGCCGCTCGGCCGCTTACACGACCCGGTTCCTCGGGCACTCCGCAGCAAGATCCGGGACAGGCACTTCGTATCTACCTGCTCCAAGTCCGTGCGGAGGGGACGGTCTCGTCCCTTGCCGCCGACCGCTGGCAGAACCGGCTTCTCGGCCCAAACGTTCTCCTCCTCGCTCCGCTGGGTATTCCGGTCCGCCTATCGCGACCTCTCCCCACAGGGAGCCGGGGCACTGAAGATCCGCGCCCATGGAACGCGCGCTAGGGCCGCATGTCTCGCCTTCGCCGCGCCAGTGTGGTTAAGGACACTGTGGCGGCGGTGGGGTGGCGGGACGGATCTACCATTGCCGCTTCTACTCCCGCGCCCTGACAGTCCAGCGCGACGACCTTACGCTGGTGGGCAACTTCTGCGGCGCAACACTCCCTCCAGGCGCCCTCGGCGCTTAGGCGGCACTTCGCTAAAATTGTCGGGAGTGGGTGATCAGGAGTGACGGGCCGTCTTCGTCCCTGAAGAGGTTTCTAAAAGGGATTGTGCGGCACCCTCCTCCTCTTTGCCATTCTTCCAGTTAGTCATGTCATCGGTAATGTGTTTTGAGGAAACAAATTAATTTTTCTCTAAAATGTATTTTTTCGAAAAATACTTACCGATGACATGACTCGGAGGTCCCTCCCTCCTCCCCGCTTGCCGCTGGTAACTCCGTAGACAACTGGCTAAAGGAGACACCACCGGGCGCCTGACCGGATGGGCAGGGGAGGCTACTCTCGTCCCTGTTAGGGATCCCCGAAAGCTCTCTCGTCCCTATCAGGGATCCCCGAGAGCCTCCTGGGGGGACCCTTTGGGTCTTAGGCTAAAATTGGTAAGCAAGTAGACTATTTCCAGTTAGTCATGTCATCGGTAAGTATTTTTCGAAAAAATACATTTTAGAGAAAAATTAATTTTTGTCACTCTCCAATCCTCTGCTTCATATAGGAGAACTGCTTTTACGTTGGAGTTGAAAATCCGGACTTTGGTGTGTTGTGACAGCTCTCTGGAACTCCACACTTTTTTCAACTGGAGAAAGGCTGCTCTGGCTTTACCGATTCGTGCTCTGACATCTGCATCAGTGCCGCCTTTTTTGTCTATGATGCTCCCGAGATAGGAGATTCCCCCCCCCCCCCCCCCCCCCCACCGTGAAGGACTCCACCTCCTCCAATGGGGTGCCAGCAAGCAAGACTGGTTCTTCCCTGGTTGCGTTCAGCCTCATTGTCTTTGTTTTCTGTTTGTGGATGGTGAGGCCCACTTGGGACGAGATGTCAGCAAGCCTCGTGGTCTTGTCCTGCATTTGTTGATGAGTGTGGGACAGTAAAGCGAAGTCGTCTGCAAAATCGAGGTCATCAAGCTGTGTCCACAGTGTCCACTGTATTCCACTTCGTCTGTGCTCTGTGGTCCTCTTCATGACCCAGTCTATGGCCAGTAGGAAGAGGAACGGAGACAGCAAACACCCCTGCCTGACACCGGTTCTGACCTGGAGCTCCCTTGTGAACTGCTCTTCGTGGATCACGCAACATGTCATGCCATCGTAGCTGCTCTTGATCAGGCGGACGAGCTTTGTGGGTACACCGTAGTGTCGTAGGAGTTTTCACAGAGTCTCTCGGTCCACACTGTCAAATGCTTTCTCGTAATCCACAAAGTTGACGTACAGCGGGGAGCTCCACTCCAGAGAATGTTCCACGATGATGCGGAGAGTGGCGATCTGGTCTGTACATGACCTGGTCTTGAATCCTGCTTGCTGGTCTCTCGGCTGGGGGTCAACGGAGCTCTTCATTCTCTCCAGGATGATCCTGTTGAAGACCTTTCCTGGTACTGACAGCAAGGTGATTCCTCTGTAGTTGGAACACTTGCTGAGGTCGCCTTTCTTGGGAAGCTTGATTAGGTACCCCTCCTTTCAGTCAGCCGGCATCACCTCCTCTTCCCAGATCTTTCCAAACAGTGGGTACAGCATCTCTACTGTCATCTCTAGGTCTGCTTTCAGAGACTCCACTGGGATGCCATCTGGCCCTGCTGCTTTGCCGTTCTTCAAAAATGCCACTGCTCTTCTGATCTCTTCCCGGCTGGGTCTGTCACAGCTGATGGGTAGGTCGGTCTCTGCTGGCTGGGGGGTCGGGTGGGCTGGGTCTGTTCAGTAACTCTTCAAAATACTCGGCCCATCTGTCGAGTTGGTCTGCTCTGTCTGCAATGGGCTTGCCTTCTTTGTCTTTACTGGTCTTTCTGTATGGCCATACTTGCCCGACAATCTTCTGGTAATGTCATAGAGCTGTTTCATGTTGCTGCTGCCTCTGCTGCCAGGCTGTCTGTTTAGGCCCTCTTATCTGCCCTGATACTCCTCTTCACCTTGCGTTTGGCTTCCGAGTATTCCTCCTGTGCCCTTGCTTTGGCTGCTCTCGTGCGACTGTTGTTGACAACTGCTTTCTTCTGCTTCCTCACTTCTATCATCTTCAAGGTCTGTGCCAACAGCCAGTCCTTGTGATGGTGTTTCCTGACCCTACAGTGTCTTTGCATGTTGAGTTCAGCGCCTCTCTAACTGCCTTCCACTGCTGCTCTGTGGTGACCGCCTCCTCTTCATTTACTAGCTCCTGTAGCGCTTGAAACCGTTTGGACAGCACCAGTTTGAACTCTTCTCTCACTCCATTCTCTCTCAGGAGGCCTACATTATAGCGCTATCTTCTTGTTGTCTCTGTGCGGCATTTCTTTAACTTGAGTTTTATTCTTAAAGTAAGCAGATGGTGGTCTGAGGCGACATCTGCTCCCCTCCTCACTTGAACATCTTGAAGGGATCTTCTAAATTTCTTGCTAATGCAGATATGGTCTATTTGGTTCTCTGTAGTATGGTCAGGTGAGACCCAAGTTGCTTTGTGTATTCTTCTGTGTGGGAAGATGCTGTCTCCAATGACAAGTCTGTTCAGAGCACAAAAGTCTACAAACCTCTCCCCCGTTCTCACTCATCTCCCCTAGTCCCTGTCTCCCCATCACCTCTTCGTATCCGGTGTTGTCCTCCCCTATTTTGGCATTAAAATCGCCAATGACGATGGTGATGTCTCGCTCCGCACAAATGTCCACAGCACTCTGGAGTCGGTCGTAGAACTCTTGTTTCTCTTCCTCGTCACTGTCATTAGTGGGCGCATAACACTGGATGACGTTCAGCTTGATCTTTTTCTTGGTTCTAAAGGCTGCTGTGATAATTCTTGGCCCAAGAGGTTCCCAGCCCATCAGAGCTCTCTGTGCCACTGGTGACAGCATGAATGCTACTCCTTCTGTATGGGGGGCATTCTCCTCTTCATGACCTGAATACAAAATCATCTCCCCACTTAACAGCCTTTTCTGGCCAGACTGCGTCCATCTGGCTTCACTGATACCTAGCAGGGAAAGGTTGTACTTTTGCATTTCCGCTGCTATCTGGGCGGCCTTGCCGCTCTGGTACATGGTCTTGACATTCCATGTGCCCATGGTTGTGTCCCTGGATAGAGAGAGGCGGCTCGGTCCTGTGGCTTCCGAAGACTTGAGGCTTTCACCACACGATGTCATAAATCTTCTGGTAGAAGAACCTTCCTCCTCCAGGAAAGGAATTGCTGTTTGTCTTTTCGTCGGCGTTTTTGTTGCTATTTCCTTATTTGCAGGGTGGGGAAACTACCCCCACGCCCAACCTTCCTACGAGGACCAGGGGTTTTCTGTCGTCACCTTCCCTTAGACCATGTTGGTTCACGGCACCTTATTTCATTCGGTGCACCCCTCTCGCGAGGGACCCCCTATCCACCACACAGGGGACGCGCCTCAACGCCATATGGTCCCAGCGCGAGGTTCGGCTTCCTCCACATTGTGTTTATGTTTTAGCGGTATATATTGGATACGGCTGCCGTTTACACCTGGCACAGAGAGGGTGTGAACGGTACGCACTTGGACTTGGTGTGCAGTGTCCTTATCTTACCCTCGTTATGACATAATCATATGGTCTCCGGAAAAGCATGGGGTTCTTTTCCACACTACCGCACAGAGGTGAGCTTACTCTGGGTAAGTTAGACTTGATTGCGCTGGGCCATGCAGCATGCGGTAGGTAAACTTTGAATGTGTGACAGTATCATGTGGGCGCGGGGTGCTTGTTTGCGTGGCCTCCCGGGCCACGGCCGCTCGTCGCTCACCTTGACTATGTTGCAGGAATAGTACGTGCCACTTGTCAGACGAGACGCATGCGGCGTACCACCCCTACCCTGGCGGCGCGTCCGGCCACGCCTGCGGCTCCTGCGCGCTCTGGGTGGAAGAACGCGGTCACAGTTTGGGGCTCCTTCGGCGCAAATGACCGTCGCCGTCCGGGGTCCTCCCGCTACCGCTACGGATCGGCTTAGGAGATGCTTTTCCGACAGGACGCGCCAGCCTCTTCGAGATCCGCTCCGACCTTGGGGAACAGACGACACGCCGGACGCGTGACCACAGCTCACGCCCCAGGACTGCATGTTCCTCTGCACCCTCTCGGACAAAGCCCGCTCACTCCTACGGGGAGTCCAATAGCCAGCAGAGTGCCTGCCTCACTGAGGTCTGCCTGCAGAGACCTTCGTCGCCGTGTCCGGTGACTGTTGGCAGACCCGATAGCTTGCATGACGTCGGAGGCCCACGCGCCCCGCGCTTCCGTCGGCCGCCTCTTCGAGGCCCTCCCGCAGCAACCTTCGGCGCATCGCCCTGTGACCGATGACGGACCTCACAAGTTCAAGCTCGCTACCTCCCCCAGGGCCAAGCGATCTCCACCCGGTCCGCCTACCCTGGTCCGGCTGCACCTCCGACCACGCTTCCGATGTCTGCTTCACTTGGCCGGAGGAACTATGGTCGCAACATGGAGTTCCTACCGGCGCGAGCGCCCGACCCCGGCCTGTGACCGCCCGTCTGCCATGGCGCCCTCCTCCCTCAGAGAAGTCACCAACCGCGCCCGCTCTGACTTGGGGGAACGTACGGCACGTGACTACGGCTTGCGTGGTAGGACTGCAACTTCCATGGTGACCACACCGTATGTGCCCGCTGACTCCTGCGGCAAGTCACTAAGCCGGCAGAGCGCCAGCCTCACTGAGCCTGACCTGCAGCGACCTCGTTGACCCGTACACCCTCCACTGGCGGTCCTGACGTTCCCCTCACGAGTAAGCCCACTGACTCCTACGGCGAGTCGTCTAGCCGGCAATGTGCCCCTTCAGATACATCGTGGCAGACCCGACAGACCTCTTGATGCTGGGAGCTCATGGCGCCCCCGCTCGCCGGAAGGCACCCCTGCGACGGTCCATGATCCGCTCTGCGACGACGGATGCAGCCCTCCACCCTCCTCGTCCTCTTCGTGCTTGACTTCGTCTCGTGCCTCTAGGTCACGTCCTCCCACCCACGTCGACTTGTATACTATCCACTGTCGGTCCTGACATTCCCCTCACGAGTAAGCCCGCTGACTCCTACAGCGAGTCGTCTAGCCAGCAGCGTGCCCACCTTACTGAGGCCCGGCCGAGGTGACCTTCGTCCCCTCGTCATAGACTTCTTGGCAGATCCAACAGACCGCTCCACGCCAGGAGCCCCTGGCGCCCCACGGCTTTACCAGCCAGTGCTGGCGCCTAGCACTTAGTTCGCTTCCAGCTGCCAGCGAGATAAGGCGCCGCGAGGTCACATTCCACTCTCGCCCGCTCATTCTATTTATATCGCTTGCTACTGTGGGGTACACGGCGTGACCGGCGCTCTGCCGCTATAACAACTACCTACACATTTGTATTCATAACACATCTCTGCCTACAGTGACTGTTGTGGAAGCAACATCGTTCAAAAGTTGAAATTCTCACCTACACACCGATACCAAATATGACAACATTACGACTTGCACTTGTGTAGCAGGTTATGGTGAAAATAATGAGAACGGGAATTTGTTGATGTACGATGTCGGTGTTTGTTGTGAAATTGACAAAGTTCCCACAGCCATAACACGAAGACGCTACTTTTCCCAACGAAACACACTTGCATGCATAAGGGTCAGCATGCCTACAGTAAGTATCACTTAGCGGATTTTGGATTCATGGTGGGGGACGAAAGCAGGAGGGTGGTTAATGAGGTCACTGACAGGTCGCGTGTTGTGCGGTACACGGCGTGACCGGCGCTCTGCCGCTATAACAACTACCTACTGGTTTGTATTCATAACACAAATCTGCCTGAAGTGACTGTTGTGGAAGCAACATCGTTCAAAAGTTGAAATTCTCACCTACACACTGATACCAAACATGACAACATTACGACTTACACTTGTGTAGTAGGTTATGGTAAAAATAAAGGGAACGGGAATTTGTTGATGTCGGTGTTTGTTGTGAAATTGACAAAGTTCCCACAGCCATAACACAAAGACGCTACTTTTCCCAACGAAACACACTTGCGTGCATAAGGGTCAGCATGCCTACAGTAAGTATCACTTACCGGATTTTGGATTCATAGTGGGGGACGGAAGCAGGAGGGTGGTTAATGAGGTCACTGACAGGTCGCGTGTTCTGGCATTTCTCGCCCGCAGCCGTCTCGGTACTCCACAGACTGCTATTGCCATCCCGAAATACGATCAGTCCATAACAGGTCACAATATTCAACAGTGTTTTTAAACATACCTTGAGGTTTAACACATTTTCTGACACACTAGACATAAGAACCGTTTTACGGGGAGTAGACGTCGGCGGAATAAAAACTTGTATACCACTATCACCTTCATTAGTGCTGTTATCAGTGTCAGTGTTATGAGTGTCACATTCCGCGGATCGAAACGATCGTTTCTTTCCATGCCGGGAACCCCGCTTCGCTGGTCATCCTCCTTTACCTAGCTGCATGAAGTGAACACACGCGACACATTCTTCAACGCTCGTATTTGGATGGAATATGGTCCAAATGTGTTGTGATGAGGCAATATCAGACGCCACATTTCGCGTTGTCTCCTCGGACACAGTGTTTCAGTCGAGTCTATCCGTTTCATCCGGCAATAGCAACTCCTACACATTGTTTTGGAGTGCATCATGTCTTTGTCTTCCTGGATATTAATTCCATAACACTTGTGGATTAAGTGTTCATAATTGATACAAAGAAATGACTTTTTATCCGTGTATCTCTTTTGTGATCTCTCGCCACATATTCTGCACAATGCATTAACTCTCATTGCATGGAACACACCTGTGTGTACACAGACTGTACGCGTTTCATCAGACTCCATCATGATCAAAAGTTAAATCAAAAGTACATTTACAAGGTTGACTGTTAGTGTTACACTATTTCCCAAGAAAGAAACGTGGCTATCTCCTCAATAGTATCCGTGTAACTAAGCCCTCTCTTTCCCCAATGCCGGGAGTGTACACCAAGTCGGATGTCTGGAACTTGTCTGTCGACACCTGTCAGTGACCTCATTAATTACCCTCCTGCTTCCGTCCCCCACCATGAACGCCTACCCGGCACCGGCCTCCACGTGGCGTGGGTGGGTAGTCCACTCGGTCCCTGACTGAGTGGGCTAGCAGACGGGTGCCATCTTTGTCCAGGATTAGGACTTGATGTCAGCAGATATGTTGTTCAGTCTTTTTCACTGGTCCGGTTTTTAAGGAGCTGTGCTTACCCAGGTCTTACCATGTTGGATTGGTCCTTAAAAATACGCGTGAGCTTTTGGTCCTTTGGATCCCAAGTGTTTGCCGTGCTTGGAGACCCGTGTCGGGGGAGAAGAGGATCCTGGTGGCTGAAACACTCCACTTTGGCCTTGACTTCTGCCTAAACGGGAGGCTAGTCGTACCGGCCTAGTCAATCGGCTCTTGTCACGTCGAGCCCTATCCCCCTGTTGACATGCGGGTTGTTATACGGAGCACCATGCTATAGCCTCTGATGCTGATTGGGTGCTTTACGCCAGTATTCCCCTGTATTCAACAGTGTGATAGAAGGCGGTGGCTCAAACGGTTCAATCGGGCTTACCCCCTTGAGTATATCTTTCGGGCAGTCTCCATTGTGCGTCGGCTGGAGACCCGCCGACAATTGCACTTTCCCTTGTTGGGCTCGGTGGCGGGCGGGGACCCCCGGGGGATGAATATCTATAATACTATAATATGGAAAATATCAAAAAACCAAAACTGGCACCAAAGCGGCACATAGCCACTGACATTGACCTTGAAAATGATAGCGACTCTGATTGTGGGGAAGCGACGCCTCAGGTTTCGGCCGTCTGGCCTCGCTTTCTCATTATCCACAGCAAAGTTAAAGAGAAGCCTGTTTCCAAGCTGCACCCTTTCCTGGTGGGGGAGACCCTCAGGAGCCGTGTTGGCAGGCCTGAGGCCCAGCGCCTCAGGTCTGGTGACTTGTTGGTAGAGTGCCGTACCCGGGCACACTCCAATGGGCTACTGAGGCTCTCCTCCATCGGAGACACTCCAGTGGAGGTTACTCCCCACAAAACAATGAATTCCTCTAGAGGAGTGATTAAAGATCAAGCATTGGCCGAACTGTCTGAAGATGAACTTGTACGGAACCTTAAGTCACAGGGGGTGACCTACGTCAGGCGCTTCATTTCCAAACGAGGTGGTAGGGAGATCCGTCTCCCTACCATCATCCTGACGTTTGGCACCCCCACAGCTCCTACTACCATCTGGGGAGGTTACTACTCCCTAAAAGTGAAAAAGTACGTCCCTCTCCCCCTTCGGTGCTTTAAGTGCCAAAAGTATGGCCATGGGCAGAAGACATGCCGCCAGGCAGAGGCCCTATGCGCCCGTTGCACTAAGCCCGGACACTGCTGAGTCCTGCACAGCCATCCCCCTGTGTGTGAATTGCCAGGGGGCGCATATGGCTTCGGACAAGAAGTGCCCTCGTTGGATCTCCGAGTGCAGGATTCAGCAGGTGCGTGTGGAGAAGGGGCTGTCCTTTGCGGACGCAAAAAAACTGGTTGACGGTCCTGGTGCAGCTGAGGCGGCGCCAAACTCAAATAACAACTTTGTGTATACTTTCAGTGCTGCGGTGGCAGGCAAGCGCCCCACCAAAGACTTCTCTTGTCAAACCCCAACTTCTTGGTTGGGGGCGGAGCCTCGGATCCTCTCACCCCTGGAGAGTAATCCTCCTCCGGTGGTGACGAGGAGCCAGGGAACGCAGAGGGCGGACGCTACCGGTCCGGTGGCACCGCCTTCTGCTGCCCCTAAGCCTCAGCCCCCACCCAAACCTGCTAGTTTGTCAACACCAAAGGTTTCTGGCTCTGGTCAGCCTTCTAAGGCCGCTAACTCTAGCGGCAGGAACGCTGCCCAGGACCAGAAGTCAAAGAAATCTATGGGACCGCCGTGCGCACGGGCCCAGAAGGGGAACATTGATGGCCCCCTTCAAAACAAATATGCTGCGTTGGAGGAGCAGATGGAGGGAGTGGAAGTTGTCGATGCTGCGGCAGCTCCACCCCCTTCATCTCCTAAGAACCAGAGGAGGCCCGGGAGCCGGCCCCCCTCTGTTTCTCCGACTCCTTCCAAGGCAAAGGACAAAGGGGGGAAAAACTCCGCACCCCCAGATAAGACATAATCATGGACTCTCTGCTTCAGTGGAATTGTCGTGGTTTTCAAGCTAACTTTGAGGAATTACGTCTTTTAGTCAAGTGCTATAACCCCTCAGTAATATCTCTTCAGGAGACTTACCTGAAGACTTCTGACCCTGTGTCCTTTAATGGTTTTAACGCTATACATAAAGGCTCTGATTCGGAGAGGCGCTCGGGTGGAGTGGCTCTTCTCATTAGTAGCCAAATTTTATGTAGCCCCGTTAGCATCGACACCTGTCTTCAGGCTGTCGCAGCTCGGGTTACCTTGAAGAAGACCATAACTATATGCAGTATTTACCTGCCACCATCCCTGCGGGTCTGTAGTAATGATTTTTTTAATTTAGTTGATCAACTGCCCCCTCCCTTTATTCTCATGGGGGATTTTAACGGTCACGCTCACCTTTGGGGTAGTGACCACTGTGATGGCAGAGGTCAGATGTTAGAAGATGTTTTTTCTCAACTTAATCTATGTGTCTTTAACGATGGTTCACCTACATACTCTAACCCAGGTTCAGGATCTAGTTCTGTTCTAGACCTCACTGTGTGTGATCCTTCTCTCATGCTGGACTTTGACTGGAAGGTTCACGATGACCTGTGTGGTAGTGACCACTTCCCAGTAGTCCTGTCATCGGTCAGCTGTGGGGAGGATCCGCCGGTGGGGCGCTGGAATCTTAAGAAAGCTAACTGGCCTCTGTTCGCCTCCCTCTGTCAGTCTCGTCTTACAGAGGAGGTGGTCATGACATCTGAAGAACCTATTTCTTCTTTTACTACTATTTTGTTGGGCGTAGCGGGTGAAACCATCCCTAAAACTTCCGCATCAGTCCCTCGAAAGCCGAGAGTACCATGGTTCAACGAAGAGTGCCGCAAGGCCCAAATAGCGCGCAAATCTGCTCAGCGACGTGCTTTCCGTAATCCGTCGCAAGTGAATATTTTAACCTTTAAAAGACAGAGGGCGAAAGCCCGTTACATTTTTAAACGTGAACGCCGTGCTTCCTGGAGACGCTTCGTCTCATCTTTAACTTCTCGGACTCCGTCCCAGAAAGTATGGAAGGCTGTTCGGAGAATTAGGGGCAGAGGTGGCTCGGCTTCTGTTGGCCATCTTAGAGATGGTGTCAGTTTGGTTACAGATAAAAAAGCTGTGGCCAATTTGCTTGCCTCCACCATTGCCCATAATTCTTCAACGGAGCATTATTCACCTTTCTTCCAGATAGAGAAGGAGAAACGAGAGTCTCGTATTTGTGATTTTGAGTCCGATAACTCAGAAGACTATAATGTCCCGTTTACATTATCAGAATTGCAGCAAGCTTTGCAGAAATGTAATGACTCTGCTGCTGGCCTAGATACCGTCCACTATCAATTCCTAACGCATCTGCCTGAGAGGTCACTCCTTGTACTTCTCAAGGCCTTTAACCATATCTGGAGAACTGGTCATTTTCCGCCGTCTTGGCGCCAAGCTGTGGTTGTACCGATCCCCAAGCCGGGTAAGGATCCTTCCGACCCGGGCAACTACCGGCCTATCGCTTTGACATCATGTTTATGTAAAACTATGGAGCGCCTGGTCAACGCCCGCCTGGTGTGGCATCTTGAGTCACAGGGTCTCCTCACAGACCTCCAGTGCGGTTTCCGGCGCTTCCGTAGTACAACTGACCATTTAGTCCGCTTTGAATCGTTTATTCGAGATTCTTTTGTCAACAAGCAGCATGTCTATGCAATTTTTTTCGATCTTGAGAAGGCGTATGACACTACCTGGAAGTATGGCATAATGTCTGACTTGTTGGACATGGGTTTTAAAGGGCACCTGCCCGTTTTTATTCACAATTTTTTGACTAACCGGTCGTTCCATGTCCGTGTGGGCTCCACCCTCTCCAACTCCTTTGAACAGGAGATGGGTGTCCCACAGGGCAGCATTCTATCTCCTGTTTTATTTAGTATTAAAATTAATAACATTGTAAAGGCCGTCAAGGATGATTCTGAATGCTCTTTGTTTGTTGACGACTTTGCTTTGTGCGCACGTGGTCGAGGACTTGCGTCCCTTGAGAGGCGCTTGCAGCTGTGCGTTGATCGCATCCAGCGGTGGGTGTCTCTCAATGGATTCAAGTTCTCGCCCTCCAAGACTGTTTGTGTGCTCCCCACCCGGGTCTGCCCTGGGGGACTTGGGTGGGGTTAGGTATTTTTTAGTTCCCAGGGTCACCCTGGTCAGCCCCACAGGGTGGGTTTTTCTCTCTATTCTGGGGCATGTGTTTCTGTCTACCCGAGGTCCATTCATCTGTATTTGCCTTTTTAAAACTCTCCCTACTGTCTGCACTGCCTGTAGCTCTTGATGTTGGATGTGTGTTGCTAAATGGTCTTAGCTTTATTTATGCCCCATGTTGTAGGTTTATTTAATGTATTTGACCGGCTGGCGACATACATTCAATTTTCTGTTTAGTTTTTTTTTCACAAGCAGTGCAGGCACGTCCTGAGAAAGCCTTGTTGCTGTCGGGACGTTAAGCAATGTACAATCAATCAATCAATGTTTGTGTGCATTTTACTAACCAGACGAAATTTTTTCCAGAACCTAGCCTGAGCATTGCTGGAGTGCCAATTAAGGTGGCCGAGGAGGCAAAGTTTCTGGGGGTCATTTTTGACAAAAGACTTACCTTCCGCAACCATATTAATTACCTTAGAACCTCTTGTCAGAAGGCTCTCGACATTCTTCGTGTCGTCGGTCGTACTGACTGGGGTGCGGACCGTACTGTCTTACTTCGTCTGTACCGGGCCCTTGTTCGGTCCAAACTGGATTACGGCTCTGTGGTGTATGGCTCAGCTTCCAAGTCTGTGCTACAGCGTCTGAACACAATTCACCATCAGGGTCTGCGGATATGTCTTGGGGCCTTCAGGACGTCTCCAGTTCCTAGTCTGTATGCTGAGGCAGGGGAGCCTTCTCTCAAGCTCCGCCGCATCCGCCTCATGCTCAGCTACGTTCTGAAACTGAAGGCCCATCCAGACAATCCTGCCTATGATTGTGTTTTTAAACCATCGTTTGCAGAGATTTACGATACCCATCCGGGAGCTGTCCGTCCACTTTCTTTCCGTGTCCGACCTCATCTGCAGGCGGCCGGATTGGACCTGGACAGAGTTTCGGAATCCCTGCAACACATCACTCCACCTTGGCTCTTACCAGTTCCTGACATCTTGCTGGACTTGACTGCCCACAAGAAAGACTCTACTCCACCAGCCATATACCAACAGAGCCTCAATGAACTGCTTTCAATTTTTCCTGGCTATTGTCGCATCTATACCGATGGGTCAAAGTCTGAGGATGGGAGAGTGGCTGCGGCCGCAGTATCCTCTCGCCATCCTAGACGCCCATTTAAGCACCGCCTCCCAGACCACTCATCTGTATTTAGTGCGGAACTGCAGGCGGTTCTGCTGGCACTCAAGCATGCTTATCGATCTAGAGAAAGGAACTTCCTGATTCTGTCTGACTCTCTTTCTGCCCTGCAGGCCCTTCAGGGCACGGGAAATGACCACCCACTGCTGGTGCAGATCAGAGAGCTCCACGCGGACTTGATGAAGGAATATTATGATATCATTTTTATTTGGGTGCCAGGGCATGTGGGCATCGAAGGCAACAGGATCGCAGATTCTGCTGCCAACGATGCCCGCAATGACCCTGTCCCTGACACACAGACTGTTTATAGTGATTTTAGACATGTGGCTAGTGCGTACATAGCCCGTGAGTGGCAGTCCGAGTGGGACAAAGAGGAAGCTAACAAGCTGCATGAAGCCCTTCCTAAGTTGTCCGACGGTCTACCTTATCGCTGCGGCAGCCGCCGTGAGGAGACTGTCCTGGCTCGGCTCCACATCGGCCACACGTATGTTACGCACTCTTATTTACTTAAACAGGAGGAGCGTCCATGGTGTTATGCCTGCGACGAGCAGTACTCTGTTCAACACTTTTTGTTGTCTTGTGCTGATCTAATCGACACAAGGTATAAACATTTCACAGCAGACTCCTTGAAGGTTTTGTTCCGGGATGTGCCCCCGGACAAGATCTTCAGTTTTCTGAGAGAGTGCCATATTTTTAATAAGATTTGAGCGTTTATAGATTATGATGTTTCTATTATTTTGACCTTTTTGAGAGTCTTCCGACGTTTTCTTTAAAGACCTGTGCGACATTTTAGCCTGACATATTTTTAAGGTATATTTACATCATGTCTTAAGACCTTTCTTTTAGTCTGGCTGACCAGATTTTTACCCTTCCCGCCGTGAGATGGCCTTAGTTGCCTGCTCGGCGTTAAACCCAAATAACTAACTAACCCCCACCATGAACCCAAAATCCATTAAGTGATACGTACTGTAGGCATGCTAACCCTTATGCATGCAAGTGTGTTTCACTGGGAAAAGTAGCGTATTTGTGTTATGGCTGTGGGAACTTTGTCAATTTCACAATAAATTCTCGTTTTCGTACATCAACAAATTCCCGTTCTCTTTATTTTCACCATGACCTGCTACACAAGTGCAAGTCGTAATGTTGTCATGTTTGGTATCAGTGTGTAGGTGAGAATTTCAACATTTGAACGATGTTGCTTTCACAACAGTCACTTTAGGCAGAGATGTGTTATGAATACAAATGTGTAGGTAGTTGTTATAGCGGCAGAGAGCCGGTCACGCCGTGTACCGCTCAGTAGTGCGATATAAATAGAATGAGCGGGCGAGAGTGGAACTCGCGGCAGCCTTATCTCTCTGGCAGCTGGAAGTGAACTAAGTGTCGGCTATGGTAAAGGCGTGGCCCCCACTCTTCGGAAGGCGCCCCCGCTACGGCCCGTGATGCGCAGACGTAGCCCTCGGCACAGAACAAGTACATCTCAGCCCCGTCCTTTACATGGAGACAGCCGTCAGTCTGGCTGGTCCTCTCCACGTCCCCGTGCACCCCGCCTCCTGACGGTTCCTGCGCTTCACCTCCGACGGCGTGGTCTACCAGTTTCGGGCCCTTCCGTTCGGCCTCAACCTCAGCCCTTGGGTCTTCACCTGCATCATGAACGCCATCGTTGCCAAGGCCAGTCAGTCCGACCTCGACCTATTTGGACGACCTCCTTCTGAGGAACCCACTCTAGTGTCAGCCAGGGATGCGCTTCTCCTGTTGTTGATGCGGCTGGGCTTCCTGGTCAACGCAGACAAGTCGGACCTCACACCTTCCCGCCGGTTTGTACTCCTCGGCATGGACTTTGCGACCGACCTCAACCGGGTGAGACTTCCGGAGCTTCAGATACAGACGCTGGCCGCCCTGGCCCGCCGGGTGGCCCAAGAGGATGCATTGCAGTTCCCGCAAGAGTTGGCTCCAGCTCCTCAGCCTGATGAATGCAGCGGTGAACCTCCTGCCACTTGGTTGTCTTCCTCCCGGCCTCTCCAGCTGCATCTCCTTCTCCTCGGGCGTCCGTCCCCCGGTACCTGTTCCTCAGATGCTTCATCCCCATCTGCAATGCTGGACGGACCCTTCATGGCTCGCTTCATGATTTCCTCTCGCCTCACCCCCACCCCAGCTTTTGCTCTGCGTGGATGCAAGTTTTGCCGGCGTGGTGTGCACTCGTGCTCCCGAGTTTTCTCATGACGGCAGGCCGTTGGCCTCCGGACCTAGCGGCCAGACACTTCATCTGGTTGGAACTGAATGCAGTTTGGCAAGTGCTCCTCGCATGGGAGCCCCGCCTCCGTTCCCAGGAGCTCCTCGTCCTCTCGGACTACTCCACGGTCGTTTCCTACATCCAGAAGCAGGGCGGATCCCCTGTATACTCCTCTAATAGGTCCTGCGTTGGGGCGAAGACCGAGGCATCTTCCTCCGTGCACGACACACCCCTAGACACCTGAACGTCCTGGCCGACTTCCTCTCGCGGCACGACCAGCTTCTCCACACGGAATGGACCCTGCGACCGCACATCTTTCGGATGATCTGCGCTCTCTGGGAGACGCCCATGGTCAACCTCTTCGCCACGAGGTGGAATCGCCCACTCCCCCTCTTTGTCTCCCCGATTCCAGACCCCCTGGCATGGGCTGTCAACGCACGTTCCATTCCGTGGGACGGTCTCATCGCTTACACGTATCCCCCGACGACGTTAGTCCCCAAAGTCCTGCTCAAGCTCTAGGGATGCAATGCGGTGCTGTTACTGGTGGCCCCGTTCTCTTGGAACAGATCCTGGACCACCGACCTGCTCAGTCTTGCCATGGGACCCCCCCCCCCCCCCACCTGCTGCTCCCCACCCCGAGCGTGTTGCTCAAACAGCCTTGCCAGTGGCTGTTCCACCCGTGCCCAGAGCGACTTCTCCTGCACGTCTGGAGATTGTGTGGCAAGCCCTCGCCGCAAGCGGCTTCTCAAGTGCAGCAGTGAACACGATCGCTACAGCCTGCAGACCCTCGACCAGACGAGTCTACGAGGGAAAGTGGCGAGTACTACGGTCGTGTGAAGACCAACAGCTCTCTCCCACTGATCTGACTACCCCTCACACAACAGGTTCTTAGGCTAAATTGCTTAAGCTAGTAACACTTCCATAAAGTAATGTCATCGGTAAGTATTTTTCGAAAAAATACATTAGAGAAAAATTCATATTTCAAGGTTGGTGTCAAAATAGCTTGGCACCTAGAGGAGCCAAGCTATTCTGACACCAACCTTGAAATATCATGGTCGATGCACATCCTGTCTTAGACTTTCAGGACTTTATGGGTGAAATAAATCGGGAATGAACACCTCACATCTCATTTTCATGTTAAAACTGCTAATAGTTTAGTCAGGGTTTTTTACACCTAGTTAATAGAAGATGAATTTCTTATAAAGCTGCTCCTTTGCAGCTGTTGACCATCTTTTTCTTACAAAGCTGCTCCGTTGCAGCTGTGTTCATGGGTTGTCCATTCCCAGGATCACCCAACAGGGAGAGAGAATTGCATGTATGGCTGCTTTTAATTACCCTACACTGTTGGTGGTCACACTTAAAATATTTTATCCAGAGAATGCAAGTTGTTATTCTGGGAGCTTGCCGTAACTGAAGACAATCCCCAAATAGCAATGCCATAACAACAGTTACTGAAGCCTTAGAGGTTTTGGCTAGTCAGCTGACAAATAGCAGCCTCTGTCAAAGGCAACCTCCATTTCTGTCTCTTGGCCGGCAAGTGCATAGGAGTGATTCACACCAGTTGTTTGATCTTTCAGGTGATGAAGAAAATATTGACAAGTTGAACCGTCGTCTGGTCAAAGTGACGAAACAGCACAACGATGACTGCAAACAACTGCTGAAACTGATGGGCGTACCATATGTTGAGGTGAGGAATTGCATAGACAGTGCATTTTAGTAGTGGTACAATAGTAGAGAAATTCATCGCTTTCCTATTATTTTTGCATACGTTGGCAAATTTGTTAATGTATGGGTAACAATCTTACGTCCTAAAAGTTGATTCAGCTTGTTCAAAATCCAAGAAATGCTGAATTTCAGCTTTTTTTTCTTCAGACGGGAGAGTCATTCAGCCATCATGTTTATCTGCAAGAGACATAAATTCTCATGAGCCCCTGCATTTGCAGGGGCTCATGAAAATGTATGCTCTTTTGGAATGAATGGTCATGGATTATGCGACATAGTCTGTGGACCGTTTGTTTCCTCAAAAACATTACCGATGCCATTACTACAATGGAACAACCTGTAGCTTACATAATTTTAGCCCAAAACTTACTATGCGTACCTTTATGGCCAGGGGAGGCCACCTAGGGGTGCCGTGATCTAGTACCCGAGGTAGCCTCCCTTCCCACCCCATATGGGTAACTGCCAGAGCAGCCAAGCCATTTTTTTCCTTTAGCTTGCAGCGTATAGACGTGCTTTAGCCCTCTGCAGTGTGCCTACGGCTGTGTATGGTTCTATGCTTGTGGGAATTATCTGCGACTTGGACTTAGTTCCCGGCTGTGCATTCGCCTTGCCTTGGAACTTGGACTGTTTACTTGTGTGCCTTACTAGAGACTTTGCGCCTCTGTGACTAACTTCGCCGGAACGAGCCTTGGTCCCCGGACGAGCCTGGCCGTGGAGCCAGGTTCTTAGCTCCACGTGGGGCACTGTGCTGCACCGGGTGTTCCGGCACTTTGAGACTTTCGCAGCGTGTGTTGTGCCTGGCTCGGAGCCGTCGCCTGGCGTTCAGTGTGCTCCTTCTTCGGGTGCCCCAGACAATTTCGCCTGTTTGGACTGCTGGGACTTTCGTCGTGGACCCGGCCTCCTTACCTGTCATGTGTGGTCCCCAGCCTCGTGGGCGCCTCTTCTTCTTTGTCTCAGGTTCTACCTCGCCCTGCCCTCTGCGAGAGGGCCAGGTAAGGTCTTGGTGTTTGCCAGCGCCCCGCGCCTTTGGTGCCGTGCGGCGGCTTCACTTTGGAATTTCGTTTGAAAGTGCTGAGCTCAAGGTTAAGGGTATTGCGGGGAGTGGTGCACGGTTAATTTCATCTCATGGCCTTCAGCTACGACCGGTCGCCTTGCAGTTTCACCTCTTTGTTGCAGTTGTCAAGTCCGCACCTGCACCCGCTGTGGTTATTTCCAGTGGCCGAGCGACACGCATGCGCTATGTCTCCCCTGCTCCGGTTGTGCTTCCGGACGCACCTGTGACGTCTGCGTGCCCTGGGTGGAGGAGCAGTGGGCTCAGCTTTGGAGTTTTTATTGGCGTGAAAGGGGATCGACGCCCTCACGCAGCCATGCGCTTGCATCGGCCCCAGACCCACAAAGACGCACCCGCGCTGCTGTTGGGGGACAGCATACTTTGGATCCCCCCTTGCGCACCCACTCTCTCGAGTCAGGTCCATAGCGAGTCCGCTCGCCCCGCTTTGCGGAAAACAAACAGCCTCCAGGCCTCGACGTTGGGGGACGTCTATCTCCCCCCTTGCGCACCAGCTCGCTCGAGCCTGGTCCGCAGCAAGCTAGCTCGCCCCGCCTTGCGGAACCCAAGCCTCACAAGATTAGAGACAGAAGTGGACGCCACGCCTCCCCGACGCCGGACCTTCGGCATCGTCGTACGGCTCCCGACACGCGACCCTGGGTTCCCGACCGACTGGACACAGCCCGCTCGCGACGCAGCCCACGCCCTCGTGCGTCCCCTCAGAATGCGGATTCCCGCTTACGGCACTGCGGGGCTTCGCCTTCGGACCTTCCTCCCTGTCGCCTGCCCCGTTCTTCGGGCTCTGCTCGCTCTTTGCGCCCTGCATCTCCTGCTTCGGCCTCGCGGACTCATCACCCTCTTCGTCGGTCTTCTCCGCGGGCTTCGGAGGATCCCTCGTCTGGTTGCCGCTCCTCCTGGTCGGTGACCTCTTCCTTCGTCCATTCTGCGCCTGGTTCGCGGCGTTTGTCTTCCCCCCTCCCTCCCCGGCGGCCCTACCCCTCCCCGTAGCGCCTACCACGCGCTCGCCGCTCTCCTTCGCGTGGACGCTCGCCTCACCGGACTTGCCGCTCCCGTTCGCGCCATAGCAGCCGCTCGCCTCGGTCTTGCTCCTTCTCGCGGCGGCGCCCGCCGCCTCGGCCCCTGGTGCGGCGCCCTCCTGTGCCACCCGTGGATGTGGACACTCTCAGCATCGCCCAGGAGGATTCTGCTTCGGCTCTCCTCAGCCGTTCGGCCTTGTTGCACACCATCTCGCCGTTCCCTCCCTCGTCGCCTATGCTGCGTACGACTAGGACGGAGACCCTTGCCTCCCTCGACGAGGCCGCGCACCTGATTGCTTCGTGTCTTCCCCCGGATGCCTGTCCCCCATCACCATCCCCCAAGAGGAAGCTCTCGGCCTTCATGGACGCAGATCGCCCGATCAAGCGGTTTAAGTCCCTGCCTCAACCACCGGGGTTCCAAGGCCTACGCGACGCCTTCTCCGCTCTCCTTCAGCAGGGCTCAGGCTCCGACGCGGCCTTCTTCTTCTCCGCCGCCCGCTGGCCGGCGGCCTTGGATATCGCCTTTCAGCACAGCTGGTATGCCGGACAATCGCAGGGCTTCGCTACCGCCCTCCCAGCGGTGGACCCGGCGGCACAGCAGCAAGCTGGTGGACCTCGCGCCGTTGCATCCCCCCCGGCTTGGAACGGACGGCGATCCTCATCCGCAACGCCCTCGCCTGTGCTGGTTTCCGCGACTTGGCCATGCAAGCTGTCGTCTCCCTTCTGGAGCAGAACTGGCAAGTGTCGGTCTTGCCGCTGTTAGGGGACATCCTTGCCCTGGCCGTGGCTTCCAACCGGGCGGCGTACCATGCTTCTGTCAACACCATGGCCGCTGCCGCGAACTGCGACCTGCTCCGTCGGGATGCTGTTCTTGCCACCTGCCCCGACCTTCCCCAGGACCTACAGAGACAGCTGCGACAGGCTCCGCTGGGCGATCCCCTCTTCTTCGGTCCTACCTGGCAGTCGGTGAAGGACGCGAATAAGGACCTCTGGCCTTCCCGCGCCGTCTCCTCCCAGTTTCAAGCCGCTCGCAAGGCCCTGGGTCGTGCCCTGCGGACCGTTAGACCCGCCATGCGCCCGCCCTCCCGGCACGCCCGCCCTCTCCCCGATCCCACCTCTGCCCCCGCCTGGCCCAAGCCTGCCTGGCGCAGGGTAGGGCCCGGTGACTCCCTCCCCCCCCGCGCCCCCGCCGACTGCTCTTGGATCTCCTGTCGGCTGGCCCTCTGCAGCGACGTGTGGCGGTCGCTGCTCCCGGATGACCCGTGGATCCTATCCACCGTCTCTGAGGGCCTCCTGCTCTCCTTTTAGACCCCGCCGCCCTTGCGGCACAGCCCCGTATGGATGTCCACCCCTTCGGATCGCTTCAAAGCAGCTGCGTTTCGAGGAGAGATCTCCGCCCTCCTGCGGAAGAACACCACGGAGGTGGTATCGCGCCACGACTCGCCCGCCTTCTACAGTCACCTCTTCCTGGTCCCCAAGCCCGGCGACAGGTGGCGTCTGATCATCGACCTCTCAGCGCTGAACACGTTCATCGCCGTGCTGTTCTTCCGCATGGACACCGCCAGAGCCCTTCACGCCGCGGTTCAACCCATGGACTTCGCCGTCAGCCTGGATCTGGCGGACGCTTACCTACACGTGCCCGTGCATCCGGCCTCCAGAAGCTATCTGCGCTTCGCCTTCGACGGCGTAGTCTACCAGTTCCACGCTCTCCCCTTTGGCCTCAACCTCAGCTTCTGACTAACCCGGCCTTCTTGGCCAAGACCCAGTCTCCGTTGACAGCCCCCCAGGTGATCACTGTGCGACCGCTGAAGACGATCAGCCCCGACAGGGATGTCAGACAGCAGGACCCGGTGAGAGCCTTACGCGTGTACCTACGCCGAACCAAGCTGCTCCGCCGGGGACGCACCCGCCTCTTTCCCCTCTGTCCGCAGGTAGACAAGACATCTCAGCCCAGACGATCTCTTCCTGGCTAAGATGGGTGATACGTTCCGCCTACCAAGACCTCTGCTCCGACGCTGCCAAGCGCCTACACATCAGGGCCCACGAGATCAGAGCCATGGCTGCAAGCGTCACCTTCGACCGCAACTATGTTGTCCGGGACATTGTGGCTGCCGTGGGCTGGCAGACTGAGTCGACCTTCACCCGGTTCTACCTCAGAAACCTGGCTGGCCAGCGAGATAACCAGGCCCTGATGGGGGACATCGCGGTGGCGCAACACTCCCTCCCGGCACCTTTGGTGCCATAGGTAATCCTTTAGCTAAAATTACCGGGAGCTTGCGCCTGGGAGGACGGGTCTTGCTAGCTCGGTCGGTTACTGGGTTATGCGGCGCCCACCTCCTTTTTGCAATTCTTCCATTGTAGTAATGGCATCGGTAATGTTTTTGAGGAAACAAATGAATTTTTCTCTAAAATGTATTTTTTCGAAAAATACTTACCGATGCCATTGCTCGGACGGCCCTCCCACCTGCCCCGCTCGCCGCTAGTCAGCTAAACGAAAAACTGGCTTGGCTGCTCTGGCAGTTACCTGTATGGGGTGGGAAGGGAAGCTACCTCGGGTACTAGGTCATGGCACCCCTAGGTGGCCTCCCCTGGCCCTAAAGGTACACATCATAAGTTTTGGGCTAAAATTATGCAAGCTACAGGTTGTTCCATTGTAGTAATGGCATCGGTAAGTATTTTTCAAAAAACATTTTAGAGAAAAATTCATTTTTCAGTCATTTCAGTTTTATGCACTTTCAGTGTCACCCATGTTAATGTAATGCACGAATGGTTCATTAATTCTTGGCATGCTGCAAATCTATACATTCTGACCACAGGAGAATAATATTTTCAGATACTGGTAGCACTATTTCAAATGTAGGCACAAAAACTAAAGAAGCCATTTTGGGGGGGCATCCTCCCAGTTTATGGATTCTCTGAAAAAAACTGTACATTTATTGATCCAACTGAGAAAGTCTATTTACACATATTTATTTCATGTGTTATGTACACTAAATTGCAGGCACCTTGTGAAGCCGAGGCTCAGTGCTCAGCCCTGGTGAAAGGTGGCAAAGTGTTTGCTACAGGCACAGAGGATATGGATGCCCTCACTTTTGGCTCCAAAGTGCTGCTTAGGCATCTCACCTTCAGCGAGGCCAGGTAATACACTTTATTATTTGTTTCCTCAAAATAGATTACCGATGGCATTACTATATGGAAGATACACTTAGCTTAACGATTTCAGCCTAAAACTGTTGTGTATACATACACAACCAGGCAGGCGACTCTAGGGCGCCATTACCAGGGCCCCCGAGTAGCCTCCCTTCCCTCCCATCCAGGCACGTGATTGGTGTGGCGGTTTGCCTTCGTGTGTTTGTTTGGATTTTACACATGGTGCCTTGTGCTTCCGCGCGGACTACCTGTGGTTGGTGTGGCGGACTACGGGGCCTCCCTGGGTCGGTGTTTTTCTCCTCGTTTGCCTTCTGTCGCTTGGGATATGGCCAGCGCGCAGCTAGGTACTTGCCCTAGGTGTAAAGGGTTCCAGTGGCCCTCGGGACTCTCACACCTTGTGCCTCTCTTGCTCGGGCTGCTCTTCCGCACGGTCATGCGAGAGATGCTCTTCGTGGAAGGAAGAACGGTGGTCCCAGTTGTGGGTGTTTTACTGGCGTGACCGCCTGTCTGCCTCCCGGGAACCCCCTCAACCGGCAGCCTCCCCGCCCCCTCAGTGGGCGACTTCGGACATCGTGGCAGTCTTAGCCCCCACGACCGTGCCTCCCCCCTCCCTTCGCCGGGCTGCAAAGACCTTGCCCAGCGCTCAGTGCGTCCAGACTACCGGCTGTCGGTCCGTTTAGCGGTGCGCTCACTTCGACGCTCTCGCTCTCCGTCGGTCTCAGTATCTCGCTCCCCGGACCCAGCTGTGCTACAGCACAGGCCTTCTTCCCGTAACGTACGGCGTTCCGCCGTGCTACAGCGCGATGCCGCCGCCAAGCGACAAGCAACGGGACCTAGCTGTGCTACTGCACAGGCCTTCTTCCCGTGACGTATGGCGTTCCGCCGCGCTACAGCACAATACCGCCGCCAGCAACGGGACCCAGCTGTGCTACAGCACAGGTCTTCTTCCCGTGACGTACGGTGCTACAGCGCGGTGCCGCCACCAGCGACCAGCGATGGGACCCAGCTGTTCTACAGCACATGCCTTTTTCCTGTGACGTATGGCGCTCCGCTGTGCTACAACGCGGTGCTGCCACCAGCGACCAGCGGGACCCTCACGATCTTCAAGACAGGTCAGTGTTCCCGGTTCAGTGCCCTTCAGGGCGCCGCCTACTTGACCCTGACTTTGCTAGTATCGTCCGTTCCCCCCTTGTGCACGGCCATAGCCGGGATCGAACGTCCTCCGACCCCCCTCCTGCTCTCCCCTCTAGCGAGGCTGGCCCCCGAGGATGCTGACGACTCTCTTAGCCTCCACCCGGAGGACTCGGCTTCTGCTCTCCTCTCGCCCAACCCTACCCGCTCGGACCTTTCTGCATCCACCGATTCCCAGTCCTGTGGTAGAGTTCGGTCTCACTCGTCCTCGCGTGGCCTTTCCCCTGCGCCCGCACCCCCTGGCGGGCTCAGAGACTTCACGTGCCCTTCACGTTGCATCTCGGCTCATCGCTCGATTCCTGCCTCCAGACCTCTGTCCGCTGTCCCCGCCGGTGAAGAGGAAGGCTTCTGCCCTCACGGACGCACCGCGCCTGACTAGAAGTTCAGTCCCTCCCTCAACCCCCAGCTTTCGGGATCTGACGGATGCCTTCAACGGCCAGCTTCAGCAGGTTTGGCCTTCGGACAAGGGCTTCTTCTCTGATGCGCACTTGCCGGCGGGCATTGATATCCGCTTCCGACAGGACTGGTACGCAGGACACTCCCAGTCGTTTGTCTGCCCGCTTCCTCCGGTGGACCTGGCCGCGGAGACGTTGATTGGAGGTCAGTGAGCGCTTTGGCGTAGCGCCCCCTACGGGCTCAACAACACAGCGACCTTGGTCCGCAATTCCCTCGTCCTGCATGGGGTTTTTGGAGCTAGCGACGCAAGCCATGCTCTACTGCGTCGAGGAGTCCCTGGAGCACCCGAATGTGGATCACTGGAGTGACATCCCAGCCTTGGCGGTCGCGGCCAACCGTGCGGCTTACCACCTGTCCCCTAACGCCCTCGCCGTGTCCGCAAACTGTGACCTTATGCGCCGGGATGCCTTGCTGGATCTGTGCCCTCGTTTACCTGCGGCCGCCCGCTCCCAGTTCGGTCGTGCTCCCATCGGGGGCCCCCTTCTCTTCGGCCCCACCTTGTAGGCCGTGCAGGAAGCTTCGAAGGAGTCCTGGCCATCCGTCCCCCGGACCTCTGCCACGTGCTTTCAGGCCTCCCGTAGGGCGGTTGGTCACACCCTGCGGTCTTTCAGACCCTACCCCCGGCCTGTCTTCAGGAATGCAGCCGGTCCCCCTGGCCGTCCGTCCACCTTGAGCCCCCGCCTGGTCTAGGCCTGCCGCAGAGCTGGCTGCTGCAGGACCCGCTGACTCTCCCTTCCCCGCGCCCGCCGACCTCCCTAGAGCCCCAGTCAGCAGGCAGCTGGCCCTGCACAACGACGAGTGGCAGTCGCTGTTGCCGGATGACCCTTGGGTGCTCATTACAGTTTTGGAGGGCCTGCGGATTTTCTTCCAGTGCCCCCTCCTCTTCGCCGGACGCCTGTCTGAACGCGTGTCCCGGCCAACCAGCACAAGGCGGATGCTTTACAGGACGAGATCGCGACTTTGCTCTGCAAGTCCGCAATGGAGGTCGTCGCGCAGCACGATTCTCCGGCCTTTTACAGTCGCCTGTCCGCCCACAATGGCTTCTCTCCACTCCTTCTTTTCGGATAGAGACGGCGCGGGCCCTGAAGGCAGCCTTGCACCCATGGACTTTCCCGTCAGCCTCGATCTGCGGACGCCTATCTACACGACCCGGTGCACCCGGCCTCGCGGCGATCCATGCGCTTTGCCTATTGCGTTACGGTCTATCAGTTCCTGGCTCTCCCCTTCTGCCTCAACCTCAGCCCTTGGGTGTTTACCCGGATCGTGGACGTGGTGATCGCCAAGGCATGTCAGACGTCCTCCAGCCCCACCTTCAATTGTTTGAATGACCTGCTTCTCCGGAACCAGGACTCCGCTGCCCTCACTGCGGATCGTGATGCTTTTCTCGTCCTCCTCCGTCTACTTGGCTTCCCTGGTCCACGGGGGAAGATCTGATCTCTATCCATCCCGCTGGTGGTGCACCTCAGTCTGGAGTTCTGGGCCGACTGCAACCTCGTGCGACTGCTGGAGGCTCATGTCGCGAGGTTGGTGGAGTTCGCTCGCCGGGTTTCCAGCACGGACGTAGTCCCGGCGCGGGTTTGGTTACGACTGCTGGGCCTTATGAACGCAGCCGTGGATCTCTTGCCCCTGAGCCGGCTGTACTCGCGCCCGCTCCAGCTCCACCTCCTGGCTCCTTGGCGCCCGTCCTGCGACCTCATGGTTCCAGTCCCTGTCCTCCCGCTCACCCAAGCTCACCTCCAGCGGTGGGCAGACCCCGCCTGGCTTGGCTTGGGGGTCCCCCTCTCCTCTCTTCCCTCCTGCGGCTCTCCCGCTGCACTGTGCCAGCCAGTCGGGTTGGGGCGCGCACCTCCTGCCGGACGTCGGCGCCGTCTTGGGCTCTTGGCCCCAGATCTCTCAGTCACATCAATTGGCTTGAGTTAAAGGCAGTGTGTTTGGCCCTCAATCCTTGGCAGTCTCGTCTTCGCCACCAAGAGGTCCTGGTCATGTCCGACTACGCCGTGAGATGGCCTTAGTTGCCTGCTCGGCGTTAAACCCAAATAACTAACTAACCGACTACGCGATGGTCGTCGCGTACATCCACACCCGGGAGGCACTCGCTCTCTGACCCTCGGCTTGCTCCTTACCAGCTGCTCCTCCCGGCGGGCACCTCCTGCAGCGTCCTGAGTCCGCTAGCTGCGCACTTCGGTTGATCCGCCCTGTCGATGGTCCCGCGCGTATCCTTCAGCCCCGCTTGGCCAGCCTGGCGGACGTCACCAGAGGACCGGCTTCCTTCTGACGCTTGTTTCAGTGTCCAGTCAGCAAGCGGCACACGCTCGCAGTGTCTCTCCGTGCATCTCTTCCGAGCCCCGCCTTGGCCGGCCGGGCCGCCGTCACCAGGAGAACCTGCTTCTCACTGGCTCGCACAACAGCGTCCTGAGCCACGCGCTGACCGCACGCTCTGTGGACCCAGCTTGTCCTACAGGACAGGGCCGACGGCTCCATGCATCTCCTGACCCGCCCCGCCTTGGCCGGCCGGGCGGCCGTTACCAGGAGGACCTGCTTCTCGCTGGCTCACGCTACAGCGTCCCAAGCCAATGCGCTGCACGCACGCTCATTGGACTTTGCCCTGTCCTGCAGGACAGGGCCGATGGCTCAGTGCGTCTCCTTACGCGTCCCGCCTTGGCCGGCCGGGCAGCCGTAACCAGGAACACCTGCTCCTCGCTGGCTCGCGCTACTGCGCCCAGAGCCAATGCGCTGCATGTACGCTCAGTGGACCCAGGCCTGTCCTACAGTACTGGGCCGATGGCTCCGTGCGCCAAGCCCCACCTTGGCCTGCTGGGCGGCCATAACCAGGAGGACCTGCATCTCGCTGGCTTGCGCTACAGCATCCAGAGCCAACGCGCTGCCCGCGCTCAGTGAACGCCTGCTCCTCGCTGGCTCGCGCTACTGCGTCCAGAGCCAACGCGCTGCATTTACGCTCAGTGGACCCGGCCTGTCCTACAGGACAGGGCCGATGTCTGTGCGTCTCCTTACAAGCCCCACCTTGGCCGGCTGGGCGGCCGTAACCAGGAGGACTGGCATCTCGCTAGCTCGCGCTACAGCGTCCAGAGCCAACGCGCTGCCCACGCTCAGTGAACCCAGCCTGTCTACAGGACAGGGCCGATGGCTCCATGCGTCTCCTTACGACCCCCGCCTTGGCCGGTCGGGCGGCCGTAACCGGGCAGTCCTGCTTCTCGCTGGCTCGCGCTACAGCGTTCAGAGCCTACGCGCGGACCCGGCCTGTCTACAGAAAGGACTGTTGGCGCCGTGCGTCTCCTATTGCACCCCGCACCTTTGTGTGGTTCGGCTCCCCTCGGCCATGGCCCCAGGGTGGCCCGGCGTCCCTCAAGGGGCCCTGCCTGGACCCAGGACTCCCACCATCAGGACTCGGTCCGGGCGCTGAGAGTCTCTTTGCGCAGGGCACAGCCCTTCCGGCTTGGCCGGACCCGCTCTTCGTGCCCTTCCCCTGGCAGGGGCATTATCGCTGCGCAGACGATCTCTGCATGGCTGCGCTGGGTCCCCTGCACTGCGTGCGAGCCGCTCGCCCTGGCGGAGGTTTTGGGGAAGTATTTACCAGCTTGAGCGTTCGTTTGGACTGCGCCGTACTAGACATTGTAGTCGCTTTCGGGTGGCGGGCTGATTCCTCCTTCACCTGTTTTTACCTCAGAGACCACTAGGGTCAGCGGGTCTCCTGGCCCTGGTGGGGACCATCACTGCAGCGCAACTCTCCCTTCCGGCGCCTCTGGTGCCCTTGGTCCACTTAGCTGAAATCGTCAGGAGGTTGCTCCTGTTCGCAATTGCTAAGCACGAGCAGTACAGGGCCTAGCGGGTGGCACCCTCCTCCTTTTCGCTATTCTTCCATATAGTTATGCCATCGGTAATGTATTTTGAGGAAACAAATGTATTTTTCTCTAAAATGTATTTTTTCGAAAAATACTTACAGATGGCATTACTCGAATGGCCCTCCCACCTGCCCCGCTTGCTGCCGGAGCGCTATAGCGTTCGACTGGCATGACACCCCAGCACACATGCCCGGATGGGAGGGAAGGGAGGCTACTCGGGGGCCCTGGTAATGGCTCCCTAGAGTCGCCTCCCTGGTTGTGTATGTATACACAACAGTTTTAGGCTGAAATCGTTGAGCTAAGTGTATCTTCCATATAATGCCATCGGTAAGTATTTTTCGAAAAAATACGTTTTTAGAGAAAAATACATTTTTTTAATTATTCATTATTATTTTGTGTATTTACGACATCTTTGATCTGTTGTGTTGGATGAATGGACAATTTTTGTAAGTCAAAAGTAGGTTCAGATTGCACTTATTTTGACAAAAACGGTAGATTAAAAGCCCAGAACAACAGGCGATGATAACGCATGTTTGTCCATCGTTTAGTCCACTGTTTTTGTCAAAATATGCAGCTTTGACATGCTTAAAACGTCTGGTGTATGGTCGCAAGTGGGCTTTGAAAGTTAGAAAGATAGAGTGTATACATAAAAAAGGTCGAATTCTGCTTTAGTCATGCCCAGTTTGTGTTGGTTTCTGAACGTCTTGAAAAATCAGCAAACCCAGGCTTAAGCCACGTATATACATTTCAGTGTTAAACAGTCATGCCTTGTTGAGAAATTCTGCTAAATATATTTTGGGTCTGGTTTGCTTAGTTGTAGATAGAAATTAGAATATAAGTTTCTCTGTCATTTATTCCAGGAAAATGCCTATAAAAGAATACTACCTGGACAAAGTGCTGCAAGAGATGAATTTCACAATGGATGAGGTAAAAGTCATTCACCGGTGACGGTCTCCAGTCCTGGAGACTGATTAAAGATTTTTCTAAATCCCAGAAAGCTGAATTTCAGTTGTAAATTGTGTTGTACCCGTCTTTTCTAAGCGTGTTTCTTTCTCCGTTGGGTACTTCTTTGAATTTCAGTTGTTTTCATCCAGACAGAACAGTCTGTTCCATCTGCAAGAGACATAAATTCTCATGAGCCCCTGCATCCGCAGGGGCTCATGAGAATTTATGTCTCTTGCTGGTCGTGGATTATGGGGCATGGTTAGTCTGTGGACCATTTTCAGTGATTTCCATTTTTTGCACTGTCACCCATGGTCATTAGAAAATGTAATAAGTTTGACTCCTCTTGCAACAATCTTTTGTTTTGTTGTAGTCGTAATTGACTCAGGGTGTGCTGTAGTGAAATAGTAGCCCATCCCTGGCGGTGGATGCAGATTGTGTTTCAGAAATCTGTTAATTCTTCACTGTAGAGCCCTAGCCGCCAAAGTTACATCAGACATGGGACTTTTCAAAAAAAAATTTGGAAATCCGATTTTTTTCCCATCATTTGGGTTATTTTTTAGATCAGTGCAAATTCGTTGAGAATATTTTTTGAATTATGGTGCATGTTTACATGTTACTCACAAACCAGATAGGTGAGGCTAGCGCTGGCAGAATTGTCAGTACTCAAACCAAGGGGAATCACAGCGCTGGACAGACAACAGTTAGATCCCCTGCCCCCGCCTATCAGGCACCCAATCGTGGGAAATCAGGGTATTTACCCGACCACATATAGTAGCGCACCTTCATGTTTGTGTATGTATGTTTCTCCTGCCTACTTCCTAAGTTCCGGAGAAAGACATGGGTTATATAAGAGACCTGATCCATTCTTATTAGGAATGGAAATGATTGTCTTATTCTATACCTGCGTATTTCTCTGTGGGCTGGCGATTGGGTGCCTGATAGGCGGGGGCAGGGGATCTAACTGTTGTCTGTCCAGCGCTGTGATTCCCCTTGGTTTGAGTACTGACAATTCTGCCAGCGCTAGCCTCACCTATCTGGTTTGTGAGTATCATGTATAACTCGAGGCAAAATTTGTATCGTTACATTGTTGTGTAATGTTCTGTGCATCTACTGTGGGAAATCAGGGTATTTACCCGACCACATATAGTAGCGCACCTTCATGTTTGTGTATGTATGTTTCTCCTGCCTACTTCCTAAGTTCCGGAGAAAGACATGGGTTATATAAGAGACCTGATCCATTCTTATTAGGAATGGAAATGATTGTCTTATTCTATACCTGCGTATTTCTCTGTGGGCTGGCGATTGGGTGCCTGATAGGCGGGGGCAGGGGATCTAACTGTTGTCTGTCCAGCGCTGTGATTCCCCTTGGTTTGAGTACTGACAAAAGTGTTTACATGTTGAATTGTACATTTTTCCTAAACTCATTGCTAAGACTATAAGATGAATGTAACAGGCCTGACAATCCTCTGCCTTTCAGCGATTTTCTGCCGTTGAAGGTAACCTTTCCGCCGCACAAATGACAAGATTGCTGAAATCGCTGTTACTGGAAGTAGCTCAATCTATCGGTTTCGTTTTAAAAATGGCGCAGCGCACAATCGTACAGCGTGGCCCAAAATTTGATGATGACAGCTTCTATATCTGGTGTGGTGAGTCTTCGAGGCGCAATCCATCCCCCCCCCCCCCCCCAACCTTTTCGATTTCTTTGGACCCTGGAAGGAAGGTCTAGCATGTCCCACGTGCCTTTTCTCTCTCAACCCCCCCCCCCCCCCCCCCCCACCACCCCCGCTATTTGATTTCCAACAATTTGATCTCAACCTGGTCTCATGTCTGTTACATGGATACAAGTGGTGGATTTCAGCAAGAGGCGTAGATCCTCATGAGCCCTTTACAGCTGCAGGGGCTCATGAGAATTTGTACCTCTTGTAGTTGGGTGGTGTTCAATTTTTTAACGGTGACCGCAAACTCGTCTTTGTGGTTGAGTGGTGTTCAGTTATTCCCAGCAGTGAAGGGGTCAACCCATTTAGCCCCAACACACTACAGCAGGAGATGGATCATCCATTCAAGGGTAGTGCCAGATAAAGCTTAGAGCCATCAGGCACCAAGTGATTTGGCGCTACCCTTCAATTGTCATGACTGATCCGTCTCTTGGAACTGGTACATAATTGTTAAGTGACACCTAAACAGTTTGGGAAATGCAGCCTTGGGGTTAAATGGGTTAAGATTGACCGCAAGCTAGTTTTTGTGAATTGTGTATTTGCTTGCTACAATTCAACAAGACGCACAATGCCTGAAATCTGTTTTAACCCATTCAGCCCTGATGCCCTACAGCAGGAGATGGATTGACCATGATAATTCAAGGGTAGTGCCAGATGAGCTTGGCGCCTGGAGGTGCCAAGCTCATCTGGCACTACCCTTGAATTATCATGGTCAATCCATCTCCTGCAACTGGTACATAGTTGTTAGGCAAAATTTGAGAAACGGGACCATAGGGCTAAGACGGTTAAGATTGATTTGCAATGCGTGGTGTTTGATTTGGAGTGTGGATACTGATGTTGTTTCAGTTTATCGACCTGTGTATCTTGCTGGGCTGTGACTACTGTGATTCCATCAAAGGGATCGGCCCCAAGAGAGCAGTGGAGCTGATCCGACAGCACAAGAACATTGAAACCATCCTCAAACAGCTGGATCCAAAGGTCTGTAAACTGCATGTATATCTGGTATCTTACTAAGTTGATCACGTTTTCAACCGTGTGTTTCAGCCATCCGCAAGAACTGCTCTCATATTTTTATTCCTGCGAAGAAACCCTTTTGCTTTAGTAACCCCTTTGTACATGCAACCACCAGTCCTGTATGCAAGGGGGGGGGGGGGGGGGGGGGGGGGGTAAGTTTTAACCTTACCGATTTCCTTTAGTATTTTGGGCATTGTGCAACTCGTCACATCCTCAGGATGAAATTACCAATTGTTTTAGATATATCTTTTGAGGTCAGCATCACAGTTCTGATGACAGTTTTAACAATAGTTCGGCCATGTTATATGAAGCTTGGTGTTGGAATGGCTTGACGCCAACAAGCTATTCTGATGCCACCCTTGAACTGCTTGGTCAATCCACATCATGTTGTAGCATATTAGGGCTTTATGGGTTAAAAAAAAACTGCGCTTTATTAGTGATTTATCACACAGTACACATGAATTCTCCCTGATGCCTTGTGGTTTTCTTTCTTATGAATGATTTACTTGTTGTTTTATTTTTGCTTGTGTTTCTTCCAGAAATACCCAGTTCCAGAGGATTGGATGTATAAGGTGAGATAATATTAATCCATTTAGCCTCAGGGCCCTGCAGCAGGAGATTGATTGATCATAATTCAAGGGTAGTGCCAGATGAGCTTGGCGCCTTCAGGCACCAAGCTAATCTGGCACTACCCTTGAATTATCATGATCAGTCCATCTCATACAACTGGTACATAGTCGTTAGACACCTCCAAAAGTTTGGAAATATGGCCGTGGGGTTAAGAGGGTTAATGTGGGTCGAGGAGGGAATTGGTAACAATCATTGTTCAAACAATTGTCACAGATAACTAATTCACACCTTAAAATTATATTTGCTTTCACATCTTTGGGAGATGTCTGTAAAAACTGGCAGATGGATTGGCCATGATAGTGCAAGATTAGCTTCCCAGGCTAATCTAGCACTACCTGGAACTACCAAGCTTTCATGTTCAATGTCTTGCGCTGCGATGTCCTGACTTAATAGTTAACCTTTAGGCTGTTAGTGGTGTTTTTTGTCAAAAAGCATGACTGACATCCTAGGGGGTTAACCCATCAACCCCAGCAACCTCATTTCGGAGAAGTCACCGAATGACTTGTTGCAGGGGATGGGTGGACCATGATGATTCAAGGGTAGTGCCAGATTAGCTGGCACCAAAGTAATTTGGCACTACCTTTGAATTATCATGGTCAGTCAATCTCCTGTTGTTTTGTGTTGGACCCAAACAGGTTAATGCATTGAGTATAAAAAAATAGAAGAAATTCAGCATTATTGGAAATAAAATGACTTTTTCTCTCATAGTTGTTGGTCTTTTACTTAACTCTTCCATGCATGCAGTCAAGAAAACTTGACCTCTAAGAAGCACACCAGCATACCCCCTAAGTGCACGCCAATCTGTGGAGCAGGCGTGACCTAAAATACTCAAAATTCAATTTCCCAAAGACCATTCCAGCTATAATATATGTCTTCTACTAAGGTTGAACTGGTTTCATTCACCCTCAAATGCAAATACATTGAAGGACCAGAGTTACATAGAGGACATTAAGCAGGCTAAATACAACAAAAATTTAGTTCTCCATTCCCCAAGTATCACTTGTCACCACCCACACCAGCAGTGAAAGTGTCCGTTTAAACCAATTACCCTCAATTTATCACACCTGACAAGGTTTATAAACATCTACACACTCTAACACTGGTACTGTGAGAAAGATACAGAAATAGTATGAGAAGGGGGCAAGTTTTTCTGCCTGCATGCGCTCATTAGAAGTCATGAAAACTTGACTGCGTGCACTTGGAGGTTGGCTGCCGTGTGCGGAAGAGATAAGAGGTTGAGCACAATTTGTTTGGGTCTGTTGCAGGAGGCACGCAAGCTTTTCCAACAACCAGAAGTCACAGACCCAGAAGAAGTAGAAGTAAGCAAGAGAATAACACATATAAACATTTTAAAAAAAAGATTGGAACAAGTATAATTAACCCGTTCAGTGCCGAGAAAATTTGAACGCACCCAACTGCAAGAGGTATAGATTCTCGTGTGCCCCGGCAGTTGCGAGGTCTCGTGAAACTATGCCTCTTGCTGGCACCACTTTGAATCAGTGTTCCTGGAACAGTTGGGCATGTTTCATGTGGCCTTGACGAAAGTTGAAGAAACGTGGTCTGTGCGTCAAATGGCACTGGACAGGTGAAGAGGGAAGAAATTGTTGGCTGATAATACTACTAAAATATTTTGTGTCACTTTTTAACCCATTACATCCTGAGGCTCATTTTGTCAAATTTGCTTATTGTCCTATGAAAGCTACATGACAGATTAGCAGATAGATCAACTGTTGTAGTTAAAGGGTGGTGCCAGAATAGCATGGCGCCTGAAGGCACTAAGCTATTCTGGCACCACCCTTTAACTATCAGTCATTTATTTCAAGCAATGGGTGTATCAGGATAAAAAGGGTTAAGGTGGCTCTGTTACCACTGACTTTGTATGTGTTCAGATTGTATTTTCTTGTTGCCGTAATTCATGTACATGGGATGTCGTTTCAGTTGAAGTGGTCTGACCCAGATGAAGAGGCTTTGGTGGAGTTCATGGTTGGCCAGAAAAGTTTCAGGTGAGTGTAGAACACGCATCAATCTTCTGTGCATGTTTGAGACCTGTTCTCTTACCATGGCTCACCTTTTCCAAAACATGCTAGCATCCCTGTAAAAAATGATGTAACAGTACCTGACTAGGAGAGTAAAAACAGGAGAAATCTAATGATACTTACTTACTTACGCCTGTCACCCCTACCCGGGTATAGGCCGTCGACGAGAGACCTCCAGCAACTCCTGTCCTGTGCTTCTCCTTCGATTTTACTCCAGGTGGTTCCCAGTCTCTTGATGTCTGCTTGGAGGTCTCGACGCCAGGAGTTTCTCGGCCTACCTCTTTTCCTCTTTCCTTGGGGGTTCCATGACAATGCCTGCCTAGTGATACTGGAAGCTGGCTTTCTCAGACTGTGACCGATCCATCCCCGTCTTCTTCGCCCAATTTCATTCTCTGCTGTTATCTGCTCTGTTCTCTCCCAGAGTCTGACGTTGCTAATCTTCTCTGGCCAGTGGATTTTCAAAATTCTTCTAAGGCAACTGTTCATGAAGGTCTGTACTCTGTTGACTGTGGTTTTTGTCAATCTCCAAGTCTCTGCTCCATATAGGAGAACTGCTTTTACATTGGAGTTGAAAATCCGGACTTTGGTGTGTTGTGACAGCTCTTTGGAACTCCACACTTTTGTTTCTTCAAAAACATTACCGATGACATGACTGAATGGAAGTGTCTACTACTTACTCATTCTAGCCTAAGAGCCAGTTGTGTTAAAACACAACCCGGGAGGCACTCGGGGAACCCCGAGGGGACCAAGAGTTGTCTCCCTATACCCACCACCCGGAAGCCGGGTACCCATAATCCCTCAGTCTAGTCTACTTAGGCGCACGATTCGGTCGTCTTGCGCTCTGCTCTAGCCTACGGACTTTGGTTTTTCGACCGGTTCTCTGGTTTCGGACTTGCTGTTGGAATGAAGAGCGGGAGATAGGATCGTTTCGTCGGCCCTGCCTGTGCTGCTGCGTGGCTTTCTCGTCCCCACTGCTTAGTGCCTACGCTTCGACCTCTGGTGAGCTGTCCGGTCTCCCCCCGTTCCCCTTCGGCGGAGAGGTAAGGTAGCAGGGTTGACCCTCGGCCGGTTCCCGGGCTGGGCACTGGTTTGTGCAGGTACGAAGTTTTTCGTCTTCTTCTCACTGTAATTGCGCGCCCACTCACCTTCGGTGAATCGTAGCTAAGTTTCCTACGCATTTGTACCTTGGGTGTGGAGAATTCTTTTACTCCATGGCCTGATTAGCTGAATGGCACAGCTTGGGTCACGCCTTGTCATCGCGTAGTTTGTTCGGTACCAGCGCCTGTTCTGGCCCCTTTTCTGTTTTCGCTTGCGGGATGTTTGTATAGATACGGGTGATGAATTTAAGCGCACGCTCGCATACGCAGGCATACGCTGTGGACAAGTGCTCACGTACCTTAGAGAGTGGATATACGTTCCGGCGGGCAGCTTGGGGGTTTACGCTCCTTGGCTGGGCGGGCCCCTCGTGACATGTCCACATAAAGTGGTGATTTACTGCCCCAGATGTTTTTGTTGTCTTGGTTGTCATTGTGTATTGAATTGTACAGCATGCGGCCGGTGTTGTTTTTTCCACACACGGTCACCCTTAGTAATGATGTTGGGGCCTGACTCCTTTTATGACAGGGGTTGGTACATATGTTGTTGCTCACCTTAGCGCTTGACGGCGGTGAAGCTACCTCGTTACTGCACTGCTAGATTGCAGACGTGCAGTTTGGTACCTCGCTTCCATCATGACGTATTCGTCTTTTGTGTACATATGTTGTTCCCTCGCCTTAGCGCTTGGCGGCAGTGGGCCTACTTGCTTACTGCACGGCTAGTTGTAGGCGTGCAGTTTGGTACCTCGCTTCTGTCATGACATGTTTGACTTTTGCTACATATGTTGGTTGCTCACCTTAGTGCTTGATGGCAGTGAGTCGACCTTCTTACTGCACTGCTGGCGTGCAGGCTTGACAGTCTGTTACCCCGCTTTGGTGCTTGTGTGTTTTGTTGTTACGAAGGCTACCTTTCGTGGCTTAGTCCCACAGGACTCGCCCGCAGGCCTTCGGGTGTGTTATCTGTTGCAGGGATGTGCTACCCATTCACACAGATGACAGTGGCTAGTTCAGCCCCCAGGGGTCTTTCGCCTCTGCACCGGATGCCCCGCCGACCATGCTTGCGTTGCAAGCAATCGGCACCGGTTTAGGCGCCTTCCGGACACTGCGGGTTTCCGCACGACAACGGACTGACCTGGGGGAGAAGCCACACCGGATGTCGACTAGTGCGCGAGCGTGGATCGTGGAGGCCGCTGCCAGGGGGAGCACACGTGAACAGCCTCTGGCAAGGCCTGCTCGGTAAGACAATTATGCACACGTCCGACTTCTTTGGACGTTGCAGTACACTACCACCTTGAGAGGACAAGCAGCTTCTCGGCTGTAAGCACCAGCCCGGCTGCTACTGGTAGGTGTGTTCTTCATGTCCAGGCAGCGCCCATTGGGACTAGGCCTGTCTTCCGACACGGGAGGTGCCTCCTACCACGTTGGGATGATTGTGTCACCTGGCCTCAGCAGCGCGGATGGCAGCATTGAAGCGTCTGCAGGCGGGAGCGACCTATGCTGTTGGTGCTTGAAGGATCCCGTTCCGCCCCGATGAAGAGGGGCATGCTGATGTCCTTCACGCAAGGCAGATGTTCCGGTGGCCGTCGGACAACCACTAGTTCGGGTCTCCTATGCGCAGGATGTGGATACGCCATCCAACGTATCCTTGGCACCGGTCGCTTGAGACCAGGACGTCCCTGTGGGAAGCCCCACACCGGGTTCAGTGGACTAGTGCACGAAGTGTGCCTGGATCGATGAGGCCGCTTCCAGGAAGGAGCGCGCCCGGACTAAGCCTTCCAAGAAGCCATGTCCACTATCGGTCCCACTTGTCTCCAAGAAAGCCCGCGGGATCCCGCTGAGGGTCCCCCTTACCGGCAAGAAAGCCCGCCTCCCTCGGAGCCCGGCTCAGAGACATTCACGTGCACGTCCAGGGACTCTAGTAAGGATGCTCGTCTCCAAGGAAGTGGAGACTACTATCGACACAGTTCCAGGCCACCTCTCGAGGGTACTCGTCCCGCTCGCGCTGCGCGGCGCCAGAGTAGGGACCACTATCGGCACCGTTGGATGCTCTTCCTCTACGGATCGCCTCATTGGAGTGACCCTTACACCGCTCCAGGTCTACACTCCGCTCACTCTCCTCTGCTGGCGTGCATAGGAGTTGCCGTTCTTCACGTCCCTCCAGAGATCCTGTAGACACTCGCCGAGTGCCCTCATGTTTTGTGTGTTGCATTGGCCTACTGGTGACCTGCAAACAATGAGGAGGCTTCCGGTGGCCGTCGGATATCCATACAGTCTGTCTCCTGTGCGCTGGGTGTGCTTCCGACCACACTTGTGACGTCTGTGCTTCCTGGCCGGAGCTGCGATGGTCTAATCTCTGGAACTTTTATAGGAGGGAGCCTCCTACCCTCTCGGGTACTTGAAGATTGCCGAGACGCCTTCCGCTGTGCCCCCGGCACCGGTCGTGCGAGACCAACTGGATCCGACACAGAAAACGCCACTGAGTAATCGAGGGATTAGTACACAGAGTGGGAGTTCGACCGTCAAGACCGCCTCCGTTAGAGAGCGCGCCCGGACACAGCTGGTGGAAAGAACCCGCCTCTCCCAAGAGCCTGGTTTGGTGGGACGCTCGTGGCGTCCCTCCTCCACCGTCGTTCCCCACTCGTCTCTGAGGAAGCCGCCGGGATTCCGCTGGGGGTCCCCTGGCCGGCAAGAAACCCGCCTCTCCCAAGAGTCTGGTTCACAGAGACATACACGCACTCGTCCGGAGCCTCCTGGTTGTGAAGAGCGTAGACACAGGGATTCTACTCGACGTTATCGCTCTCCCTCGCAAGATCATAGGAGGACCTTCCCGCTCGGGTGCTTGGAGATTACCGAGACGCCTTCCGCTGTGCCCCCGGCACCGGACGCGCGAGACCAACTTGATCCGACACAGAAAACGCCACTGAGTATTCAACGGATTAGTGCACAGAAACCCGCCTCTCCCAAGAGCCTGGTTCGTTCCCCACTCGTCTCTGGCCGCAGGGGTCCCCTTGCCGGCAAGCAACCCGCCTCTCCCAAGAGCCTGGTTCACAGAGACTTACACGCACTCGTCCGGAGCCTCCTGTTGGCGAAGATCGTAGGCGCCGGGATTCTACTCACCGTTGTCGCTCTGCTTCGCAAGATCGTAGGAAGACCTTCTCCACTCATCGTTCGACGGATCAGGACTCCCTCGACTCAGACCGGTTTCTCCTTCTTCGCGTTCCCCATCTCGTTCGGACTCCCGTTCGTCCCGTTCCTCTTCCCATCGACCGGCCACTTCCCCTTCCCTCGTCCTTTCCGTTCCTCCTCGTCGCAGCCGTTCTTCTCGTCGGGACCCGCCGTCGGCTCTCAGGAGACCCTCGCCGCGTCGCTCCGTCTTTCGCTTTCCCCTTTGGAGGGAGTCTTCGACCTCTGTGGTTCGCCGTCAGCGGGATTCCTTCCCTCGGAGCCCTCCTCGGTCGCCGGTTCCAGACAGAGGGACTTCGACACCCTGAGTTTGACGGCTGACGACCCCTCGGACTGGTTGCTCGGACGTCTCAGCCGTTCTCCTCTCCCTCTTCTTCGGCTTCCAGTGCTGCGGTTCCGGCAGACCTGTTCTGCGCGGATGGACACTCGGCCGGCGCTGGACGGGACATCCAAGCTCATCGCCGCCGCCCTTCTGCGGAAGTTTGCCCGGCATCGCCACCTGACTCACTGGGGGTTCTCATCCATCATGGACACCGGGGAACCAAGGCGCAGCCCCTGCTCCCTGACGTCTAACCATCTCGACAACTTTCTTTGGGCACCCGGGGGGTGCCGGACTTCGGACAGGTGGTACCGCTTGGCTGTGCTCGTGGCGGAGGACCTAGCCACTACACGGAGTCGGATCTACGCACCTTAGTCGTCTCTAAGCCCGGCTGCTCAAGCCACGCTTCCTACTTCCGTGATTCTTCTCGAGGTCCAACCCTCCGACCTTCGGACTTCGCGGACAAGAGCGTGCTTAGCTTGGATCCGACGCGGACTACTAGGCCTTCTTCTTCTGCTCGTGGGAGGAAGGATAGGTCACAGGAGCTTCTCCTCTCCGGCAACGCGACAGCGGAGGTGTACTTCCAGGATCAGGGCAGCTGGCGATCCTCTGACCAGTGCGTACCCCCTACCCTGGTGCTTGGGGAAAGAACTTCAACTCCCTCCGTGCGTGACGCTACCTGGACCGACGGTAGATCTGGGCCAGTCTTCCCCGGTGGGACCAGTGGCTACACACGGAATGCACCAGGACACCTTCGGAGGATCGGCGCATGAGACCAGGATGATCCTGTGGAGGGTCTCCACAACGATTTCAGTGGACTAGGGCACAGGGTGGGGTTTTGACCGACGAGGCCGCTACCCGGACGGAGCGAGCCCGGACACAGCTTTTGAGAAGCAGAGAACTCGCCTCAGAGAGCCCAGTTCAGAGAGTCGCGCTTGGCGACGTCCCACGTCCAATCTCGGTACCCACTCGTCTCCAAGTAAGCCGCCGGGATCCTGCTGGGGGTCCACTTGCCGGCAGATAACCCGCCTCTCCTCGGAGCCCGGTTCGGAGAGACTTACACGCGCTCGTCCGGAGCCTCCTGTTGACTCCCCTCGTGAGGAGTCATCGCATGCTACGTCTTGCCCTTGCAGCCATACGGCGCCTGAGGGATGTTGCCATGGTGGATTGGTTAACGAGCTTCAGGAGCTACGACTCGCCCGGTCTGCCTACAGTTCGAGGGAACAATTACGTACAGCTCCTCTCAGACCATACCTTACCTGGACCGCCGCGCCTTTGGTCCACGGGTTCACCTTGCGCCCGCTTACGGGGCGCTATTCCACCAGGAGACCACGTAGCAAATCCCTGTACAAGCCTCACGTGTGCCTACGACATAGCCGTTCGCTACGGACGTGCTCGCCTCTTTGCCGGTTCCGGCACCACTGACGCTACATGCCGGACGTTCTTCCTGGCTCAGCTCAGTCATACGTTCTGAATTACAGGACCCCTCCCTCAGGGAGGTTAGAGGCTACAGTTACGTTATCAAGGCACTTGCATGGCCACGAACATCACATTCGTCAGGGACTGTACTGTCTTACACTTCATGGCTACTGGAGGCTGGCGGGCAGGATGACTTCGCCCGCCTCGATCGCAGAGTTCTGCCAGGCCAGCGAGACTCCTCGCTCTGGTGGGGGCGTTTTGCGGGGGGCACAACTCCCTCCTGGCGCCTCAGCGCCGTAGGTATTCACCTACCTAGGGTCGTCGGGAGTTTGCGTTAGGGAGGACGGCCCTTGGGCCCTAAGGTGTGCTGGAGCGCGGCACCCACCTCCTATTCGCAATTCTTCCATTCAGTCATGTCATCGGTAATGTTTTTGAAGAAACAAATTCATTTTTCTTTAAAAGGTATTTTTTCGAAAAATACTTACCGATGACATGACTGAATGGAAGTGTCTACTACTTACTCATTCTAGCCTAAGAGCCAGTTGTGTTAAAACACAACCCGGGAGGCACTCGGGGAACCCCGAGGGGACCAAGAGTTGTCTCCCTATACCCACCACCCGGAAGCCGGGTACCCATAATCCCTCAGTCAGGATACTTAGCGCACCAGCGGCAAGCGGGGCAGGTGGGAGGGTCATTTGAGTCATGTCATCGGTAAGTATTTTTCGAAAAAATACCTTTTAAAGAAAAATGAATTTTTCAACTGGAGAAAGGCTGCTCTGGCTTTACCGATTCGTGCTCTGACATCTGCATCAGTGCCGCCTTTTTTGTCTATGATGCTCCCAAGATAGGTGAAGGACTCCACTTCCTCCAACGGGGTGCCAGCAAGCAAGACTGGTTCTTCCCTGGTTGCGTTCAGCCTCATTGTCTTTGTTTTCTGTTTGTGAATGGTGAGGCCCACTTGGGATGAGATGTCAGCAAGCCTCGTGGTCTTGTCCTGCATTTGTTGATGAGTGTGGGACAGTAATGCCAAGTCGTCTGCAAAATCGAGGTCGTCAAGCTGTGTCCACAGTGTCCACTGTATTCCACTTCGTCTGTGCTCTGTGGTCATCTTCATGACCCAGTCTATGGCCAGTAGGAAGAGGAACGGAGACAGCAGACACCCCTGCCTGACACCAGTTCTGACCTGGAGCTCCCTGGTAAACTGCCCTTCGTGGATCACGCGACATGTCATGCCATCATAGCTGCTCTTGATCAGGCGGACGAGCTTTGTGGGTACACCGTAGTGTCGTAGGAGTTTCCACAGAGTCTCTCGGTCCACGCTGTCAAATGCTTTCTCATAATCCACAAAGTTGACGTACAGCGGGGAGCTCCACTCCAGAGACTGTTCCACGATGATGCGGAGAGTGGCGATCTGGTCTGTACATGATCGGTTCTTCCTGAATCCTGCTTGCTGGTCTCTCAGCTGGGGGTCAACGGAGCTCTTCATTCTCTCTAGGATGATCCTGTTAAAGACCTTTCCTGGTACTGACAGCAAGTTGATTCCTCTGTAGTTGGAACACTTGCTGAGGTCGCCTTTCTTGGGAAGCTTGATTAGGTACCCCTCCTTCCAGTCAGCCGGCATCACCTCCTCTTCCCAGATCTTTCCAAACAGTGGGTACAGCATCTCCACTGTTGTCTCTCGGTCTGCTTTCAGAGACTCCGCTGGGATGCCATATGGCCCTGCTGCTTTGCCATTCTTCAAAAATGCCACTGCTTTTCTGATCTCTTCCCGGCTGGGTCTGTCACAGCTGATGGGTAGGTCGGTCTCTGCCGGCTGGATGTCTGGTGGGTCGGGTGGGCAGGTCTGTTCAGTAACTCTTCAAAATACTCAGCCCATCTGTCGAGTTGGTCTGCTCTGTCTGCAATAGGCTTGCCTTCTTTGTCTTTTACTGGTCTTTCTGTATGGCCATACTTGCCCGACAATCTTCTGGTAATGTCGTAGAGCTGTTTCATGTTGCCGCTGCCTGCTGCCTTTTCTGCCTCTGCTGCCAGGCTGTCTGTGTAGGCCCTCTTGTCTGCCCTGATACTCCTCTTCACCTCGCGGTTGGCTTCCGAGTATTCCTCCTGTGCCCTTGCTTTGGCTGCTCTCGTGCGACTGTTGTTGACAACTGCTTTCTTCTGCTTCCTCACTTCTATCTTCTTCAAGGTCTGTGCCGACAGCCAGTCCTTGTGATAGTGTTTCCTGAACCCTACAGTGTCTTTGCAGGTTGAGTTCAGCGCCTCTCTAACTGCCTTCCACTGCTGCTCTGTGGTGACTGCCTCTTCATTTACTAGCTCCTGTAGCGCTTGAAACCGGTTGGACAGCACCAGTTTGAACTCTTCTCTAACTCCAGTTTCTCTCAGGAGGCCTACATTATAGCGCTGTCTTCTTGTTGTCTCTGTGCGGCTTTTCTTTAGCTTGAGCTTCATTCTTAAGGTAAGCAGATGGTGGTCTGAGGCGACATCTGCTCCCCTCCTCACTCGAACATCTTGAAGGGATCTTCTAAATTTCTTGCTAATGCAGATATGGTCTATTTGGTTCTCTGTTGTATGGTCAGGTGAGACCCAAGTTGCTTTGTGTATTCTTCTGTGTGGGAAGATGCTGCCTCCAATGACAAGTCGGTTTAGAACACAAAAGTCTACAAACCTCTCCCCGTTCTCACTCATCTCCGAGCCTAGTCCCTGTCTCCCCATCACCTCTTCGTATCCGGTGTTGTCCTCCCCTATTTTGGCATTAAAATCGCCCATGACGATGGTGATGTCTCGCTCCGAATCTAATGATAGGCCTGCCTGAATTTGTTTAAGAAATTGCTTTAATTGGTAATTTAATTCAGTAAACTCGTTACATTTGTGATTCTGTGTAGGGTTTCATTTAATTTTTTTAAATTTCACCTTGTGTATGCAACTGCTGAGTACTGCAAGGGTGGCCAAATGTTGGGGACCTAACCCAATTAACCCCACAGCCATATTTTGGAGGTGTCACCTAACGACCATGTGCCAGTTACAGGAGATGGATCGACCATGATTATTCAAGGGTAGTGCCAGATTAACTTGGCGCTTATGACAAAAACCATTACTGACCTGCAAGGGGTAACACTTTTTGGATCACACCCGAAGCAAAAGTGAGTATGTTTTGGGCCAGTGGTCGTCCGTGGTAAACTTTAACGTTGGCAATTTCTCGGAGACTATTCAAGCCACAGTCTTCAAACTTGACCCAAGGATACTTTGTGGCAAGACCTTTCTAAACATACCAATTAGAGTGACCTCTCGCAAAGGTGAAGGTGACGGGGGATCAGGAAAAAATGGCTATTTTGGACTTATTTCCTGAGCTCTTGTGACCCATGACCTTTCCGAGGGATCAACCAAATTAGTATGCAAAGAAAGGTGCTTGAAGTTGTGAATAGTATTTGTGAAAAAAATAAATAATGTCAAATATAGCTATTTTGGACAATTTTGACAAAAGATGTTTTTTCTCAAATACTATTCACAACTTCAAACCCAAACTTGGTACAGAGATACCTGATGGTAAGGCCTTTCTATGCATACTAATACTAATTTCGTTGATACTTCGGAAAGGTCAAAGGAGCTCAGGAAATAGGCCCCAAATCGCCATATTTTGACAAAAGATGTTTGTTTCCTCAAAAACATTACCGATGCCATTACTACATGGAACAACCTATAGCTAGCGTAATTTTTGCCCAAAAACTTACGATGTGTACCCTTAGAGCCAGGGGAGGCCACCAAGGGTACCATGGTCTAGTACCCGGGTAGCCTCCCTTACCCCGCCGACAGGTGAGCGCCAGCTCACTACCAATCCAACCAGTTCTTTCCTTTAGCTTGCAGCGTGCAGACGCGTCTGCTTAGCCCTCTGCTTCTAACTTGGCTATGTAGTGGTCGGCTTGCTTAGCCTTCTGTCTTGCTACCTAGCCTGTGTCTTGGAGCTTCTGCTTTGTGTGCCCTTCGGAAAAGAGATTAGAAGAGAGAAAGGATCGTTCGTAGTCTCTGCGCTGTGACTTTCAGAGACGGAATAGACTTGGTGTGAGCGAGAGAACCGATTCAGTGCGCTTCGTTCCCGGCCGGTGCTTTACCATGCCTTGGAACTTTCTGGCCGTCTGTGTACCGTCGGCTGTGTTGGTTCAAGAGTACTTAGACTTTGACAGTGCACTTCGTTCCCGGCCTGTGCTTTCGCCTTGCCTTGGAACTTTCTGGCCTTGTGTGTACCGTCGGCTGTGTGTGGTTCAAGTGTTCTTGGACTTGCAGTGAGATTCGTTCACGGCCGGTGTTCGCCTTGCCTTGGACCTCTGACCTTGGGTGTACCGGCGGCTGTGTATGGTTCAAGTGTACTTGGACCTTCGACAGTGAGCTTCGTTCCCGGCCTGTGCTTCGCTTTGCCTTGGAACTTCGGTCCTTGTGTGTACCGACGGCTGTGTTGGTTCAAGCGTTGGCCTTCAACGGTGAACTCTGTTCCGGCGGGTGCTTCGCTTGCCTTGGAACTTCTGACCTTGTGTGTGCCGTCGGCTGTGTTGGGTCAGATTTAGTCCTTTGTCAGGACCTTCGACTTCGTTCGTGTGGCTTCGTTCCCGGCCTGCGCGTCGCCCGCTGTGGCTTAGAAGTGGGTGTCACGGGTGCTTCTTGCGTCGCCGCCGGAAGATAGGTCCCTGGGCCGTGGGGCTGGCCTTCGTCCCGCCTGGGAGCGCTGTCCTGCTTCGGTTCAGCGGCTTGAGTGTTACGTCGGCTTCGCCGGTCAAGTTCGCCAGTGGTGCGCCCGGGACCTTTGTCGCGGACCCAGCCTTCCTCTTCTGGATGCTTCTGGGCCTCTACCGCGTGGGCGTTTCTTCTTCAACTACAGGTGCTACCTTCCCCTGTCCCTTGCGAGTTGTCCAGGTAAGGTCTCAATTTTTGCCAGCGCCGCGCCTCTGGCGGCGTGCGCCGGCATCCTTGCTTTTTCGTTGTTTTTTGGGAAAGCGATATGGCTCTAAACAGGATAGTGGGGAAGGGTGGAAGTGTGCACGGTTTTTCAGGGGACCGCGGTGAGATGGCCTTAGTCGCCTGCTCGGCGTTATACCCTTATAACTAACTAGTTTCGGGGAACGTGGCCCTCTCCTAGGACCAGTCGCTTCGTTGTTTTTCACTATGTTGCAGTGCTCAAGCCCGCATCTGCACACCATCTGGCGACTGGCAGTGGCCGAGTTACAAGCATGCGATCTACCTCCCCGGCGCTGGCTACGCTTCGGGACCCTCCCGTGATGTCTGCGCTCTGGGTAGAGGACCTTGGCACTCCCAGTGGCGGAGCCTACGGCGTGGCAGTCCGCCCGCCCCCGCAAGCATGCTTCGGCCCCGGATTCAGCAGGAACACACTTCGCTGCCGTTGGGGGACGGCAGACAAGGCTCCCCCCTTGCGCACCCACTCTCTCGAGTCAGGTCCGCAGCGAGTCCGCTCGCCCCGCTCTGCGGAAAACAACCCCAACATTCTACGTTGGGGGACGCCTTGATCCCCCCTTGCGCACCAGCTCGCTCGAGCCAGGTCCGCAGCGAGCTAGCTCGCCCCGCCTTGCGGAACCCAAGCCTCACAAGACCTCTGGCAGAACTGAATGCTGCTTCCCTCTGCTTGCGACTCCGGGTTCGCGACCGCCTGGACTCGGCGCCTCGCCCCTCGCCTGCGGACGCCCCCCTGGTTTCGGCGTCCTACAGCCCGGACCCGCAGCCCTGCGTCTTCGGTTCTCGCCTTCTCTTCGCTCGTCGCTTCAGCTTCGCGGATGTCGCCCTCCTCGTCGGCCTCCTGTGCTGCTCGCCTCCGGCGTCGTCCCTTCCCCCCCCCCCCCCCCGTCCCCGGCACCCTTTCCCCTCCCTCCCCGCTCCCCTCCCCCTTCACGCCGTCGGCCACGGGTTCCTCCTTCCTTCGTACGGACGCTCCTCTCGTCGGTCTTGCCTTCCGCGCCTGCTCAGGCCGCTCGCCCTGGTCTTGCCTCGTCTGACAGCGGCTTCCGCCTCTCCAGCTCCTGGTGCGTCGGCCTCCTGCTCTGCCCATCGATGTGGATCGCCGCCTTCGACTCGCTTCGGCGGATTCTGCCTCGGCTCCCCCCGTTCTACCTCCGGGTGTTCTCTTCTACGTCCTTGACCCTGCGTCCAGGACGCCCAGGACGGAGTCTCTTCCCTCGCTCGACGCACTGCACCTCTACTGTCTCGCGTCTTCTCAAGCTGACGCCTTCCCCGTCGCCCACTTGGACGTGGTTCTCCCCCCTAGAGGTTCGTCCCGGCCACGCCCCGAGGTTCAAGGGTTCGGGTCTCCTTCTCCGCCTCTGCGACAGGATCCAGGCTCCGACGCGGGTTCTTCGTCGCCGTCACTCGCCGGTCGGTGGATTGGACATCGCCTTCCGCGCAGCTGGACGCCGGACATGCACAGGCCTTGCTTCTGCCTCGCCGCAGTGGTTCCTGCCGATCAGCAGCAGCTGGTGGATTCGTGCCTGGCGCCGTTGCTTCCTCCCTGTCGGATTCGGACGACGTTCCCCTCCGCGACGCTCTCGCCTGTGCTGGATCCCTCGACTTGGCCAAGCGAGCACTTGTCTACCTGGAGCTGGCTCTTCTCCTTCTCGCCGCTGTTCGGGCCCCTCCTTGCTCTGGCTGTGGAGAGGAAGTTTCGCCTCCTAGCGGCGTGTCAACGCTTGGGTCTTCGATGCGCCGACGCCGCGCCTACTGTGCTCGTCGTCCCCCCCTACCTCCTGCTGGACCTACGGAGACAGCTGCGACAGGCTCCGCTCGACATCCCCTTCTTCGGTCCTGGCAGTTGGTGAAGGATGCGTTGAGATTCTTCGTCGGCCCACTTCACCTCCTCCCGCTTCCAGCCACCCGGATCGCCGGACCCGATGGACACCCGCCCTTCCAGAGTCGCTGACCTTTTCTGCGCGTCTTTGCCGCCCGCCGCGCTCGCCCACCCCCCGACTCCGCCTCTGCCCCCTGCCTGGCCTGGCACGGCCACTGGCGGTACCCGACCTCGCCTTCAGCTTGGCACGAGTTCCTAGCGGCGCCTCCCTCCTTCGAGACTGCTGAGCCTTCGCGCCGAGGTCCCTCCCTTGAGCTTCCCTGTCTGCCGGGATTTAGCGGGCGCCCACACTCTCGTTCCAGTGCTTCCAGTTCCAGACGCTTCTGCGCTTAACTTCGACGGTGTCCCGACCGTTCCGCCGTCGCCCGCAGCCTCCGCTGGGTCTTCGGCCGTCTCTTGGTCGGCGTCTGCAAAGCCACGGCCACGCGGACTTCGTCGAGCCTTCCTCGATCTTGTCGACGATCTGCTCCGGCGCCTCCGGTCGGCTCCCTCCCGGGAACAGCTACGAGACGCCTCCTGGACTCCTCGACACCTGCGGCTTCATAGTCTTAGGCACCTTGGTTCTCGCTCTGTCCCGCCGCTTCGCTCGCCGTGGTTGGAGTTCCTGACGGATCTCGTCGAGTGTGACTCCCGGAACTGAGGACCCAGAAGTTGGCGAACCTGGCGCGTCTTGGTGCACCGCAGGAGACAGTCTCTGCCAGACACTGGTTGCAGCTCTGGCCTAGTGAGCACTGCTGCGGATCTCCTTCCCCTTGGTCGGTTCTGGTTGCACCCGCTTCCCCTTCACCTACTCCTTCGCTGGCGCCCTCGACCGGAGACATCGAGGCTCCCTTCGGCGGTCCCTGGCAGTCTTGCGCCTGGAGTCCCTCTCCTCGCCTTCCCCCCCAGTTGTCCCTTGCGTTGACGCCAGTCGTTACGGCTGGGGTGCGCTCCTGCTGCCGACGTGCCACGGCTTCCGGCAGCTGCCTTCCGGTCCTTGCGGTCAAGCCTTCAACTGGTTGGAGTTTCAGGCGATTCGGCTGCTCTCCTCCCTTGGAGACCGACTTCGGACATCAGGACCTGATCGTCGTTCCGACTAGTCCTCTGGCATGTCCTACGTTCGGAAGCAGGACGGGACCTGCTCCCCTTCCTCTGCCTTCTTACCGGTGCCGCCGTGGGTGCAGGATCGCCGCGTCTCTCCCGAGCGAGATACTTCACGGCCACCTGCTTGTCCTTGCGGGCTTCCCCTCCCGGAACGGTCTCCGTCTCCGCACCAAGTGAGGAGTAAGAGGAAGAGACGCTTCGCCCGGTCGTCACCCGGATGTTCTGCGCCACGTGGGAGCCCCCCTCCCCCCTCTTCGTCCTTCGCGACAGGGTGGGACCTTCAGCTCCCCCTCCTCGTCTCAACCGTCCCGAAACCCCTAGCCTGGGCGGCCGTTGCGCTACCCCTCTCTGGGACGGCCTCTGCGCTTCCACTTACCCTCCCTCAGTCCTTGTCCCCAAGGTGCTTCTCTAGCGCAGGGATGCTACGCGATCCGGTTGCTGGGAGCGCCGTTCTGCTGGACCAGACCCTGCGCTCCTGATCCTGGCCACGGGCCCCTCACTCCGGCTTCCTGCTCCTCGCACGATGCTCTAGCTTCCGCGCCAGGCGCTCTCCTTCCGTGCTCTGGGAGACTCCTGCTACACGCTTGGAGTTTGGATGGCAAGCCCTCGCCGCTGGAATTCTCGAGTGAGGCAGTGACAGCTATCGCTTCAGGCCGTGGATCCTCGACCCTGCGTGTCTAAGAGGAAAGGTGGAGAGTTCTGGGACCTTGGTGCGTCCTCCGTTGCCTCTCCACTACCGATCTGACTTCCCGCCGCTGGCGGAGTTCTTCCTGGCTTCGCCGAACAGCACTTGACACCAATCACCTCAGGGGTTACCTCTATGATCGCCGACGCTTACCGGCGCCAGGGCCGAGCGGAACACCTTGCCCCTCGTCGGCACACAGTGACCTGCCCTCCGCTCCCTGATCCCGCGCTGGGATCTACCCTGGATACTCTTCTGGATGAACGCTAGCGTACGAGCCGCTTCCCCTAGCAAGCCTGGCCGACGCTACACGAAGACTGGCTTCTGCTCACCGTAGCCACACCCTCCAGATTGAGCGAGCTGCCCGCGCCTTCCGCGCCCCCGCCTGACTGCAGTGCAGGTCGGATGACCCCGTGCAGCTACTATCGGACTCGGCCTTCCTGGCCCTGAACCAGTCCCCGCTGACAGCCCCACAGGTGATCACTGTCCGATCGCTTACGCCGATCGACCCCTACGAGGAAGTCAGACAACACGTCCCGCTGGGAGCCTTACGTGTGTACCTACGCCGTACCAAGCCGCTACGCCAGGGACGCACCCGCCTCCTTTGTTTTCTCTGTCCCCAGGTAGACAGTCATCTCAGCCCAGACGATCTTCCTGGCTAGATGGGTGATGTGCTCCGCCTACCAGGACCTCTGCCCCGACGCTGTCTAACGGCTACTCTTCCGGGCCCATGAGGTCAGAGCCATGGCTGCTAGCGTCACGTTTGCC